>JAUMHI010000061.1:4197795-4247590 GCA_032359435.1 Enteromius unitaeniatus
GAGGTGTTTTATAAGGTTCAATGTATTTCCTCCTTTTGACATAAAACTTTGATGACACCGCTTGCAGATGGGTTTTTTGTGTCATTTTTATGAAATGCCAGCCCTAGTGGCATTTCATATCGCTAAGGACAAGGTTCCCATATACACCATCGAAAAGCAAGGGTTCATAAAAATGCTACACACTGCTGTTCCTAGATACAAGTTGCCGAACCGCAAATATTTTAAAGTCCCCGAATGTGCACTGAAACACATGAAAAAGTAGCAGAGCAGCTTGAAAAGGCTACTTTTTTTTCTATGACGACTGACGACTGTTTTGCCATATCGCCTAGCCCTACCGATACTTCAGAAAACCTGGTATCGTAACATTTCCCATTGTTTTTGTACCGTCTTGGTACCAAAGTACCGGGTCTTTTGACAACACTACTGTTAACTACAAAAATCTTTTAATTAATTGAAATAAAGCTGAAATAACATATAAAGATGAAAAACCTAAACTTGAAAATGTTAACTTGGCAACTAACTAAAATAAGTAGAAGTACTTACATTGATAAAACAAGTAAAATATAGTTACATACTGTAAAATGAATAAATATATCTCAAAAGCACGTAAAATGACAAAAATCTTACACTATCATATTTTTAGTTTTCAGTTTTAATTACAATAAATACTAACTATAATAGCATGTAAAAATACCAAAATTACAATGTCCATGAAGTTAACACACATGCACCGCATTAAGTACTAGTCCAGATACTCCCAGACTGCTCTTCCAAAGCAATTCAGATAAATTGTTGGAGGGAAATGGTATCAAATTCTGCAAACCTTGCACTGTCTTAATTAGAGGTCAGTCCCAGGACACTAAAATCAAGGTCTACCCATGACAATTCTGATATTTTGCAACAAAAAACATTCATGCAAGGGTCATGCGTGTATACAGAATAGAAAAGGGAATACTGACAACAAAAGAAAACTGGAAGGGAACACCTGAAGGAAGGTAAGTCTATGGTAACGTGCATGTCTGTAGCAACTGGCATGAAAATGCCTCCATTACAAGCTTATCTTATGAAATATCTCTCTGTGTCATACACCAGTGGAGTTAGTAGACGAGAGCCCAGCCTGCATATCTCTGTGCTCCACCCAGGTGGTGGCCAGACTCCTTAATGCAAAGCAAAGTTCAATCTTTATGAACGGCAGTACTGATCCATTCATGCTGGATCATGTGTCAGAGCATTATGGGATTGACATTGAAACACTTTCACATTCCAGCACATATAAAATTAAGTTTTAAGAACTAAAGTTGAGAGCAAACATGGAAAAAAATATCTTCAACTCAAGGTTTCACCGACGAGCCTTAAGCTTAGTCCTAGGCTAAAATTTAAGTCTAAAACTTGCACTGACTGATCTTAAAACATGTCAGTGCCTTTATTTTGTCCAAAAACACACCAGCAATGTTTGTTTTCTAAGGTATGTTTATAAAACTTACTTTTTTGTCCTAATTGAATTATGGCCAACTCCTGGCTTAGGCTAAGCCCTGTTTATGAAACCGGCCCCAAATACATAAAAAGTAATAAAAAAAATTTTAAAAAGTAAATTTCATTACATGTAGCATTTGTTATAAAGACAAATTGTATACTTTTCATGCAAAACACTTCACAAAGATTAAAAAGTAAATGTGTGGCTGTCAGTCACTGCATCCGAGGGAATCCTGTACTCAGTAATCACAGATTCTATCCTACATCTTGGAATATATGACCCAAAAATTATTTTCATTGTATATAGTAAGTAATGTCAGTCATGTTTTGTTCTGAAGAACTGAGGAAAAAAAGCATTGCAATAAATCTCACTACCAATGGTGATTAAATCTAACGATTGGTTACTTCATATCGCATCAAACCCTGTAAATTATTAATATTGTTATAATTTATTCTCAAATTATTAATGTCAACAACATCAGTATCATGTAACAGAGTATAGATTTCGATTTATGTACAGTCTAACTGTCACATTAGTCGAATTTCATGTTAAGAAAAAATTTTAACCCAAAAAGCAAACTATGCTCCTTTCGAACGGATTGTGCTGTTTTACAAATCTAGTGTAATCCTAGGCTATCTGCAATCAAAAGCACATTTAAAACTGGAATGTAATTTAATTTCATTCACATGCGTTTCATATAATCCATTCTGAATTGCAAAGCATCATCCAAATTATTTTTTGACATTTAATTATCATAGCTGCTGTGAGAATAGGCAATAAATGATGCACCGCCTGCAGGATCTTCAGATGCGATATACTGTAGCTACCAGCCGGGACAACTTCATGTTTACATATGTGACGTAATGATGTCATGCTCAAATTTCCCGCAAAAACCACCTGTACCACTCAAATTAGAATTAATAGGGCTAAAAATAAGGCAATAGTTTTGAACAATTAATCACAAAAAAAGCACATGCAATTTCTAAACCACATAAGACTGCAATTTTATCTATTAATTTAAGCAGGTGAAATACTTCGCCACGACCACAGATACAGTATGTGGCCCTGCAGAATGATTTTCTTGCAAAAAACCTTTAAGAGAGAAATCTGTTTTTTGGTTTTGATTTACATTAGTTTTCATTTATTGTTGTTGCTGGAATTGAGGTTAGTTAATCTTAAATTTATTTTATGTTGTCTGTTTTAAAGACAATTTTACAACAGTTTGTTGTTTTCTTGTGAAATGTTTTGTTATGCACTTCTTGTGCACTGAATACATTTAGAATGCATGCAATCGCAATATTCGTTCAAAATAAATAAATAAATCGCAATATGATTATTTTGTCCATATTGCACAGCCCTAATTCTTAACCTAAAATAAAAAAAAGTTATGGACTGCATCTTTAAGACAATATTATTTGGACACATTCTGTGTAATCAAATGTCCATGTAATCTGACCTTTTGAGGCCAATGTACATTTTATTTTTCTCTGAAAAGCATTTTGGCATTTTGTGGAGCTTATATACCAACGGTCATTCAAATCAGGACATCTGGTGACTAGAACTTGAACAATAGCAGGATGTTAATTGTTTTTATATGCTCTGGCAGAAGGGTTTGATGTGCCTTAAAGAGCTGTAAAATGAAAGTTATTATTATCTTAAATCCACTTACAGATCTTAAGGGAAATAAACTAAAAGACCACTATTGTGGTCAAGAACACTTCCACAGTCATGTCTTTCTAGGTTGCTATCGGTCGAATGTTGAGAAGACAGAATCAATTGGTCAACCGCCAAAGGAATGAACAAATGACAAGCATAGTTTGCAAGCAAAGCATTCTAAAGATGATTAAATTATGTGCATTCTTCAAACACAGTACATAGAAAGACAAGTGTACCTGTTTCAGCTTTGTGTGCTTAAACTAAAGAGTTGTAATCGCTTTCATTAACAGTCTCACCACATGTAAGCACTGACTAAAGAGTTTGGGTGGTTGGATTTGTAAAAGAGAGGGCTCTCAAAGAGGCACACAACTCAAGTGATGTCATGGGAAATGTACTGCTCATGGGCAATTTGCATTTTCTTTATTTGCTAGTGCAACGGTTTTAACAGGAACAAGATATTTGAATATGTAGTCTTAAAATAATTTAAATTGTGTAAATGAATAACTTTTTTTAACTGTATTTTTTTACTACACTGCTGAGCATTAAAAAAACAACAACAAAAAAACAGGCCTTCTGGGTAGTTTTATTTAACTCAACTATTGTTTAAAAATGAACAAGTTTGGCTTAAAGGGTGGTACATGCATTTTTACAAGCTGTTTTTGACTGAAATATGTGTTAGGAGTGTGTGTGCACAACCACCCTACAATGATAAAGATCCGCCAGTAGTTTTCTTTTAATTTTATAAAAATAAGTTGCCCCTTCTGAAATCAAGCCATTCTCAAATGCATGTGGGTGTGGTGTAACAGAATGATTTCTAAAGAGCTGTTTGACAGGGTAAAATGAGCATTTTTACACTATCTTTGAGAAATTTTAAAACAAACTATATTACAAACTTTCAATTAATACTCTAAAAAAAATCATATTAGCTTGTGGAAAATTGGCTTTGTATGACTCCTTTAAGACAATGTACATTTAAAATCAAACACATATTTACTAGAGACATCAGCACTAATCAAAAGGTGAACATTTATTAATAAGCAATTTAAAAAAAGCAAGAAATAAAAACAATTAAGCAATAGTTTAGTTAAATAAAACTACCCAAGGTTGGGCTAAAAATAAACTGCTTTGTCTATATTTCACCCAGCGCTGATTTATTTGTCAGAATTGAGTGTAAGAATTCAATGTTAATATATATGTGTGTGTGTGTGTGTGTGTTAACCAACAAGCAACAGTTAAAGTAACAATATTCAAAAAGATAATATTATAAATAAATAATAAACACATATTATTTCACTCTTATCCCATATTAAACACTATATTTTTTTATATTAAACTTTACTAAAATTACATAAATTATATAAAATAATTTTAAATTAAATATTTTATTAATTAAGTATGCATTTTATTACTCAAACCAAAAACATTTTTATAATATTCACTTTTGTTTTTTTGCACCAAATCAGCATTTCTGAAAAAAGCATTTTCTGTATATAAAAAAATTAAATAAAAAAATGAACCCTACTCTTTCTTTCCCTTTCTAGCCTGCACTTATTTGAAGATTGCCTGTTATACAGTATAATGAGCACTTCCTAAGTTGTTTTTGCCTCTGTATGACTAATTGCTTGTTGTTTTCCCCACCTGTGAGTCTCTTTGGATAAAAGCGTCTGCTAAATGAATAAATGTAAATGTAAATGGATCATGACAGAAGACTGGAGTAATGGCTGCTGAAATTCAGCCTGGCAATCAAATAAATAACATATTAACATCTCCGAATAGAATTCGGAAAAAATAAATTTTTTAAAATGGTATTATTATTGCACAATATCACAACCCAAACTTTTGAACGGTGCATAAACTAACGCTACTTAATCGCAAAGAGCACAATGAAGGCCTTCAAAGACAGTCCAAAGATACTGCGCCTTTAAACCAAACCAACACTAATGCATACATCCCAGAGAAAACATCACTCAAGCACTGCAGCTCCATAATAACATAATTGCACAGCAATTGTGTGGACAGATGAAGCAGGATTTTGAGGTCCACGATGTAGCCAGCAGTCATATCTCTTCCAGGATATGACCTAAAGAGCTCTCTCCCTGGGGAAGACAACAGCTCTTCAACACCAGACCTCACTAAATAATCTAATGAGCGTGTGGCTGTTAGTCTGTCTTTCCTTATTTCCTCTGTGACATTTTCTCCCGCGGTGCCATTAATTTTGTACCCGTGTCATCTGCGTGGAAAGAAATCCATCATCATCAGCGCTCTAATATCAAACACAGTCATGAAACTAACACTAAACCAACAGCTCCACAGGCTCGCGACATTGTCTGTAATTTTCTGCCTCTCTCATTAAAAGTTAATCCATAACTCTGGAAGCCTTGATTGGTGGGCCTGCAGAAGAGCGAATGGCTTTCCATTTTAGAGTTTACATAATGGAGGTCATCCAGTGCAGCACTAAAGCCAGTCTAGGATCAAGTAGAAAACAAACTCTGGCCTTTGGTCTGTCATCCAGCAGTCACAAGCCAATGTTCCTAATGGCAAGTTGCAGTATTGATCTCTGCTGAACTAATCAATCAAAGTGATGCCAAGTCTGTTATTGACGTGCAACCACGAGATTCATCCGGCATGCAAGTAAACAAGATGGAAAAAACTAATGAGCGCTTTAAGCAAACAAATGCTTTGAAAAAGAGTAACTGCAGTACATGTAACAACAAAATGAAATATATGAAACAAATGAAACAAAACAAGCAAGAAACAAACAGAAAAGAGTAAAGGGAGATAACACAAAAGTGATTAAACATCATAAAACTTCACATATGCATGCATGTATGTGTGTGTGTAATTTTGATCTGATAAAATACAAAATATATTTCTTAAGTATGCCTAAAATGCATTATTATTTTAAAATTAATATTATTCATTTAAAATCAATTCGGGACTATAAAACTAACATAACTGTTTGTTGTCTAGCCGTTTATATATTAGTGATACGTTTCACGGGTTCACAAAACAAAGTACTAAATATATACTACAATACCACTTTTTGTATATTCAGATTGAATCATTATAGATGTTTTAAGACTCTTATCTATGTAGAAATACTAATAAATGTTAAAAAACAAGTCACGTTAAACACCCACATGTGAACATTATCGGTGTTCCTGTTAAGTCAGATACATAGTGAGCTTGTTCTGCAGTATAGCCTGCTGCATAGCCACATTTAAGCTCAACTGGACATGTGTGATCAATAACATCAGGACAGTAGCAAGGGTGTCCCACAGGGGTCACAAACTGCACCCCTCGGGGGGGATCCCAGCACTTAGACAAAACAAGAAAGGCAACCAGAAAGGAAAGAGGCAAAAATGTTGTCCATCAGGCAGAAGAGTCGAATAGTTTTTAAAACACAGACCCTTGACCCACATTAACTTCATTCCAAAGCCACATTAAGCCTGATTCCCCAGAGTCGGACTTCTTCATAGTCCAGAGAACCAGTATTATCCAGCACACTGTCTGCTGTTGCCAGGAGCGTTTGTGATTCGGCAGCCTGCATTACATGTGCTAATCCCGTTTCTTCAATACTGGGGATTGCAGTCAAGCTGAGTATATAATGACTTTTACCACATTCAACTGGGATTGGATGAGCAAGCACCAAATCATGCATGCCGAAACTGGTTATTAATCATCACTTGAAAGGGTCATCAACTGGTACCACTGGTTATCGGGAAATAAACCACCATCAAAATGTGTTAACCACAATGTAACACTACTGAAAAAGGACAAAAATACTATCATACACTTTTAAAAGTAATGTTCCAAACAGGTTTTTACAGAACCATTTTGGATTTCCAAAAGGACAGTTCCAAAAAAAAACTTTTTTTCTTAATGTCAAGTGCTTTTGAATAATCTAAACCACCATGTTGTCCATTGGAATGCTAAAGGTTGTTCATGCACTATTAAAAAGAAACGTTTTTTATTGGAACCTTTAACTTCAATACAAATGTTTTATTTAGCAAAAGGTTCTTTATAATGGAAAAGTGTTTTTAAGAGTTTTAAAATTTTTACACTTTGAAAAATGGCTCTTTTATGAACTCTTAACTGACAGGTTTATTGGAGAAACAAACCTAGTTCATTTTTTATTATTATTATTATTCTTACACAGCAATGCCGCTAAGGAACCATTTTTGGTTCCTCAAGAACCTTATAGTTGACAGTTCATAAAATAACCATTTGTGTGTGTGTTAATAACATTGTAACAATCTAAGAAACCTCTTCCCTCTAATTGGTTTCATAGATGTTAAAGCTTCTTGATATTTTTAATAGTGCATTGCTAATCCCTGTGAAAACCACCTTTTGAAAACTTTAATAGTATTAAATAAAACATCTCATTACAAAACACTTTTTTTAAGAGTGTAGTATTAGAATAAACATGTGAACGTATACACACACACACACACACACACACAAACACAGAATTGTCTAAACTCTGACCTACATCCAACAAAAACAGTTCAAAACATTAAAAATGGGCACACATAAATCAAAAAGGACAGTAACAAATTAAATGAATAAATCATGGACAGAGTGTTTATGTATAGCTGATTAAGTATGTAATTATGTCACTTGGCACACCCACAGGAAAAATGCACACCAGTCTCATTCCATTCATAATACTTCCTCAGCTGAGATCAAAACTTACGCTTGTTTCACCTGACTCACTTAGTTAGGGGCCTGGGATGAAAATAAGACAAAACGCACACACACACCAGTTCATCTGAGGCCAAAGGGTAAGTATGCATAAAGCTTACAGGCAGCGTTCCATGTATTTTCACATGGTAACCCACACAACAAACTTACAGAGCTATGCTACCACAGACAAACATCCTCAAACGTCAATGTTAAAGAGACTTCACATTCGGATTTCTTTAAATCAAAAACAGCACGCTTACCTCTCAGAAAGGCACATCAAGAGCACATCGTCGCGTGAAATCCAGGCAGCGAGAGCTGTGTTGATCTCAGCCCTGAACGCTGCGGTGTGGGAAGCACGCAGACCGCAACGGCTCATACATCTCTCACCATCAAATCTGCTCCTAAAATAGCAGGCGAAACTCCCTCTACTCCACAAGATAAAATGAGTCTTCTAAACAGCACTGCCTCGGGTTTAATTCTCCACTGGATTTACAGTACAAGCAGTCTGAATATTTTAATATATGACTTCAACTGTAAGCTTGAACTCTTGAGTCTTAATAAGTGTACTGTCCACACACACACACACACACACCGTCAGACAGATGTTCCCGGTCTGACTGGGACCGCCCACTTCCTGTATGCCACACCTCCTTTCTGCATTGCCCAATGGGAGGCAGAGAGATTGCATTGAGTTTGACTCCACCCACAATCACAGAACTGACAAGTGTACAGTGACCAACTGAGCTGAGATGTTAGAGTGAACAAAAACAATAACAGGGTTTACTGAACAAACCACAAGTCTATTGTGCTTGCTGAGCATTGTTTTTATTTTAGGCATTTGAAATACTTCTAAAATAAAATAAAATAAAATGTTATTATAATTTTTTTGCTCACACACATATATACATTTTTCCACATCACACACACACACACAAACACAAACAGCGTATATACGTATATGTGTGTGTAAAGAAAAAAACTAATAATACACATACATATATATATATATATATGTGTGTGTGTGTGTGTGCAATTTATTAAATTAAATATTAGTTACACAAAGACTAGCTAGTAAAAATTACAAAATCCCATTACAAAATGTCAAAAATAAATAAATATATATATATATATATATATATATGTGTGTGTGTGTGTGTGTGTGTGTGTATGTATGTATGTAAAAAAATTACAATATATAAATATAAAAAAATATTACAACATTAAAATTGTATTATGTTTATTATATTACCAAGATAAGACTGGGGCAACTATCACTTTTACGGAACTATTAATGTGATGGATATGAATAAATGTCTAATAATAATAATAATAATAAAAAAAAATCTCATCTAGGATTTTCAGCTAGTGACCATAAAACAAATAAAACACAAAAACATGAATATCTTAAAGACTTGGAAAACCACCCCTAGCAACATGCCAAAACAAAGTTAAAACAACTTAGAAACCACATAGCAACACACATCGTGGTGGAACTTTTCTGCAAACAAGCACCACACATATTCTTCAGAAAACATCAATTGCACGGCAAAAGTTTAAACTGTTTAAACCATTTATAAACATAATAAACTAGCTCACACTGCCAACAAAGTATGAATCCCCACAAATAAAGATGTTTTCTTTATTAGCTTTCTCTGTGTTCCTGCAAATAAAGCTTGCTTTTGTTAAAGTGGGTGCAGTGAAGTAAACAAGTTAAAGCAGATTTTGCAAGACTTGATTTGAAATGCTCATAATTCCGAATGCCTTCTGTCTATTAACAGTTTACAAACCTTTGGCTTAGAAGCACAGCTGGGGAGGACGATTAAAAAGCTGAACAGCTGTCACAGAACATCTTTGCTGCAGATATGTTTGTGATTATTTCCATTTTTTGGAAATATTTCTGACCTTCTGTAGCAAAGCACTATAAGCTCTCAGGCATTTTAGGCAAATAAGCCTTTTCAGGCAAATGAATAAATCAAACGGTTAAAAAACAACACAACATCTGCAACAAATTTGATCTATGTAATGGCTTTATTGAGTTAAAACGGAGTGACTGAAGTGTGAAAAATAACCAAATTGGAGCTGGCAATATTGGTTACAGACATTCAACAGCTGTTGGTTAACTTTCAATAGCTGAAAAAGAAATTTGTTTCATAGCCTGACCAAGTTATTCAATTCAAAAAGTTTTTTCCTAATAGTGTGCATTGCTAAAACAATCCAAAATAAGACCAGTAACATGTGTGACTACTGTTGACTTAACCTGACGCTCACACAGAAGATGTCTGGTCACATACTGCATCTTAACAAACACTGATTGATCACTCAGTTAACATCAGCCATATCACTCAGCAACTGATTAATCACTAGTTAACGTCACTCAATTGATCTCCACCATCAGCTGTACTTGCACACAGACGCACACAAAAACACGTACTCAGTGTCTGGTTGCATTCCTAGAGCACTCTGTTTCAGATATGAAATGTCATTATTTTCCCAAAATACTACTTGGAAGCAATAATAAAAGCCTGGGTTTTCATAGAGAAGATCAAATTTCCTCTGTTTCAAAGGACACGAACCAGAGTGCATTTGGCTCTTTCCTCTGAGCACAGGTCATCGAGGTCAGCTTAGGGTCACCGTCAGGAAGTGAGGGCACTGCTAATGGTGATGCATGTCTGTCGACAGCAATTATTGATCATGAACTTTGCATCAGGGGAGCACACAAATACATTCACCTCACTGCATCAGCACAACAACCACTACCACGTCCTTGCAGATTATGTTACCGGTAACATTTTTTAATAGAACAATCTTTTTGTAATATCTTGGTTATAGACTGGAACATCTCTGTTTTCCGACTATACAACTGCATTTTCAGAAAGAAACAGCAGTGTTGTCAAAGCAACAAAAATGCTCATGAATGTATTTGTAGAAATGCCACAGAGACACATCTCTTTTTCTAGCTGTGGATCAAACACATAAGGTGTTTTTTATGCCTATGCAGAGTAGATGCATTCTGTATGCAAAAAGATGCAAAGAAAGATCAATTGCAATTCAAAAAAAGCATTATTACTGATATCATTGTAGTGTTAGATTTTATTTCAAATATTCTAATAATGGGATAATGTAAATAATAAATCAGGTGCAAATTTAAAATTCAATTAATAGTTGTTGAAGTATAGATTTCATTCTGTATGCCAAAAAAAAAGAAAGATCAATTGCAATTCACAATGCAATAATGCAAAGATATCACTGTAGTGTTACATTGATTAAAAATACTAATAGAATTATTAAAAATAATAAATTGGGTGGTGCAAATGCATTGCATTTGGTGCAGTTTAAATAAAACATGCTTTAAAAAAAAAGTGATTAATTTCACTTAGATTCGATATTAAAATATTTATTTATTTATTTATTTATTTTTTAATTAATAATTTGCTGACCTTTTGCATACACCAGCCTTTCATTACCCTTTAACATACCTGGTCTCCTGCATCTTAACAATGAGCAACTATTCCAATATTTTGCCTTTCTTTCTTCTATCAGTGCAGTGCAAAATGCAAAACATTTGTTCAGATTTAAACACACAAACTTTATCCGATTCTTCGAGCGTAAGGTGTGTCTTGAGTAAACTTTCAGAGAGAAGACATACAGTCTCCACTCTGAGGGTTTTCTCACACCCTTAGACTGTCAGGTATAGAGACGGGTGTGGGAAATGGGTGTGCCTGATGACAGGATATGCATCACAACCCATGGGCCTATGGGAAGGTGTTTAAAGCATGACCACACATTAGAGGGTTATTCCTCCACCCACCACTGACCTTGCCCCCAGAGTATCCCAGAACAACCTCCCCACTCCTTTCAAAACACTATAACTGAAGCAACATCACAGTTCCCTTTGGCCGAAAACCTCTAATGATGGAATGGATAAAGGCTTGAATAAATCAGAAATGGAAAAGTATAAAGGTTAGAGTTCCAGAAGAAATTACTCATCTCATTTAGAGTCATGTCAACACACCCACTCATTACACAGCAAAAAAAAAAAAAAAAACTCATTTGTGGCCATAAAAGAAGGGATATCCTGTTTCCTCAAAATAGAAACAAGCACAAAGTCACTGTCCAAACAGACAAAATCTAATTCTAACAGAAAATCATGCTAGGAAAGATCCTGAAAACCCAGTAGCCAGCCCGAACTGGTAAAAGTGCCCTTTATACATGATCCAAATCTAATCCAAAGCAGTCTTAGCCTTAAATTCAAATAAATCCTATCTTTAACCGGTATAATGTTTTATGCACAATATAGTCAATGTGTTGGTTTATAAAGGAAACATTTTTTTCATTATATGTGTGTCACATTTAAGGTGTGACAACTCAGAACCTCGCCCTTCAGAAACAACCTGTGATTTATTTAAACATATAGGTGTATATGACAGCCAGCGTTGACAAGCGCCATTCAACCATCAAGTCTGACAGCTAGTGGTAGCTAACATGGAAATAATTAAGTTACAGACATGACCCAGCATTTCCCAACCCCACCACAACTATTATCGGCCTCATTAAATACGGCAGAAAGGGAATAAATAGTTTATTTTTTTCAAAAACAGCCCTGGGAAGAATGGCGGCAAAGACTTGCTTTTGTCCACAGTCGAGAGGATGAAGCTGAGAGCTATGTGGCCTTTCTTCAACGCCGCAGGACAAATGTAGTCAGTTTTCCCCACCATTATTGCTATAATGTGCGCCCCGAAGGGCTTTTTAGTCACTGCCAAACCCAGAGAAGCATACTGGTTCACCCTGGTAACAAAAAGGGCAATAAAATTCCCCCGGTCACTGGCTACTGTTTGGAAACGCCCTACCGCATGTGCCGGCACCAACCCAGAGCCAATTAGGGACCTTCAGACTTGATTGCATTTTCAGCCTCAGCGGTCTTGTTGAGAACTTGCATTTCCACTTAAGCTAAACCCACATTTGCACACATTTCATGGCCCACTGAAATGTTTAGTTAATGCTGGCAGGTCACAGGCATTCCCTTCTGCAAGGCTATCTAGCGCCCTCAGTTCACGAATACAATGACCTCCAAAACATCTTTGTTTCAATCCCTAAGAGTATTAATTGTCAGCCTGTCTTCCTGGTGCAAGTGGAGTTCAAGGCTTTGCAGTTTCTGCTGCTACGGTAAACTACTCGAGCCTCTGATGTGGATTCAAAGGACAATGGCTGTTGGCCGCCACCTTCTCCATCTGGCAAATCTATTACTTCTTAAAACCTATTTCGTTACTATGTCACGCTTCCCCATGTGTCACTGGGGCTAAAGGACAGGGGTTTTCTAACTGGAGAAAAATAGTGCAGAACAAAATAAAATAACACGACATTAAATTAAATCCAAAATAAAATTACATAACATAAAATAAAATACCATTCAATTTAATTAAATTCTCAGCTACCCTAACAATAGATCAAAAAGTAAAAAGAAATGGATAAAATAAAACAATAATAAAAAAAGACACGTATATAAATTATTTTTTATTATTTTTTGCTTCCCTAACAATAAATCAAAAAAAGGACAAAAGAAATAGTAAAATAAAATAAAACTAATAAAACAAACTGTATCAGTGGATCTTCTTGCAATGTGTCTCTGAAGGGTTTTGGGATCAGAAAGTTTCAAAACCCCTGGCTTAGGATAAAAATGTAGTATTAAATAACTCCTTTTTTCACAAAAGCAAAATGAATGTTTCATGGTTAAACTGTACAAAACATGCATGTTCAACACCTGTCCTGTGTAAATATTAAATTGGCCCTTGCCATTTTTGCCTAATTTGGAAATGGCTTTGGATTTTGTTTATCTAAACTGGCACCGTTCCACTCTCCATCAAGCTCAAAGTCTACATACTGTATCTGGGAATACTTATACAGCCAGGAACCTTTATGAATACCAGTCATACTGCAGACATTTACCACTCCATTAAGGAATGTTAGTGCTTGTCTCAGTTGTAGATTGCAACAGGATGCCAAGGGCCATGGCAACGCTTGATACTATCGGAACATGTAAAAAGGACAGATTGGTTGAATGGTATGTGTGTCCCCTGCCCATTCTGAGAGCCCTCTACCAATGCTCATTGGAGCACTAGGGTGCCAAACAAGACAGTAACATGAATAACATGAGATCAGGGCATTGTCTGAGTTTTATCCAGGAGAGAATGGCAAATTTAAACAGCTACACTAGGTTTTTGTTCCACTACACTGGACAGAGCCGGGATAGGCCTCCCAGAACACCTCCTTTATCCAAGTCACACAAACCCTCGGGCACATCCAAACACACACACACACACACACACACACACAGGGTCAACGACTTCTGCAGGCTTGTGCAGTACAGTACAGTTCAGTACAAGTCAAACACCACCTGACAAAGAAGAGGCTGGCACCAGCACTAAATGACAATCATGATACCTCTGATAAAACAGATCGAAAGTAAAAACAAAGAGGGTTTCTTTACAACCACAATATATAAAGCTTGCTCAAAATGAAACTGAAATGAGTGAAATAAAAATATGGGTCATATATAACGACTAAATCAAAAGACAAAAATATCGTATTTGCATTTATTTTATGACTATTAAGTCATATTGTAATTTAAATGTATAAATTCTAATACAGAACATAAAACAAAATTCACAGACAATATTAAATAATTTAATTTTTATTGCATTATTGTGTCTAAATGTCCAGTGTTTGTTTATTTTTTATTTATGTTTTAACGCTATAACCACAACAATGACTATATTCGTGGTAATATTAACAATTTCATTTAATTTTTAATACTTCATTTACAATAATATAACATTTGTTTAAGAAACAACCATTATGCATTATGCAATAATTAGTGATTTCTACAGCATAATGCAATGATAATATAAAAAATATATATATATATATTATCACCACAATAAAATAATGTTTCCCCCCTCCACTATTATATTACTTTATTACAGAAAAAAACAATAAATAAATAAATAGAAAATTGTAACTTTACTGTACTGTATATTGTAATTTGAATAATGCTATTAAAATGATTACTGGTAATGGATACTATTTCATTAAATTATTTTATAATACTTTTATAATAATATTTTTTTATTCTATATATAGTAACAAGAAAGGGATTATTTGCATTAACATAATGAAGTGCAAACAATTTGTTAAAAAAAAAAGATAAAAGATGGATAGATCAGTTTAAGTTACCTAGTGTAGACCTGGCAAACTGAGAATAAAAAACAAAACAAAACAAAAAAATGTACAGCATAGCACTTTAGACAAACTAGAGACATCCTTCACAGTGCTTTAATGCTGTCTTCATTTTGGAATCACACTCATGGTCTTAAAACTTTTAATTTTTATCATTATCAATTATTTCCATCATCTATTTTTCATAAAATTCTACAAATCTAGTCTACACTTCAGTTACTAACTGAAGTTAACACAAATTAATAGTTATATACATATTGATTACCAAAAAACTGCATGAACATCAGAACGCAACAAAAACATCAAATGCATAAAAAAGCATAATGGGGAACAATCGAACAACTGGGAACAATAATTAATAATAATAATTACTTCTTGGATTATAACAAAAGACGAGTGAACAACATGGATACGGCATTTAATTATTTATTGCATTTTCTATTTTTATTGAAATGTGAATAATGGTTATAAAGTGAGTGGCACATTTATTTTGCAAGCAGACAGCAGAAGAAATAAGTGTGTTTTTGTCTGCGTTTGTAATATTGCAGATGGTAGACACTTACATCTGCATACAAAAGACAGCTCATTGTGTGCCACTTTATTTCTGTCTATGTATTCTGCGTTGTTCCTGGTTTTGAGGATGAATTTTGTGCATTTTCTAAGTCTCCAGAGACCCCAAAGACCATGAGTGTGAGGGGTTTTTTTTTTACACCAAGATAAAATCATGCTATCGATCCATTTTATTTATTCTAGAAAGTGTTTACAGTTTTACAGAGTCTCGTGTCTCTTGAACAAAGAGAACATTTCTTTTTATTTTTAGCGAAAGTCATTTGGGGTAAAAAATACCCCGAAGACCGCATAAGGGTTAAAGACATCCCTGTTGCCATGGATACAACAGAGGAGTTGTCATGGGCTTGAGGGTTTTGGGTGTTGTCTTCAAACTTGAAACAAGATTACAGTTTCTCTATCTTATCAAAGCAACATGAGCACGTGATAATCAGACCAGAATATCCAAACCGACACGTCCTTCTCTTAGTTTCAATTCAGCAAACTTTCTATTTACAACATATTTCATCATGCATTATGAGCTCGAGAAACTACACATAAACACCATTTAAAACCTCAAAAAAAAACACTTAACCAGATTAGCTCAGAGGCAGAGCCCATGGGAGGGTGGAGTCTTGCGTCTGGTATCGGTTGCACTCTGAAAGAAGTCCCGGTGTCAAGTCTTGGCGCTACTTGGGCATTCTCTAGCACTGAGATACTGCAGATGTGTCAATGTGACCCCACCTCGGTAATTAAAGACATCTCCCACACGTCTAATGTCAGCATCTCTACCAGCCTCCCCAATTAGGCAAAACAAACTCTCGTTGCTGTGCATGACACATGCACCCTTCACATAAACTACCAGCCCTCTCCCAAAAAGACCAAGGGCTGGGATTGCAGGCATGCAGTTCTGGTCCATGCTGGAGGGATTTGGCTTGTTGCCCAGCATGTTAAGCACTAGAGGTGTGACTAAAAGAGAGACGCTGAATTAATAAGGTCAAACAACCCCGGATGAGCAGTCACGGATATAAAGGAATGTGGCGATGATTTTCGATGCGAACGAACCTGCATTACATCCATGAGCGAGCAGAGATTTCGGTCAGATCAGAGACGCTTCTTTGCTTTAATACTGTCGTTGCAAGTCTGTGCTTGTGAGCTTGATTCTAGAAGAATGTTATAACTGCTTGTTATTGCAATAATTAAAAAATGTTGAGCTCGATTGTGTGCAGACGTTACCAAAGGTATAATTGTTCTACTTTCGAGTGAAATTAATGACAAAGGAGAAAATATTATCACGCAAATCCCAGGAGGAATATTTTAATCATCCAAACCTGCTCCTGGCGATCGACTGTCCTGTAAAGTTTAGCTCCAACTCTAATCAAACACGCATGGAGAAACTAATAACATTTTTTAGGATCGCTTGAAAATTAAAGGCATGCATGTTTGATTAGAGTTGGAGCTAAACTTTGCAGGACAGGGTTGGGCACCCCGATCCAAACCATCAGAAAACAGACCCCACACAGCTTCACTATCAGAGTCTGTGATCTTTGTGGTGAAGCTGCGGCATGTAAAAGACCCCATGAAATTGCCTGACAAGTAGTTTTTCTTGCCAAATTGACATATTTCCTTCTGAAGGAAGGAAGGAACTCAGAACTGAAATCTGAAAGTTTACTCACCCTCTGGTCATCCAAAATGTAGATAAGTTTGTATCATTATTGGAACAGATTTAGCATTACATCACTTGCTCATTCAATAAATACGTTGCAGTGAATGGGTGCCGTCAGAATGAAAATATGTTAACCAGAAGCAACAGTTTAAAGTTAAAATGCTTTAATGATTGATTTTTTGCTTACAAATACACAGCTTTTTGCTTCACAAGACAATAGTTTATGGACTGGAGTCGAGTGGATTACACGCGGTATATAAGTGATGTTTTTGTCATCTCATTCTGACGGCACCCATTCACTGCAGAGGATCTACTTGCGAGCAAATGATGAAATGCATAATTTCACCAAATCTGTTTTGACAAAGATTTGGGTAAATTACTTTTTTCACTGGACAAAAACAATATTTTTTCATGCATTTTCCCCAAAAAAACAAACAAAAAAGTTTGGATGTACGCATCTACTAAATATAGCTTTGGCCATTTTTATTGGGAGAACACAAACATATCACTGCAAGACCTCAATTCATGTAGCCATAAAATGCATAGGATCTTTACAGATCATATTCCAAATACCATGGCCAAGTTTTGTCCTCAACAAGCACTGCATCAACCCAGGAGACAAAAACTACAACAAATGCGCCAAAAACCAATGCAAGACCACAAGTTGCACTACACAGTGCATACTTCTGTTGTGAATAAACACCATCCTGCTCCCCCTATTTTAAATCTCACCCCGTAAAACATTTCACTATCAAAACAACTCGCATTAAAAGAACCCGTTTTTTCTACTGCCGTGCATGAAAAGCATATCTTCCTTCGGTTACTCATTAACTTCCCTTTGTCCTTCATGAACTGCAGCAAAACATCTGGTAAAACAGTGACAACTACTGTCCGAGTTAAAGTGAAGTAAATCTAGCATGTAAATGAGTTTTAAATGGCAACATTGTATCAAACTGTCATGAGTTAGTTAAGCAGACTAAAGAAAAACAGTTTTTGAAGTGAGCTAGATCAAAGTGACGAAATAATCACAATCAGACAGGGTCTCAATACAAAAAAAAAAAAACGTATCGAAAACGAAAACAAATGCGTTTCATTTGTTTTATAAATTAGAAGAGAATCGTTCGCCCATTGAACCGCCGATTTTGCATGCATCTCTACGTCCCACCCTTTAAAGCAAAACCGAAGTAGAAGTCCAAAGTAGGCAGTATTTGTGCTATTTGTTTTCCTGGACGTGTCACGTAGCTGTCAGTTTGAGGTCTGAGATTGAAAAGTTACCTTGTAAACAGTCCCATCCTCCCCGCGAACGCTCTGGGCTCGTGCGCTCTCGCTCCCCTGTGCAACAATACAGCACGATCCGAGGCAGGTGACGTCATGCCTTTTTGGCTCGGGTTTGACGTCGGTGCGCATGCGCGAATGTTTATATGGGTAATGTAGTTTGATAACGAGGATGAGGGGAAAGCTGGTTGGACGTTAAAAGCACAACGAAAAAATTAACATGCGTTTCACACGGACAGATAAAACACACAGCCTGTAAATAATAAATAATTATTTAATTGTAAAACAAAAGATTAAAACATTGATGAGTGGCTTTCATTCAACATTGAACTACTATAATCATTTTTGTTCTGATATGAACACCTGGAAGTCCTCTCAGTGGTTGATTAGAGTAGATAAACATGAAATTAGTTCACAGCAGCACACAGTGGCGTGACCATTAACATAATCAACACTCATTAGCAAGTAAATCTTACATTTTAAACTAATTTACATATAGGGCTGGATAAATACATCACTCCATCTTTATCTTTCCTCTAAAATAATCCTAACCATAAAACATATATGTTCTTGAAAATCATAGTAAAAAAAATATATGATCAGAAGCATGGTGCAATGAGTCCAAATTTAAAGGTCACAACAACTAAAACAACGCAAATGAAGAATGTTCATTTTATTTTGTTTTTAGAACAATTGAACGCTGATGTTGCATTGACAAACTTTCCTGAAATTCTTTGTGTACGTCACATGAGGCTCAATGTAGCACTCATTGCACTTAAAAGGAATTGAGGGAAGAGATCCATAGGATTTATTTAGGCAAAAGCAGGCCACAGACAGACTTACAGAGGATTATGGGAATGATTGTACATGGTGGGTTGTCTGGTGGAATTACAGACATGGCAGCAGCTGGCGATGGAGATTGGGCCGTGGGACCATACTAAAACATGATCAAATTTAATTCCCAAAAACTACAGTACAATAGCAGAAATACTGCCTGCTCTAATTTGTTTCCAGGAATCAATGCTAGTAAAAAGACTCACCAGAGTTCCTCTCTGAACAAGAGAGTCAGTGATCGATTATTATTTTTAATTATAGCGTTGTCTTATTGATATTATTATTTATTATTATTACTATATGTCTGGCATCTATAGACAAGTGTGTAGCTTTTTTTTTGTGGTGGCTATAGCATCAGTGTTAAAGAGTAATTCGATTTCATTTTTGTCGTTAACGAAATCATAGGCACTGCAATATCCGAAGTGAATGCCATAACCAATTGCAGTCTGGCAAGATATTAAGAAGATGGATTCATTAATTATGATGCTGTGGTAATACAAACAGAAGCCAGAAGACAACGAGATTGATGAGATGATGTTTTGACCATGACAACCAGAATAAGAACACACCATTCCTCTGTTCTCACTTCTCTTGGCAAACTTTTCACATCTTTTATTTCTATTTTTATTTCAACAAAAGTGTCATACCGTTTCTGTCTCCACTCCCTGCTACAACTGTACATAATCGCTATCTCTCCTTCAGCTATTTTGGCAACAGATCTTTAGTCCTAAAAACTCACTAAGGACACGTAACTTGGCTTTCATGGTGCCTCATTGTCTTGGCAGTCAGTAAATGTCTTTTCAGAAGCCAAAGCTGTTCCTTTCACTTCAGCTCAGAGTCAGTACGCCAGACTAGAGCCGTCATGGTTGGAAGGACAGTCTGTTTAATGTATAGAGAAGGCAGCACTTCTAAGGACTAGGCCGAGAGCATTAGAGGTGTGTAAATATTTAAGCAGCCCAGGTCTGCGTATCGTTACTTGCACAGAAACTAATGGGAATAAGTCTGAGCTCTCTATAAGCAGCTCAAAAACAAACTGCTCTTTCAAACTGCTTAAGCATTCAATCCAGATTCAGTCTGGATTACATGACTTATCTATTTAACGCCTTGCTGACCCTTAAACTAACACTGTAATTACTGATTCTGAGCATAATTCCATGTATATTACAACAAATTATACTGTGACATTTTAAATAAGTGTATTTTCTTTAAAGAAACCTCTTATATGGTCACAAAGGCTGCATTTATTTGAAAAAAAAAAACAACAGAGTAAAAACATACAGTAAAATATTATTTAATAGAACGTGTATAGAATGTGTAAAATAATTAAAGAGTGCTGCAAACATTAATCATCATTAATCACCTTCAAAATAAACGTTTTTGTATACACAATATATGTATGTGAACTGTGTGTAGCTATTATGTACATAAATATACATCCATACAATATATAATTAGAAAATATTTGCATGTATTTATATTCCTATAATTTATATTATATATAAATATATTTAATATATATATATATATATATATATATATATACATTTTATTGGTATTTCTATATAAATATTTAAAGCACACACACATATATTGTGTATAGACATTTATTTTGGATGTGATTAATCACGATTTATTATAAATGTCTTGATTTAATGTGTCCATGATTAATAAAATGTCTTTCAAAACTCTTTTGAACAGTGTTGAAATGAAACACTTGTTTTAAAGATGCTAAATAGTTAAGGCGATAGATCATTTTGGCTTGATCCTTGTGATGTTTCAAACCCTTATAATATTTAGCAGAACATCCAGGCTGTTCTATTCCATTCAAATAAGGTGAAAGGAGGCTTTTGAGCTCCAAAAACTATATAAAGCACAGTAAAAGTAGTAATTTTGTGCACTATACTCTATGCCTTCTAAAGCCATTATGTTAATCACAGACAAAGATGCAAGCATTATTTGCTCAATGAAAACAACAAACGGCATCTGACATCAAACCCGGGTTTATACGCATCATCTTTTCCAGTGAATTTTCAGGCTTTAGGTGAAGGCTCATCCAGTATATCATTGCCTTGTGTATTTAACAACAAGCTACTCCTGCCGTCGTGTTTGTTTCAACCCGAAACCAACCTTCAGAGTACAGATGAAAGGGACCAGAAGTAGAGTAGGTTATGGGCCCTCTGTGGGACTCAAAAAATCAATCTCATAGCTTTGATCTGCATTTAACCCTTAAGACTGAGAACTGTGAGAAGCTTAAACGCACTCTCATCACAAAGCCGTTTAATCTTGGCAGTTCCCGAAAAGCTTCTCTTATTCAAACTAGTCAATAAGGTTGCTCTTGTCAGAAACAGAACAATATCTTAACCACAGTAGAGTATCTCGTATGCTGCCCGGCATTCCCACTGCACCATAAAGCATTTAATGTAGCTACTACAATCACAGTCTTTGTTCTAACACAAGTACCTGCCTTTTTCCAATCACATGACAAAGTTTTTGGTAATTTCGTCGCTATTAAGTCCATTTACAGCAGCCTTAGGAAACAAAGCGGCTCCTGAGGTACAGCTGGCAGTTTGCATTCTACTGTTGCATGTGCAATTTTCCATCAGTTCCAAAATCTGATGTAGAAGCTTATTTCTGCCACAAAAAAAAGATAATTGTGCCTTTTTGTTAAACAAAAGTGACCTTTTGTTGCTATTCTGACTTTATTGTGAGTTTGTATCTCACAATTCAACTATTTTCTCAGAATTGTGAGTTCACTTCTTGCAATTCTATTTTTTCTCAGAATTGTGAATTCACTTCTTACAATTCAATTTTTTCTCAGAATTGTTAGTTTACTTCTTGCAATGCTACTTTTTCTCAGAATTGTGAGTTTACTTCTTGCAATGCTACTTTTTTCTCAGAATTGAGACACAACTCACAAGCACCGAAAAATTATTACAAGCTGGTTTGCACCAATAAATGTAGAAAATAAAAACATGTTTGTTTATACCTCACAATTTTGACTTTTTTTTCTTGTGGTCCTGGGTTTAAATCTTGCAGCTTAAACAATTTTGAGGTCGTATCTCAAAATTATTATGACATTTTTTTCACTGAGTTGCATGTTTATGTCTCGCAATTGCACTTTTTTTTTTAATTATTATTAACTTAATAATTTGATTGAACTTGATATACGAAAAAAAAGTGAGAGTTGTGATAAGCTTGTTCCAGCCAATTTTTTTTTTCACCAATGATACAGTAATTCTTGTAATATCTTACAATTTTGATTTTGTTTTTGTTTATAGAGAAGATAAGATATAAACTTAGAAATCCGATGAAAATTTCTGAATTAATAGATAAATCACAATTATCTTTTTTTTATTTTTTAATTTGTGGCTAAAATAAGTTTCATTAATCTGAAGACTTTGCTTGTGCGCGACAAAGTTTTTAAGCGAACATGAAAAAAATATATATGTTCTGCATGTCACTATATCTACACAAATGTAATAGTTGAATGACTATAGCTCTTTAGATTATAAAAGGCATTATTTTAAATTTATTCTATTTTATTATATATATATATATATATATATATATATTATATAATATTTTATTATTATTTTTATAGCCACGTAATTATCATGCAGA
The DNA here is from genome assembly GCA_032359435.1 of Enteromius unitaeniatus. Classification (NCBI taxonomy): domain Eukaryota; kingdom Metazoa; phylum Chordata; class Actinopteri; order Cypriniformes; family Cyprinidae; genus Enteromius; species Enteromius unitaeniatus. The sequence continues at coordinate 4,220,787 of JAUMHI010000061.1, forward strand.
GACATGTACAGTTGATTTAAGTCTTTATTATGTTGTGATAATGACCAGTTATTAGTTCATTTTTCCTTATAGTTACAATTGTTCTAAAAAAAAGTATTGGTGTGAACACTGGGACACAAATATCAAAACAACAGACATTAGCACCACTTGCTGGTTACAGGTGGTAAGTGTCAGGATTCTGAGTGACAAGATTCTGAGGCGGTAAAGGATTTTATTACACCATTTGTCTATAACAAAGTTTTACCGAAAATCTCAAGATTTTATCTAGTTCTGGATGTTTGCTCAAAACAGACTTCTCTGATAGACAGTTTGCTCTCAGCTGTTTGATATACAGTAGATTATCCATATTATCTTTTGATTTACGTAACACAACATGTCAGCACAACTCAAAGCAGATGCTTTGACCATTTATCTCAGATGTGAGAATTTACAGATGTGGTCATTTCCGTATGACTGTCTGTAAATGCAGCAGCTGAGCCAGGTTCACGCTGCCACCCCCACACACGATCATTACCAGTGAGTCAAGCGGTTTAGGAAGGCGTCCCTCTTCCTGTAGCCTCTGGATGACACCGCTGTACACTGCAGCCAATGACGCTCCGCAGGCCAACTCCACCAACACACGCTCCTCATCTAAATACAGTACATAGAGAACAACTGCAAAGCAGGTCTTTGTTGTTATTGAGCCGTTTATTGGTCAGTGATGAACTTACCCAGGAACAATTCCATTGCCTCCAGGGCCTGTCGATCTGTCACCACCTCTGAAATGACATTGGGCCGTTTGCTGTACTCAAACGCTTGCTGGCATGCTGTTTTTGCTCCCAAACACGTCGCTTTACTAGCAAGAAGAGATATGTAGAAACATTTAAACATTTGGTGCCAACCGTTTATGGATTCAAGATGATTTCTTAATTCGTACCTTGTGATGTCAGGCAGTGTAACCAGATCTCTGGCTTTCCAAGAAACATTGAAACAGTCAGCACCCACGGTCTCCATACACAGGACAGGCACATCTCCCCAGCCCACCTCATCCATACCTTCTATTATCCCACAAAACAGACCTCCACCTCCTACGGACACCACTACAGCTCCAGGTTTGAATGGCAATGAGGCCTTGAGTTCATGCACAATACTGGCATGACCTTTCCTAAAAGATTTGAGATTTGAAGCCCAAAACAATGAAAGCATTTAAAGGTGGTACCGTTTTGAGGTGCCATATCTACAAACTCACCAGACAAGAGGATGGTTGAATGGGTGTATTACAGTAAGACCTTCAGTTTCAGCCAAACGTAGAGCCTCAGCATTTGCATCATCCCACACCTACAATATCAGATAAAGATCTGTCATGTATATGGTATAGACCCGGATAAGATAGCGTAACTGTGTCGTATCTAGAATAAAGGCATTTAGGTTAACTGTGGTGCCACTTTGCTCTTGCCTTGCCCACAACTTTGACCGTAGCACCCTGGTCCTTAAGTTTCTGAGCTACCAGTTGGGGAGTCGACGTGGGCAAAACAATGGTAGCTGGCAGGTTGAGCTTTCTTGCTGCATATGCTGTAGCCATACCAGCATTACCACCTATACACACAAATATGGTAAGAAAAAAATTACATTTTAAAGGAATAGTTTACCCAAAAATGAAAAACCTGTATGAATTTCTTTGTTCTGCTGAGCACAAAGAAAGATATTTTGAAGAAAGTTTGAAAGCAGGCTGCTTTGTGTCACCATTGACTTCCACAGTAGAAACACACACACACACACACACACATATATATATATATATATGGAAGTCAATGGTGACCCAAAACAGACTGCTTACAAACTTTCTTCAAAATATCTTTCTTTGTGTTCGGCGGAACAAAGAAATTCATACAGGTTTGGAACTACTTGAGGGCGAGTAAATGATGACAGGATTTTCATTTTTGGTTGAACTATTTCTTTAACCCCAGAAAGCTGACAAGCACAATTAATAATTTTATATGCCCATGTTAAACTAGTGAAAGTGTAAAAATTGCATTTTAAGTGCTCCATTAACACATTTATACAAATGAAAATACAACAAATGTTTACCATTTCACTCACCTGAGGAGCAAATGACACCTTTTGACTTGTTTGTACTCGCGACCTTATAAAGGAATAAAACACATTTTAATATAAAGCGCAATATGCAATCTTTCCTTTAATAAGCGCTAGATGGCAGGGCGAACGCACAATACACTGTACTGGACGTAAACGTTTGTTTTTATTACAACTTGATTTAATAATTGATACACTATACAATGCATAGTAATTTTGAAATGTAAATGAATACGTTACAACATTTAGGAACTCTACTTAGTCAAACCAAAACAATGGTTCTTCGTTCATTTGACAAACGCAGCCATATTTTCCTCACATTTTGACACATGTACCCTATTCCTCGGATTTTGAAAGAACCGGTGGGTTGCGAGCTCTCCATCTTCAGATACACGGTGGTCCCGATCTTCTTAGACATGGCCGTGCTCTCGATAAGTGGGGAGACGACATGAAATCCATTTTCCTTGGACATTTTTCTGATTTTTTTCTAAATCGCATATAGTTGGTGGTGGCCAATGCGCTAAGCACACAAACAAATAAAAGTTTTGATGGGTTTTCCGCGTTTAGAGGTAGGTTATTTCAGGTTTTCTTTGGTCTTAGGTAAATATTCTGTTAAAGCATAAAAATAGAGACAAAGACGTTTCATAGTCTACTCACCTATTGCCTTGCGCTCTTATATGACTCTCTAAGCGAGCCTGGAAGTTCAGAGTTCATTTAATGACAACAAAGTAACCACTAATGAACTAGTGCCCAAGACCGTTAGATAATTGACAGCTTGCAAAGTTATGTAATATAGGTTAAACTAGGGCAAGTTACTCATTCATGAAACAAAGTGCGCAATGATATCCTGAAAGTGAGAAACTTATAACTAAAAGGCAGGCTAAAACTAGTATCAAATACATTTTTGTGAACCTACACAATTACTTGATAATAGCTAGCTATTTCTATTTCTTTGCTTTTTTACTCAAAAGGTTATAAGCATTTATTTTCAAGCCAATAATATCATGTAACAAACTACAATCAGTATTTATTGATATTTGTCAATATTCATTTTTAATATGCACAGTACACAGCCTATTCCTGTACAGAACACAGATTGTGAAAAATCCAGTCAATACAACATCTGACTTTGTCCCAATGTGGAAATTTTATTGTGCACATATACATGACGTTGCATAAACGGCTCTTGTATGGCAGCACCTGTGCAGATCCTGCCAGTTTTGACAGCCATATAAGCCTATATCGAGCGGTTTAAAGAATTTTTTTTATTGCAATTAAATAAACATCCCTCAAAGAGGGAAAAGATCATGTAGCATACAAAAAATAAAGCCTGACTTAAATTAAGCATAGGAATATAGGTTTATGATATGTTGTCAATGTCCCCAGTTTGATGAAAACAGCCACTTTTTTAATGGCATCAATTTTCCGCATCCTTTTAAAACTCAATTTCACTTCCTCAAGCCACATAATCCTTGGCACATAAACACATACATGTTTCCAGACCAGGCCACTTCCTTATTATCCATCATTAGCTTGACCAGCCTCAAGGCCTCTTCAAAACACTTTCCAGCACCTTCCTTCCTTCTCCCTGAATCAGCAACTTCCTAACCGTGGGAAATGAAACATCAGTCCCTTCGGTTTCCTTTTTGCCTGATAAAAAGCACAGAGCACGAAACACTGGAATCCAAGAATGCATTCTCTGTCACCAGCTCTTATCATCACATCCACGTCCCATTCTGACAGTCACATCCCACACTGAAACACTCACACACGCACATATACTCAGGAGGTTTGCACTGTGGGTGAGGATAGAAAAGCTAACATGTTCCTCAACAGAGATATGGGTAAGAGGGACACTGCAAAAAACAACACATCGTAGTGACGAATAAAATCTGGGATGCAAACAGAAGACCACTGAATTCCCCACTGTTGGGTAAATCCATCTTGTCCGACGCCAGACGTGCTCCATCATCTTGCCACCCCTGTGGGCTCTGTGTTGTGGTGACGGCAAAGACAGGGCAGAGCGCCATCCCGCAGCTTCATGCCAAGTGCTGTTATAGGAGCTTGCGCTGTCTCTTCTGGCCACCTATGCCAGGGAACGTTGCCTGGGTTTGATCCTTGGGTACAGCTACAATGACAACAGATTATAGATTTACAGAGTTAGATTTTGTCACACTTTACAAATTAAATTTTAACAAAAAACAGTACTGTCTAAAAATATGCCTATACAGATATCCTACCCCTAACAAGTTGCGTGGAACATAGCCTTCCTTGTCATTAAGTCTGGCCCACCACCACTCTGTCTCGCTGTCATCTCTACGGCTCATGATGGTGAGAGCATCACCCTCATGGAAGGACAGCTCATCTGGACTCTGACCTTCATAGTCCCAAAGGGCATATACTGTCCCTTTATTCATTACACCCAATTTCTCCTGCACACCTGGAAGGGAAACAAAGAAGAGTAGGCTTCATTATTTGAGAAACACACCCTTAACAATAAAAATAACACCACCAGTGATTGCTATTGACATTACCATAAAGAAACTGAGAGCACTGGACATAACCCTCCTCCATCTCTTCACACTTGTCTGCTGCAGTCTCCACGTCACTGATAGTGGTGGCGAAAATGGCAGCTCCAGACTCCACCAGCAACTTGCAAAGATGAACATTGTTGCATGATGCTGCACAGTGCAGGGGCGTCCTGATCACAAGTGAGAAAGAGTTGCGAACATCACTTGACAAGTAAGAATTGGTGTTATTCAATTTCAATTCAGTATGCTTTATTGGCATGACATACTTGGGTAAATATTGCCAAAGCATTGTACATCAAGAATAAAAGGACAAATACACATACGATATACATCCAAAAATAAAACAGAAACAAAACACATTCATATATATACACACACATAACTATATAAACATTAATGTCACTAATAATGCAGATGTGCTCATTCTTTACTTCTTATCATGTGGCATTTATAAATATGATATGCTACTAAAGAGGAAGTAGGTCCTTCACCCAGTAATATTTGTAATTTGTTGTTTTCATGGAGTGACAGGATGTCAGGAATATTCTGCTGTATTTGACCGTACAGCGAGTCTCTTAAAGACGTGTATTTGTCACAATGAAGGAGGAAGTGTTCTTCTGTTTCCACTGATCCTGATCTACATTCAGCACAGATTCTCTCTTCTTTAGGTAACCACATCTTTCTATGCCTTCCTCTTTCTATGGCCAGCTGGTGGTCACTAAGTCAGTATTTGGTCAGTAGATGTCTGTGTGTTATATATCAGCTAGTCTGTACTCTCTGTTGAGTTTCAGATAACATTGGAGATGACTCTGTTCTTTGGTTTGTTCTTTCCAGTGCTGTATGTTTGTGTCCTTCACTTGATTCATTATTTCTTTGATTCTTCTTTGTTTTTCGGGGTTGGTGATATTGAGTGCTTGCCTCTTTGAGCATGACTAATTTGTTTTCAGAGCTTTAAAATGAAGAGAATCTTCAGAACTAGAGTTTATGTCGATCCAGAAGTTTAAAACTCTTTTTTTGATGGTTATGTTTAAAGGCAGACGGCCTAGCTCTGCTCTGCAGGCGTTATTAGGTGTGTTTCTGTGAACATGGAGGATGCTTCTGCAGAACTCTACATGCAGAGCTTCTAAATGGTGTTTGTGCCAGTCTTTATGGCTGTAGTTACTCGCTGGGCCCCAGATCTCACTTCCATACAGAGCAATAGGCAGTATGACACTATCAAAGATCTTTGTCCAGATTCTGATGGGGATATCAATTTTGAACAGTTTTTTGGTATGGCGTGCAGCACCCTGCGGGCTTTCATTACCTGTGATTTTATTGCCAAGTTCAAATTTCCAGTGCGAGTTAAAAGCAGACCAAGATAATTATATTGGGAAGCGTGTTGAAGTGTGGTGTTGTTTAAAGTGAATACGTGTTTATGTTCTAGATTTCTTTCTGAAATATCATAATCTTAGTTTTCTTTATGTTAATTTCTAGGTTCCAGTCATGACAGTATCTAGTTAAAATGTCAAGCTTGTTCTGGAGTCCTTCTGGTGTTTTAGATAGAATCACCAGGTCGTCTGCATATAGTAAATATTTGACTTCTGTGTCTAATAATTGTAGTCCTGGACTGCCTGACTGGTCCAGTAGATCAGCCAGTTCATTTACATAGATGTTAAATAAAGTGGGTCTGAGGCAGCAGCCCTGTCTCACTCCTCGCTGCTGAGAGAAATATTCTGTCCTTTGCTGTCCTATTTTTACTACACATTTATTTTGCTTATACATGTTTTTAATTAAGTCATATGTTTTCCCCCCTATGCCGCACTGAATTAATTAATAAAACAATCCAGTATGCCAAATGGAGTCAAACAATCGATGAACATCGTCTTAAAATCGATGAAGCATGTGAATATCTTCCACTGTTTCTTTAGGTGTACATGTTCGTTTATTAATGTGTGTAGAGTGTGAATATGGTCAGTGGTTTGATGTTTAGGGAGGAAGCCAATTTGAGATTTGCTGATTACATTGTGCTGCTTTAAGAAAGATGAGATCCGAGAATTAATTATAGAGCAAAATACTTTTCCTAAGTTACTGGTTACACATATCCCTCTGTAGTTATTGGGATCTGTTTTTTCTCCATTTTTAAAGATAGGAAAGATGAGTCCTGTGTTCCAGACTTCAGGAAAAAAGCCTGAACTCAATAATGGATAATCTTTAATTGGATAATCTAGTGGAGTTTGATTGTTTTTGATACATGACTCAAGAGCATTCAGTTTTTCGAGGATTTGTAATTGGTTGGGATTATTGGGGTCAATGTGATGTGTATATAGCTTCTCAAAATAATCTTTCCAGGTCTGACCATCTTGTATGGCTGGTTCCTGTGGCTTTGTATTGTTCAGACTGTTCCAAGTCCTCCAGAACTGACCCTGATCAATCGAATGTTCGATCTTCTGAAGTGTGTTGTTATAATAATCACGTTTCTTCTGTCTCAGTATGTTTTTGTATTGTTTCAGAAGTTCTGAGTGCTTTGAGTGTAATTCTGGGTTGACAGGATCTGTGTTTTTGATTTGAAGTTAATCGCAGCTCTCGCAGTCTAATTGTTTTGCAGTCATGGTCAAACCACTTTTCAGCAGGTTTTTGTTTAGCTCTGTTTTTGTGTTTATATGTAGCGGTTTCATTTGAGCCTTTTTTGCTATATTTTCAAAGATGTCATTAATATGTTTAATTGCTAAATTTATCCCGTTACAATTATTATCATAAGTTGAATTATTAAACAGTGTTATGGAATTGACTATTTCATTTGACTTAAGTGCTTTAATATATGTTAAGCAGCATTGCGAGTCCATCTATATGGATTTTTGAGCTTCTGTAGGTTAAATGGCTTTCTATGGATTCACTAATGCAGACAAAAGCCAAGAGATAAACCATCAGACAAAAGTAATAGCCCTCACCATCCATCGCTATCTGCTGCGTTGACATTGACCCCAAAGTCCAGCAGGAATTTCACAATATGGTGGTGACCTGCACATACTGCATTATGAAGAGGTGTGATACCCTCATCATTTGGAGTACTAGGATTGTGCACCTGAGGATGGAGACACAAGTTGAGGAGAAATAGTCCAGTTCAAGCGTACAAAAAAAAATGGAAGGGGCATATTGCAGCTGAATTGTACCTCATAAATAATCCTTTGGACCAAATCAAACTCTCCCTCCAAAGATGCATCCAAAAGCAGTGCAAGAGGATTGAACTTGACCCTCAAGCCATGACCTGTCCTCTCAGAGCCGGGCTTCTTCAAGTTGGTGCGCTTGAGCTGCTATGTAAAAATTTTTTATTAGCTTTCATGTGTTGAAGAATAACATGTCTTTTGAGCAAAACAATGAATACATTCCTGTGCAGAGATAGAGTGCGAGGTTAGGGTTAAGGATTTCTGCAAGACTCTTTATATGAATATTGCTAGTAAATATTTTTTGCAGGATAAGAGGTTGCATTTAGACATAATCTTCACCAAAAAGCTAGTGCCAACTCACCGTAGATACACCAGGAGGAGTGCCTGGGTGTGCTGTGGTGTCCTGCTCTGCAGGGGAATGAGGTTCTGGTACTGGGCTAGGTTGTGTGTCTGTAACATTTGTGTGGTTGTTGTTATGATTGTCCTCATTGGTGTCCTTAAGAGAATGGTCTGAGGCATCAGCAGACTGGGCACCCCCTGAGTCACTAGATAGGTGTGTCAGCTGGTTTTCATTATCATTAGTTGTTGTTGACACGGAAGAAGTGGGAGGAGGAACAGGGATTTCTGCCTCTGCAGAAGGTTCAGCTAAGATGCTTGATTCCATCAGGTTCCCATTGGCAGTGTCCACATCGCCCAGGGTTGTGGCCATGTAGTTCAGAGGACTGTCAGGCTGGTAGAAAGGTGTACCACCCGCTCCACTCTCAATGCCTCCTGCAAGGGTGTTGAAGCGCTGATATAAGAGCTTCTGGATGTTAGGTCCACTGGGGCCTTCTGGTTCTGTGATGGAGCTTCGCTTCTTTAAAGGTCGGGGAGCATTGGCTAATTTCCTTCTCAGCACTTCCAGATCAATATCACTTTGGTAACGGAGAGGGGAGTGGGCCACAGGGGTCAGTTTAGTAGGACTGAGAGGGCGAGGGATGTTCTCCACACTGGGTGGAGGTAAAGGAGTGCATTCTTGGGCCACCTCTCTGTCGACCTCATCTGTGGAGGAGTGCTGGTAGTGTGGGACTGGAGAAGGAGAGGTGGAGCCCGGTAGGACTGGTTTTCCATATACTGGAGTCAAATGAAAAATGAAATTTAAAAGAAGAGAAAATACGTAATCAGAGCTATACCTCTGTCTTGAGCCAATGCAACAAATTCTTACCTGCTTTAACTGCAGCCCTACTGCTGCTGGAGTAGTTTTTGGCTGTAGGCTGCTGCAGGTACATGTTGTAGATTGAGCTGGAGTTCATAGTGGCAGGGCCTTTTCTTGGAGACTGGGGCCGGGACCCCCTGTCCGGAATAAAGGGACGTACTGCCACAGCAAGAGGAGGCTCTGTCCTCTCACCCTGAGGGAACAGGGCTGACCCGGAGTGTGGTGTAGGGCTAGGAGGCACTGTTATGCGCTGTTGGATCTGCTGTGAAGATGAACCAGAGGCAGGGGGTGCTCTCTGCCAGCCTAAGGTGCCAGGAGCAGAGCGAGGCAAAGAGTTGGTGGCACAGACTGTGGAGTGATGGCCTGCACTGGGATAGGTTCCATAGATGGGTGGAGGCTGCTTAGACAATGCTGTTACTGTCCCTAACAGCTTAGGGGCTTCCTGTAAAGAGACAAAACCACAAGTTAAGCTTGAACACTACTCAGATTTTTTTACAAGAAGTTAAACACTAAAGAGACCGTTGAATCTCACCTTGTCAGTGGTACCCATCTTGCTGTTATGATCTTGACTTGTGTCCTTCCAGTCTGGAGGTTTTAGAGGAACTCTATTATTGCTGAAGGAGGGCCATATTGCATCATTAGCTGTAGGAAGCGCAGAAGTATGAGTTAGATGGAAAGAGAAACGTGTATGCTCTTTCTCAAGTCAGCCTCATTATGGCACAGACTGACCTGCTCAATGGATCATTAAAGCAGGAGATGAGTCTCAAATGGGACTAGACTCACATCTCTGACCCCTATGACATCAGGACACTTGGGTTTGAGTGGGGAATATTTTTGTCCTGTCCTTTGCACAGATCCAGCTCTGTTTGGGTTAAATGGATTACTAAGCCTATGTGTCCAAGTCCACTGCTCTGCTTGTCAAAGCCATGGGCGATGACGCATGTTTATCCCATTCGTCTGACAGACACGCCATCAAACTCACTGGCAAGTCGACTGCCAAGTCCCACAAAGCAAAAATGCAGTGAAGCAAAGGATTGAACTATATGGGGGTTTCTTCTCTCTAAATAGGTCAACTTCTTCTAGCGATTTAATATGCTAAAGGATAAATACAGTCTTTTGTTACGCATTTGTAAGGCCAGCCTTACATCTTCATGACTACTTACAAAAATAAGCGTTACATAATTGCTACTTTCCACCAGTTCAGTTTAGGGTTTTAGGAGTCCTGTGGATCCAACTATAGTGACTACTAGGATACGGTAAGTGCACTGCTTTTTAGAATGAATAATGGGTGGGGCCTAAATTCACATTTTTATGCACTTGTTTTGTCAGTGCCCATGAGATAAGACATTGTCAGTACTGATGAGGTAAGTCCTACACATACTGTAAACTAAGTGCAAGGTAGTGTAGATTGATTTTCTCAGAGTTTGTGAATAATTTATGATCAAATCAGTTCACAATGTCTTTATATATTATTCAGCTACAATTGAACATGAAACATGCTTTTTATGTAGCTTGCATTCTGTTTTTATGCATTTTGATCAAAAATTCTTCTTTATGTCATGCCCAAAAAACTCACTAGAGGTACAGTCGGAGTCTGTGGGGGCCTCTGGCCCCTTTCTAGGCTCTGAGGATGGCACCAGAGGGTCCACTATGATGTCTAAGTCTGAGACCTTCCATGGGCCTGCAGGCATCCTCACCCTCTCTTCCTCTGTCCCGCCGCCCCCACATATGTGACACACAAGCATGACAAACGAATAGGGGGAGGAGTAGAAAAGGTGACAGACATGAGAAAATGAAACGTTAATGAAAGTATGTGACGTTAATGAGAGTATCTGAATAAAGAAATGTTTCAAAAACTTTGTATGTTTTCAGAAGCTGCCCCTTTAGATGGAAAGTGATACTACATAATGTGACATCAGAAAAAAATGAGAGAAGCATAGAAAGAAATCTGAACTGGTCTGAATGAATGATTTTACAGCAGTGGTGGGAAAGAATATTAATTTTCATAGTCAACTTTCTGCACTTGAGTGATAGATATACACAGTCTTCCAAATGCAAACATATTGATATGATGCGTCTTTCATCATTCATGTAGTAGTATCTTCTTGAATGGGGTCATGAACCTGGTAAACCCATTTGATGCTCATCATTTATTACCACAGAGAGCTTCTGTATGAATGTTTTCTGTGTTAGAGTACCAAGAGAGTGTTCTTATTCCTTGGTAAATCTGCAGAATTCCTGCAGTATTTTTATTATAGCCCTGTAACGCAAAAGTAGGTGATAAAAGACTGACCTGACTTGGAGCGAGCATGGTTGACTGTAGCAAAGGTGGAGAGAGACTGTGGCTTCAGAGGATCAGGCGGTAAACTATAGCCTCCTTCCTGTCGCCCAGACACCGGGACCTGGATGTAGGGGCAGACTGCTGCCACTCGCCCAGAACTGCCTGGGGTAGGCTGAGGAGAGGGAGGACCACTCATTCGGCCAAGCTGTAGAGAAGAGGATTAGTTAATTAAGCCCCAAACAGGCAAGTTTGCAAGGCTGGTCATTATGATTCCAGTTTTTACATCTAAAGATTCATCATACATATAAACAAATATCTTTAAATGCAATTTTGCATGCCTCTGGGGGTCAAACTCTTTGCTTTGAAATTCTTTGTGGTTAAATAGCAGGGTTTAACCAATTCTAGGGTATCTTTAAAAAACAATTAAGCACTGATTTACAATCAAGCTAAATGTAATATTACAGATCTAGTGCACTAACTGTATGTGGCAATTTAATTCCAGGCTGTTTCACTTGCCTCTGCTTTTTTCTTGTAGAGACGCTCTCTGAGGTCCCCAATACGCTTGTCCATCATGGTCACCTCCATGTTACGCTTGTTAAGCATATCCTTGTGATGCTGTAGCTTGCTGTTCTGTTCCTGATTTAGCTTGTTCCGAATCTAAATGTTAATACAAACATAGATGCGTCATACACACGCAAACAGAACTGATGATTTTGTTCCTTCATCTCATCAAATGTCACATGTTTATGCAACTAATATCTTAGGAGTTTGAAAGGACGCTTGATAATCTGAATATTTTATGCATTATCACTGTGGGGAGTGAAATGTACCACAAACAACTTCAGAGAGGACCGAGGAAAGAATAAACAAGTGTGGGAAAACAGGAAAGAGCATTAAAATCTTAAAAAGGTCTTTCAAAAATTCACTGGGGAATTAAATAGTTTTTGATGATCAAACCGTGTTAATGGATTAAAAGAAAGTTCACTTCCTATTATGTTTCCCAAGTGAGACCAGCTTGGGTAAATGTTATTTGGCTAGTTTGTGGTCATTAGAGTTATCATGAGTTGACTGCAACTGAACAAAATTAACCAATAGCATCACCGCCAATTTGCAGAAATTGCCTACCTGCAGTTCCTGGTAGAGTTTGCGTAGTTCCAGTGCAGCATTGCTGGTCACTGGTCCCCCCAGTGGCTGCAGTCCATTGAGACGCCCCCGTCGCAGATCGTCTAGCTGCTGCGTGAGCTGGTCCACCTTCAGCATGGCTGACTGCAACTCTGCCTGCTTTTCCTGGAACAGGCTGCTAACATGCTCAATTTCTGCAGCTGAAAGACACACAAAGCATTGCTATTATAAAAATACTATCTTCGTGTGCAAATGGCTGCACGATTGTTGATACACTTCATATATGCGGCTGGATTTTTCAAGTGGGTGTGTGTTCGAGCAAATGTGTAGGAGTGAGGACCAGATGTCCATTCCCCAAGTCCACATGTCATAAGACAAATTCTAAATGGAGAGGAATGGTATTGTGATCTTTGTTTTTATCTCATGAATGTCATGAGGGGGTGAAATCCACCCCAGGCTCTTCCACACCCCAACCACAACTCCTCGTTTTAAAGTTCAGAGATGTTCTTACTGACTGATCCACTGCCAGGAACACAGAAGGAGAGCACAGCAAAAGCAACTGGAGCAAGGGATGAAATTCCACTGTGTGGTCTAACAATTGTAAAAACTGTTGGCTTCAGGACTATTGGTTTATTCCCTTGGGGGAACTTTCTTGAGCAAAGTTGCCTGAGAATGGTGATATAAACATATTAAAGGTACAATCCTTCTAACAAAATATTTCTTGCTCAAGGGCATAACAGTGATGGCTTGTGACTCTACTGTCTGAACAAGCAAATATCCAACCCTGAGACTTAATGATGGCATGACAAAGAATCTGTGACCATTTTTGGTTCATATCTTCATCATCCAAAATATCTTAACTTGTGTTCTGAAGCTTTTACAGGTTTGAAACAACTGGGGGTAAGTGATTAATGACTAAGATTTCATTTTTGGGTGGAGTAACCCCCCAACAAAAACAGATATTGTAGTTTTTAGTATCTAAATAAATGTTGCTCATCTAAATAAAAAAAATTACATACAATTATACAGCATATACCAGTACATTCATTCATAAAGCATTTTGAAATCTGTTAACATGGCTGTACATACACAGGTTGCCGTTGATGAGTTTGCTGTAGTCCACTTGGCCCCTCATGGCACGGACCTTCTTGAGTTTGGCTTCTTGACTTTCCACTCTTTCCCTCAACCTCTGGAGCTTCTCACTCTCAGAAACGGACTGGCCCTGGCGTGGGTCCTGCTGCTTCAAATACCGCAATCGTTGCTCCTAAACACAGGGAGGAGAGGAAAAGGGAGGAAAGGACAGGAGAGGGAAACAGTCAATTTCAAAAATGGGAGGGAACATGCTCCACAGATCATCAAAACAAACACGTCACCGATCATCAAAAGCCCTTTCACACACCTCACTCCGCACAGTAGAGAGCTGTGAGAGAATGGGATGTAAACAATAAGGAAGGGTCAGGTAAGATGGTAAAATAGAGAGGAAGGACAGAGACAGGAAATAAAAGAACATCAACTTCATTTCAGAGATGTTACAGAATATGAACATTGCTAACAGAAGGTTTTCTTTTGAACAAATAAGAAAAGGAACACAAATAATACTGTAATTACTCCAACTGTGTGAAAATTTGTAATATAACACACCCAAAATATGAATGTATGATGAATGAGACTAAAATAGAAAGTGGAGGGAAACACAGGCGTTCGTGCTGACTAGCACTTTCAGGTCTGCTTCAAAATGAGCAAATACAAAGCCAGGCCTAACCGTCTCAGAGTGTTGACTCGACACAATCCAGTGTTAAATGAACAGATGACCGGACAAAGCATGTTTTTAGCTGCAGAGCTACAATGTTTACAGCAACGTAGTACAGGTTTGTGAAAATATGCATGCCCTTTTTTTTAATTCTACAATCTACAGTCACCTATACAAAAAAAGAAAATAAACTGTATTAGCAACATGAACCCAAAATTAGCCTAATAAAATGTAACACTGCACCACAAATCCAGTCATATGTAGCACAGGTATATTTGTAGCAATAGCTAACAGTACATGGTGATGTAGAAATCTCAGTTTTTTTAAAAATATGACTGGTTTTGTGGTCCAGGGTCACAAATAGCATTTCAACAAACACACCTGAAAACTTCTAAACACACATGCAGTTTTTTTACCTTACAACAACAGATGAGTTGACCTCTTGATACTCATTCAAGCAATACAGTCGCATATACTTCAGACATCATAGCTAGGTCTTACATCGCTTGTCTGCAATTTCCAGAGCGTTCTGATTCTTTCCCCGGGAACTGACTACACCTATGTGAACACACGTACATGAACACACAATCTCCAGTGGTCTTAACGTCCTCCCTCTTCCTGGCAGCTGCATGCTGGCCTCATTTCCTATGTGGATGGAGTTTCTTTCCTGTTGTTGTTCAAGGAAAAAAACTTTGTGTCCACCAACACGCACAGTTCCCCCCGCCGCTGGCCTAAGTGTGATACTCAACTATCACACGCTGACCTCAAGACAATATCTCAATCACAAAGACAAATGGTTCTCAAAACACAATATCAAAAGAGATAAATAACCAAATGATGTCAGGCTTGAGTGCACTAGCTGCAAATTTAATATGCAAATCATTTAAAAGGTATTTCGAATATTCCTGACATGGCCGCATGGAACCAGGCTAGTATAATTAATCAAACGTGACAGTTTATGCACTCCAGATGATATGACCATGTGTTCATGTACAGTATGCCCCTCATGCATGTGTCTACACCTGTTTATGCTAGACCACAGAGGTCTTCATTTTAATGTCAGCAGACCAACAGAGCACCATTAACAGATCTGAAAATAAAATATGCACATCCTAGCCTAAATAAAATTGGCATTTTGGAATTTGCTAACTAATTCTCAAGCGAACAGTTCAGACGTAAAAAGAGGAAAAAGATCATAGACATATGAATAAATAAAGAGATATGAGGATTCGTATGGTGGCGCCTACCTTAGCTATCAGCATCTGCTGCTGAGTTTCGATCTGCTGCTGCTGTCGCATTGCCATCTCCTGCAGCTCTGACAGCGTTAACTCCACACGTGGATTCCCCACCTACACACAAGCACACATGCAAAGTATCAGAGAAATAGCTTTGCGCACAAAAAGCTGAACTTCACTTGTTCGAACAAATAAGATGAAATCCTTACAATAAAATACAAATATTTTGCACTGAATGGTGAGAAATGTAGTTTCAAACTAGTAGTCAACACACATAGCTGATGCCGACAATATGTGTAATGCAAATTAATGATGACAAATGAGACAAACACGAAATATATACACAAAAACATATTTACTCAAACATATTAGAAAAGGTTAAATAATAATATTTCAATAGGCCCAATTTTGGCTGCTCAATTGTTGTCATTCAACCTATTTTTGTGTTGGCTGGCTTTTAAAGGTTAATTGCATCATTTATTTTTAGACACTTGTTATACTGGTACTGTATGTCTGGCTCCATCCTAGACAAGCTAAACTGGTTCAGCCTGTGGTGAACTTCGCATTAGTTTGAGCCAGAAACAGATCACCATTGTACATTTTAAAACTAGTTAAGATCAGATTAGAATTTAAACTGGTCTAAGCTGTTGCTTTCAACAGGGTGGATTGCTGTGCAGCATTGGGTAATGGAAATAGCTGCATTAAACAACAGACCAACAATAAAAGACACATCTAGAAATCGGCACAGAATCACGAGGAAATGCCTAGAGAGAGTGAACAGGATATACTTATGCATCCTGCAATTGTATGAACTCGCTTGCATACTCTATAACATTCACTCATACTTTGCAATTGAAGCACAGCATACATATACACTCAAGAATGCAATTAAGAAGAGCAAAACAAACCCAAAACTTTCTGTCTGACACGTCCGTATGGCATACATTTAAAATAATTGAATCATTGGGTTCTCTCAATTCCCATAACTGGCTCACTGCACACGTGTTATACTTATAATGACTAAAACACATCTGACAGGCCCTAGTGAGTCAGAGGACTGCAAAAACCTCATTTTCGTGTAGAGGGTACATTTATCTAAATGATCTCGTTGAGATATCACTGAGATTTTATAAGAAAAGTCAATGTGGCAAGTCCATGTTAAAATTGGGGTTGGCCAGTTAAGATGGAATTGGCAGTAGATGTCCTCTGAGAGGTCTCTGTGCTGTCAGATAAAGCAGAAATGCTCAGCTCTGAAAGAATGTTTCTAGTCAATATAACTGCAATGAGGTCTATAATAACTGGAAAAAGCTGTCTTTTAATGTGCTCATTTTATCCTAATGGCTGTTGACTGACTGACTAACGCAGGAAGTCATTCATATGAAATCAGCCATTTTTGCTCATGGGTGCTCAGTTCTGCTGGCGATGAATTAAATGAATCCCTTGATTAATTGAATACTGGCACATCCAAGTCCTCCTGGTAAGTTCGAATTTACTAGCTGGGATTTCGTAATTACAACGGCAGGTAAGAGCAAGATGATGATGTACCATTTAAAAAAAAAATTAACTCTACTTATACAAAATTATACATTTTTGATCCTTAATGTTTTCCTTTCGTTTATGGCTTTGTAAATTCTATCGTAGGCTGCCATAATAAAGTATTTTGTACATGCAACTTAGGGGTTGTTTACACAATTTTCAACTAAAAATTGAAATCTTTTTAGGCTTATAGGGGCGGTTTTCCCAGACAGGTATTAGATTAAGCCAGGACTAGGTCCTAATTTAGGACATTTAAGTAGTTTTTAGAAACATGTCTTACAAAAAAGCATTTCCTGGGAGCATTTTAAGACCAAACAATGGCAGCAATGTATTTTAAGGTACGTCAGTGCAAGCTTTTTCTATTTTAGACAGCACTAACATTTATTTTAATATAGGACTAGTCTTAAACCCTGTTCAGGAAACTGCCCCCATAGTGTTTTTGTAAAAATGTGACTTCGTCAACTTCTAGACAGGCATGCATAACAATGTTTTTACTAGTTTTTGTATTAAACGTACACTTAGTCTGATTGCAAACAAAACAAAAAAAAATTATAATATCACTAATTTCAATCAATTTAGTGTCAATGCAGATGCTGCATCTGATGTGTTTGCTGTTTGATGTGTACCCTACTCTGAAACTCAACGGGGCTTAAAGAAAGTTTCAAGTTTCCTGCTTAAAACCATGACTTGCGCTGAGTGCACTCAACACGTAAATACATGACATGAACACACCATGAGGAAATCCTGGGAAAGCACTACTGGGAAGGAAACACTTAGCAAAGAATCAGACAACACGCGTCGACCAACAATGCGTCATACATGATTTGTTTCCATTCTGTTTACATTGCAGATAATTTACTACCAAGAACAAAAACATATCTCAATTCTTTGAGGGAGTGTCACTCTTAATACCCTTGGATGTTCACTCTGTGGAAGGATTCGCCTGAAATGTGGCTCCAGCCACAGAAAATGAGGTCACCCCTGGGGCCGTTATGGTGTTGGTGAGCACCTGGTGGCTCTGAGGAAACAGGCCCATTTCAGAATGAGATCATACGCAAAGTATTAAACACGCTCACCGCACCCATTACATTATGAACCCACATCTTGCATCTCATTAAATGAGGACATAAATACAGTAGGCTACATGAATAACATCTCCAGAACTTCTCAGAGGGTTACTTCAAGAGCATTTTCAGTAACTCTATCGTCATAACATGTACACACAGAACTGTAAAGGTATTCATGGCAAGCCGTCAAAATAAAAGTTCGTTTTGGACATGGCAGCAGAAATATATTACTATTGTTCAGTAGAATGTACATAATAGGCTACTACAAACATTATTAAAACAGTATTTTTTTTGTAATGTAACCCCCTCCCTTTATTTTCCAACAATACAATGAAATCTTCATTAATTAAAAGACAAATGTTTTATGCCTTAAAAAAAAATAAATACACAAAATATTCAGAGGGGAAAAATTATAAGGCTATTGTAAGAATAAATAGCGTAAAGGGAGCTGAAAACTAACTTGAACTTTATTAAAACTCATTTGCACTGATTTATTGTGTTGGATATATATGTATAAATGTCAACAAGCTGAATTTTGATAAAACGTAATTTTGATAAAACTGATTTAATAAAATTGGTATGGAAAAAAACTTATCTTTCAGGAACTCAAGGTATCGCTATTGAAATGTTTTGAACAATACGCAGCCCTACATATGACAGTCCATTAGGTCATCGCCTGCCCGCAGCCACTGCTATTCATATCTTGTCTGACAAATGAGCCGTAATTAGAGTACTTTTAGTTCCCCCGTCACAAGAACAATTCTCACAAATGTGTTTTTTAAGGTCCGACATGGCAGCTACTGAAAAAACGTCAGTTTGCACCAAGATTCAATTCATCACACTTATTGTATCACCGTTTTATAGAAAGCAGAACCTGCTTGATTCTGGCACATCTGTAAATGGGTAGCTGACAAATAACATGTAGGCGAGACGATTATCTGTATGTGATTTCAAAATTGATATAGATTTTATAAAATAAACTTCTTTAGGAATGCCAGAGTACATTTTTTCTCTGGCAAGAAACATGATTAACATCAAAGCAAGTGTATTATATTTCACTCAAAAACATCAAAGATATTGGTGCACTTTTAATATAGAACAATATGTATTTTATAATTATTAAATAAAAACATTTTTCCCAAAATCTCAGCTTTAAGGAAACCATTAGTCAACTAAGAAATGATAAATTAGCTACAACTGCAAAATAATGACAGTTGTGTCATTGTTGATATTAAATTTAAGCGTAATACTAAAATAAACGTAATTTTTTTTCTTTCTTTCTTTATTTTAACCTTTTAGGAGCTTGCATGCACGCTTAAAAGCACAACGTCCAATGCAGTCTCTCCACCTAGATCTGCATGCATAACGATTATACAGACAAAAATATAGTTTCAAGTAATCATACAGATGAACTGCATATAAGTGACACTCACTGTTTGAAATGTCATGTCAGCTACCCAAAAACATTACATGTCAACTGACAGCATCCCTTCCCAAATACAGTACATACAGCTGTGATCCAGCAGCTCATGTAACTAGACAACAAAGTAACCCGATCCAACACTTTGACACTTAACAACTGGTCAATCCTTCGTTTTATTGATCAGCAAAACGGACAAGCTGCAAATCTGAGTAAAGCGGTTCTGCGCTTCCCAAATCAATTGCTACACAGTGCCAAGCATAAGGATCCACTTATAAGATGAGCTCTGAAATTACCTGGTGGGAGTCCCAGGTTATTCTGCATGATCGGACCTTAATTTTGCTGCATTGTCCTTCAGCTGTGAATTCCTGCACTGTCTCGACGTGGTTCCACTCCATTTCTAACAGTGTTTCCTGGTCTCTTCTGTGAAAAGCATCGGCTCTGTGTGGACGGATGCAGTGCAGCTGTAGTATCTGCGGTGTTGTGCTCGGTATGAGACCCCAGAGTCACTCTCACAGCCGCAATCCCCTCTCCAAAAAGCAGGAGTGAAGTCATCCAGCACATTAGCGATGAGTCAGGCTGTCATCCCCACTCTGCTCGACTGACTTTGTGTGTTTGTGTTTACTATACATAGTTGCCGTAACGTGACTCTGATGAGTAAGTACAGTACATTCAACAATAAAACGTTGGATAACGTAAAATGTTAACGTGAATGTGTGATGATGGAGACTGCGTAAGTTTCCCCCCCCCCCCAGGCTCAATTTTGACGTGCAAGCACTTCTCTCGCTCTTAATGTGTGTGTGCGTGCTTCTCCTGCCCGGAGAGTAACGCTAGACTGCAGTAGAGATGTCCGAGTCCTTAACGAATCATTCGTTGGAGTCGGATCTTTTCAAAGAATCAAGTTCTAAAAAGCGAGTATAAATGATTCGTTGAAGAGTCTAAGTTCCTAGTAGTAATGAAAAAAGGCTGTATGGTTGCATTTAGGATAGGGCTCTCTCTATTTTAGTTAAAAAATTCCTGATGAATCCAATTGTTTGTCCATAAGGGTGGCCTAAACCTGAGAATCGTTTTCTCTGATAATATTTAGGCAAGTCTTGCCAGCTGTTTAGAATCAAAACTAGCGATACATGCTTTACAAATGACTATTTTGATGCAAACGAGTCGGCAAAAGACATATTAATCGCCGAATTTGATTCATTTGGACAGTTGACTCACACTAATCGGTTTCTCTCAGGATGTTTTATTAAAAACAAGGAGTTAAAGAGAACAGAAGAAGTGAGGGTTGGTAATTAGCTGCCTGTTTAATCGTTGTGGATTTTTTTCTTGGTGGAAAGCAAAGCTTAGAAATAAAAAAAAGCAAAGAAGTCTTCGTCAACGCAGCTTGAGCATGCATCTTGTAGGTATTGAGGTATTATCACAAAACTGTATTGTAAAACAGTACTAAAATATGAGAAAACGTAAAACGATTTAACAATTACGGTCACTTTTTGAATTTACAGAAAGGAGGAGACTTAGTTTCGCTTTCCTACACCCAAATATCTCATATACAACAACACAGCAAATCTGTTCAAACGATCCGAGTCAGTCGATTCGCAAAAAGATTCTTTCGCGAATCGGACATCACTACAGCGTGCGCACACAGACCCCTCCTCTCCCGGGAGGGCCGCTGTCAGACTGCCCGTGCTGCGCCACAGCTGCCCCGCACTCACTGATTTCCAGACGCGTGATGGTCTCCAGAGAATCTGCCATTAATGTTAGCAGCTCTGCGACACAACTTTACAGCATGCACGTGCTTTCAAATGCACCATGCATTACAGTGCACAAGAGGAGGACGATTACATTTAGCTTTAACAAGGAAACACGTCAATTCCATTAACAAAAAGTACCACTGTACATTAACTATTTCATGACACTATGTTACATCTTACTCCACCTTGATTCTTTAGTCTACTCCCATACATGTCCAAAAAAAGTCAATGGCCATTAAAATGTCATTAGGTGTTTTTTTGTTATTATATATTAAGATTCTGTCAGAGTAAGCAACAAAGAGTAAAAATGCACAATTCTAAAATGCATGTCTTAAGATGTGATGCTCATGTGGGCTAATCCATATTAGTATTCCAACAGCGATGAGCAATTGAACAAGAGCGTTTTTGTGCCAGGTGGATGAGGTATCTTGGACAGCAATGGGCACAGTCAATAAGTGCAATAATAACGCTGAGCTAGCCATTTAGCTCCCTCCGCATTTTAATAGCTTCTCATACTGACCACGGTCACTCATGACTGACCTTCATATGTCCATACACTGAAAAACACAGCCAGTGCCACGGGGCAAAATCTGTGCTCTCAACTTCAGCGTACACACTGAACAATATGCATCAGATAGGCATGTGCTTTAGAGCTATGATTTGATTTGGCAACAGAGGTTTTGGTATAAATCAGTGTTTATCATCTGACGGTTAATGACAAGAAATTTGAAGGTTTCTTCTGATATAATGCAGGGTTAGTATTGATATTGATATAATAAATCAAAATATGAACTGAAAACAAAAATGTGCATTTAATTTTACATTACTTTTTTTTTTATTGCCAATGCACCATTTCTCGTTTAAATTTTGTTTAAGTTAGCATTAAATGAATACAAATAATTATAACTGAAATGGAACGAATATGATCTAGGGCCTATATATATATATATATATATATAAACATAAAAAACTGATAAAAATGACAAATTAATATAAATTTAAAAATACACAAATAAAACTAATTTGAAAATTAAATTCTAACAGTGTATAAATGCTAAAATAACACTGATGGTCATTCTAAACGGAAATGCAACAAAGCATATAATTCTGCATGTATTTAAAATATTTGATTTTAAGGACGTATTTTAAAATTAGAGTTTCAACCAGCTGATAACCATTACATTTCAGGACAAGTACTAGATGATAATTAGAAGAATTCACAGTGCTGTCCTCAAATGCAATGACACTTTAATTCACAGTAATTGTTTCCTTTTCCTGCTGCATTTAGGCAGAAACACATTGCTCTTTCATGACTATGCAAAGTGCCCTTAGGGACAACATGCACAGATCTTTGGGAACTTTCAAGGGCTAAGCATTCATCTCCACGGAAGAAGCATTTGCATTCTCGCAGAACTTCTAATCGCATTTTACGGTGAATTTTGATTATCTAATAAAGTTCTGCCGGGTGCAGGAGTCGTCGTGTGACTAAAATGGAAACTATAAGCACCATCTCAGGGAATGTTACAAAAGCATCTAGAGGCAGAAAGAGAGAAAGTGAAGGTCAATGATAGTGATATCAGAGTGGGACAAGGTCAGTGAGCTCAGAGACAAAGCTGCCAGACGGATCAGGCCTGAAAACCAACAACGTGCCCGATAAAAGATCTCTTTATATTATTGCATAGCCAGACTTTGAACTAACCGCATGAAAATCTTGTCCAGATTGCAGCTCATTCTTGCCAAGAGTCGCCCACTTATTCTGACTCACAGTAAAGACACCAAATACAGTTTTTTTGCTTTTACACACCACTTAAGGATGAATTTATTTGAAAGCATTTGTTTGAAAGCAAGCACTTGCTGTATTTTTAATTTTTATTGTGCAATAAGCTTCAGATGATAGAAATGAAACATATAAAGGCATCAATTAAACACATAATTTTAAGGAATATTTGAAATTTTTTTAACTTAATCAAGAAATAGAATCCATTTTCCACCACTGAATAAAAAATTAAAAAAGGTTTTATTATATATATATATACACACATACACTTTATAATGTCAGAATTGTGAGATACTATATAATGTCGCAATTATGAAAAATAAAGTCAGAATTGTGAGATAAAAAGTCACAATAAACTTTTTTTTATTTTTTATTCAGTGGTGGAAATGGGCTTCCATACATACGCTACCATACCAATTTTTAAAATAAATTAATTATTTAATTTAGCAAAGATGCATAAAATTGATAAAAAAGCGACAGTAAAGATTTTATAGTCAAAAAGAATTTTGTTTAAAATAAATCCCTTTTTTTAGCATTCTATTAATAAAAATGCATTACAGTTTCAACAAAAATATTAAGCATTGATAATAAGAAATTATGATTTATGGCTGTTAAAAAGTAGCTTATCAATTACATAAATGAATTACATTTTAAAATACAGTCTAATGATATTTCAAAGTATAACAGTTTTTACTTCATTTATGGACAAACAAATGCAGCCTTTTGAAAGTTAGTGTACATACATCTTTAAAAATACACACAGGTGGGCAAACAACATATGTTGACGTGTGTATATTGACTTTAACCATCCTGAATAAAGTCTGATTCATTCTGACCCTGAGAGAAACACCATTTAAAAATAATACATGACTATCAAATGCACATCGTACAGTCATTCTGAGCTGCTCGGCTGTATTATCAGAGCCAGGAAGACTTTTGAGGTGCTGAACGCGTAGCTAATATTTTGCCTCCTGGCCCTTTGACCTGGTTTAAAGTGGAGCACATTTGCAGACTTGCATATTACTCTGACAGTTTTAGAGTAAGAGCATACAATCAGGCCAGCGCAGGAGTTCAGAAGTCCTAAAGTTTATTGGCCGGATGCAATTAAAATATCATCACATGATACGGCCTGAAAGAGAAGCTCCTGCTGCCTGGATTATCTGTAATAACAGCTGCATAATGGGATACAGGGAGGGCCGCATATTTGGATGCCGCAGTGAACGTGTCACTCATTTATAACATAACTGGTGACGCTGGGAAGGTCCCAATGACCACCTGTTCAATAGCTGAGCAGCTTTATGGGTTTTATGATTACAGTCCTGTGGAATGTTAATCAGTCTGGAAGTCTGGAATATATACCTACAGACATTAATTTCCTTTTTCTTAAAATGCTGACATGGATACTGGCAGAGGAATGTAGATGTGCATTTCTGAGCTCGGAAAAAGAGAACACTACCTCCTTTTTTCTGCATGATTGGTATCAAAGACAGACATATGGAGTGGAATAGAAAGCGCACGGAAACTAGGCAGCTTTATGTAGTCGAGTGATCTTTTGGGAAACAGGGAAACCTGTGTATTCGGTTTCTCTAAAACTTCCTGTGTCCGCCACATGAACCAATCCGCTGCAAATGACTTTGGTGGGGGACTGGAGCTTATCAGCACACTGCACACAAGCTCCCTGCTGCGAAGCTTCCCACTTCTATCTTCCAATTGGAACATAATTATATGGAAACTTCAGTCAGAACTGGTTCTTAAAAGGAACAGTTCGCCCAAAAATGTCAATTCTGTCATCATTTCCTTAACTGTTTCAAACTTGTAAAACTTTCTTTTGTGAAACAGAAGAAGATAAGAGTGTAGAGTCACAGGGGCCTGTAAATATTTTTATACTTTTATATTCCAAGTCTTCTGAAGCCGTGTAATTTTGCTCACTAAAACTCAAATCTAAATGTTGGAAAATGTGGCCATGGAAACTAACTGAAAAAAAATGTAATTTGAAGTACTTAGATTTCTAGAACTAAAACTGGGATTTTTATTTATTTAAATAGAAATCTATTTAAAAATAATAAAAAAATTTTTTTTTTTTATAAAATTAAAATTAATGAATTAAGAAAATTATTTTAATTACATACTGTAACTAAAATGAAAGCAAATTTAAGTAAATAAAAATGTAAAATATTATGTATAAGAAAAGCCAATTCAAAATATTAATACAAAGTAGTACATATAATAATAAAATATCAAATAATATATAATATCTAAACAATATAAAACTGAAAAAAAAAACTCATATAGCTGACTCAAGAATCATAAATGCTTTCTTTTAGCAAACTAGCAGACAATTAATGCAATAATATTGTAATGAGCAATTTAGTTAAAAATTAAAGTTAATTCAAAATATTATTACAAATTATGGTAATGCATAAAATAATATATATTATGAAATAATAAGAAAATATAAATTATTTAAAATGACTAATAACAAAATATAATTTAATTTTCTTATGGACGACTTAAGAATAAAAGCTTTCTTTTAGCAAACCAGCAGACAAGTATTGCATACTAATTTTGTAATGCGCCCAAGTTGTATAAAGGGTAAGAGTCTATTATAGTATGTACAGAAATACTTAATATGCAATTCCAGTATCAAGGACATTATGACAAAAGATGATGCATTCAAATTTAATGTTGTCAAGTGTACACGTCTGAAGATTAAAATTTAATTAAAGCTTAATTTAAGAAAAAGTGTTACCCTAAAATATTAAAAATGTTAACACATAAAGGGGCTTTTAAGGCTTTTTTTAAGTCATTTTCTAACTTTTCACAACAGTAAAAACAAAAACAAACAAAAAGAGTGCTTTACGGCTTACACTACATAGAAACTACACATATTTATTGCCTGAAAAAAAGTGCTGAACTGTGTTTTGCCCATGCAGTTTCACCGTAATTACGTGAAGCCTCGGTGAGCAGCCCTCATTATGAGTCTCAAACAGTACAGAAGGAAAGTGTGACTGAGAACAGCATGAACGTGAACGTACCCCGTTCTCACAAGGCTTGTCTGAGCTCCCCTTGCTCTTCCTGTCGGCCTGCTCTGAAGTTTGACTTCCTGCTGGAAATAAAACAAGATTACATCATCACCCCTGCACTCCAACAATGTCCAAACGGATGCAGAGTTTAACTGCCGCTGTGGGCAAACATAATCAGCGCTGCTGGACAGAGGGGCATTTTTGTATTGGCAAAACACAAAATGATAAAACATCTGTAACATGTATGGCTGAAAAAAGAAAGAAAAAGGGTACCTTTAAATCTAATGAGCATATGATCCAGCAGTGAGATTTTGGCTGGCATAGTTACCCTGATTAGTCTGTGCCGAGACAGCGGGTTGTTTAACAGCGTTTACCAACCACCAGTCATTTCTCTTTTGTGAGCCTTTGTTTCACCAGCATTCTCAACTGTGCCATCTATAAATAAGCAGCAGCTTAATTCTCTAAATCCAGGGCTGTGTTATTATGTGTAATCCTGTCAGAGGCTCTGGAAATACCAAGACCTTCATGGACCGCGCCGCCTCTGATAGGCTTGTACACAATCCCACTGACCGCCCTCTGCCCTCACAGACTAATTTACAAAATAGTGATACTATAAAGTAGAATTTAACATTTTTTCTGTGCAAAAACATACTGCCACAATGCTTCCATAATGCCCATGAAGCTATGCAGTGGCTAAATTTTTTTTTAATAAATAATAATCAAAAATATATTATATATATATATATGTATATCCTAAGTATTCAAACCCTTTGCTAAGACACTCATATATTTAACTCAGGTGCTGTTAATTTCTTGTGCTGTTAATTTCTGATCATCCTTGAGATGGTTCTACACCTTCATTTGAGTCCAGCTGTGTTTGATTATACTGATTGGACGTGATTA
>JAUMHI010000061.1:4261985-4301369 GCA_032359435.1 Enteromius unitaeniatus
AGGAATAATACCGACATCCAAAACATCTGGAATATATAGAAGAAGTCAGAAATGAATAGCCTAATTGATATATGAACTTATAGATAAAACACTTATAAATAAAACATGTAGGTTTACATTGGGTTAGAGATAGCATGTGATGAATAAGTACAAGATAATAGTCAAAAGTGTGCTTGTATTGCAACCGTGTATTAGCTAAATATTTTTGTTGTTGTTTTTAAAGCAATTGTTAATATGGCTTGCCACAGCTGTAAAGAGTCCGGACAGCAGAATTACGAATCCTACTACTGCGTAGCTTTAGCTTATTTAAATATTAAATAGATCAAACTGAGCAAAATTTCCTAAAGTATCCAGTTCAACAACTTATTTAATATTCATAAGCCACGCCTTTACTGTAGTAGGATTAGCGTTCAGACAACATCCATTTGATGTCTGTCCAGTGGATCTGCATCGCACCGACTCGTGGTCAAGAAAAGAAAACACCACAGAAAGGCTTCACACACTTGAAATTGCATGAATATTCCCTTCCCAACCCCCCAAAAATAGATATATATTATATGGAAATTTAATATTTTTTACATCAATATTTATGTATATTATTAAACATGAATAAATAAATCGTTTCAATCGATTATTTGTTGTACAAAATCCATCATTTATAATTCACCAACAAAAAAGTATCATGGTTTTGCCATGTTTTTATACTTGTCCTTCTGCAATATCATGGTATTTTCATAGCTTTAGATCAGTGGTTCCCAACCTTTTTTAACTCACACAGCCAAACACATATGTTTCCGCGGCCTACTGCAAAACAATTTAAACGATCCCGCTTTTTGAGTACTTGGAAGCCAGGCTGTTAATTGTCTTTATTGAGTAAACTGGTAATGTATTGAATAAACAGAAAATATACATAACGGATCAGCAAACTAGACATTTTTAATTATATTAACAATATAATAAATGGTGGCCCCCCTGCAATACCGCCGGCCCACCGGTTGAAAACCACTGCTTTAGACCATACATGAATACTGAAGATATTTGAAAATCTTACATCCTACAATGTTTCTTGAACATGCTAGTGTATTAGATGCATTTTTAAGCCAAAATTAAATTTTTCTACCAGCATGAAGGGGAAAAATAACATGACAACAAAAATGTAATTCTTTTTTTATTATTATTTGACTCATTTCACAATCAGTTTGAAGAGGAAGTTTCGTTGATTGGATTATCTAGGATTTCATTCATCTGTTCTTTTTACTGATGACCATAATCTAGTGTCCAACAGTGCTGTGAATCTCCTGGAATGTTTAATATCTATAACATTAGATACAGTAGTTGTGCCCATGTAACTTTGGAGAAGCTGACAGACTTCAAGAGAAGCACCAACAGAGTGAGTTCACTTTACTGCAGGATGCTGATCACTGCAGGATGTTGTTACACAATCCAGAAAACTGGGGACACCTAGTTTTAGATGGGGCATAAAACACTAACAACTGCAGTCAATCATTATACCAATGTGTTTGTCACAATGAAAAACATCACTAGTGAGACCACACTTTGCCTGTGAGTTTACAAGATTGGCTTGACTGTTTGGTCAAAAAAAAAAAACACACTAATACTGCGTAAACTGTTTGTGTGCTTGGCACTGTTAAACAGCAAATCCTGGCCCAATATAGTAATCAAACAAAACCGCTCATAACAACACTAACAGTAATAATTATGTCAATAGTTTCCAAAGATCCTTTGGATGAATGTTTATTTACTGAATGCAGCAGTTTTGACCATTGGCATCCTTGAAGCGCAGACGCATCTTGGGTTTGTATTTTTCAAGGTACATAAGTTGTTTGGCGTTAAAAGCCCCACGCCTTTTCCTAAAAAGAAAAATCATTCATGTCACAAAATGACCAACATTCATATCCCACTTAGAACTTAGATTGTGCAACTTACTGACGAATATACTGGACAGCATCTTCGTACATCATCCCGCATTCGATTAAGGCTATGGCCACCAAAACAGGAGCTCTAAACACGCACACAAAAAACGACTTAAAAGTCAGGTCACTTGGTTACTAACCAGGAATTTTCCTGACTGATTTAGATAAATGCTGAGGTTTACACCATTACAGCACAAAATGTTCTAAAAGAACGGCATGTTTCTGTACATCAGGTACAAGATAACTCACGGCGTAATATCTCAAAGAGCCACAGACAGACAACCACAAACCAACATTTCATATCTGTGTGAATCTGACTGAATTACATGCGCCTTGATAATACATACCGTCCCAATCCAGCGACACAATGTACTGCAATGCAACAGCCTGGTTCATCTTTAAATTTACATTTGAGAAGGTTCAACCAGTCATCGACAATTTGGTCAGGGGGCGAACAACCATCATCAAAAGGCCAATCCTAAAGGAAAACAGATTTCTGCATTAAATCCAAATACCATCAGAAATAGAAAGAGGTTTATTACAAATCTCACCAAAACTTCAATGCCTTCTTTTTCCACTGGTGTTTTGTCATAAGTTGCATCACAAACCCGGACAAGCGTCTGCACTCCGAAACTCTTCAGTTCCTAAAAGACATCAACACAGGAAAAAAAAGGTCAACTTTAACCCTATTGTTAATATTTGTAATAATATGAACTGCTCCCATCTTAATCCGTACCTCTGTAAACTTGACCAGCTGTGAATTGGTGGGATTGTGGGTGATGAGAAACCTCATGCACTCGTAGGTGATCTCAACAGGAGCAGGGCGATTCATTTTGACACTCAAATTTAGTGACTTGGTGAAAAATACAACTTCTTCAATCTTCTACAGGGGTAGAAATAATGATTCCGAAATATCTACGCAACTTAACCTTGAGGCAATTCTCTTTCTCAAAAAAAAAGGGAAACACGAGAAGGAAACAACTTTCACGCTCCCACGGTTTTAAAATAAAAACTAAAGAAGGGAACTATCCTTCTGATTTGCGATTTATAATTACCCCATTCAGGAGAGGAGAGATGATCAGTTGGCACTAGAGAGAAGGAACAACGATTCGCTCTCTAGTACCTGGATTGGCTCAAACCGATTCATACACTTGAACTCTGGACAAAAAAGGATGCTCCCCGAAAGTGCAGAATTTAAGACGGGCAGTCAGGTAGTATAATCTTCATAAGGCAGGCCCTCTGTTCACTTGTCTACAATGACCAGGTGCTGTGCCTGGCAGAAGTCTCCACTCACACTGACAAACGCCATAAATGTACAGCCTGGAATAAGAAAAAAAGACAGCGACCAATAAATAACCAGGGCAGTGGATCCTAAGGCACATCACAACCAGCAAGTGCAGTGAATCAAAACATGTCACCATTAACACCAAATGATTACTGGATATAGCCTACGGCTGAAAAGAGACCTCATTCTACTGCAGATATTGACTTCGGCCATTGAATGGATTATGAACTCTCATCATAACAGCATAAAGGCCTTGCGCAACATTACAGAATGGCGGTATACATGAAAAATACTCCGCAATCGGTTTATATGTTTCCTATCGTGCACTTACTTTTAATAAGTGAACAGAAAACAAGTTGAGAACTCTGCATTCTATCTTCACCATTCGTGACTGTCTCTACTTTGCACCTAGAAAAGATCATCAACAAAAAAAAACACGGAATAAACAAGACTTTTCTTCATCTCAGACTAGAAGAAAGTATTCCAGAACGCAAAATGATAAGAGGTCTGTTTGCGTTAGTACAGATGTATGCTATAAAAGCTCACCTTATATAACATTTTTGAATTGCATTCATGACATGTGTATACATTTGTATATATATGACAAACCACATCCGCTGGCCATGTTTTGAACGATTATCTCATTCTTAAAGAGACAGTAAACTCATTTACATGCATATTTCATTTTCTCTCTGCTCTGGAAAACAAAGGGAGATGTTAAGCAAAAACAGTTTTTTTGTCATCCTTCACTTTCATGCATACAATGAAACTGAACGGTGACTGAGAATATCTTTATTTCCCTTTGTATTCTTTTCCACAGAAGATAGAAAATCACGTTTTGATTTGAACGACACAAGATGGAGTAAATAACAAAAACAAATAATAAAGTACATTTTTAAAACGGAGAAAAAGCAGCATAGTGTCTACGGATTGAACACAATGGGATGCATCTGCTGACCACACATTAATCTATATGCGTGGTGGACAGAGTAAACCACCCTTTCATTAAAAAGCCGATTCATAAAATATGAACTTAAATATTAAACATCATAACGCTCATAAGACACACTTCCTTATAGCGTCAACGTTGTGGCATATTATAAAAACAATCAACGTAATTATTATCTGACAGTTCAAGTCATTAATACACGTTTATTCGACATACAATATGCCATAAATACACTACGACGGTAAATCTTTGTTGAAGAGCCCCAGCTGTTTGTTTAACGCGATTAACGTTAGTTCGCTCTTAGCGTGTGTTACAGCTGCTAAATGCGTATAAATGTAAACACACGCACAATTCAACAAACCACCAATCAGTAATATACTCATCAGTGATAGAAACATTAAAACAGACATGATATCATATAGATACTTACAAAGAACTGACGGTAGATATGAAGACCGCGACAAAGAGAGTAAGGATTGAGAGACGCTGCTAGCCGGCTAGCTCTCCCTGCCATAGAGCTCCCGTAACCAGGCGACAATTCCGGTGACCGCTGATTGGCTGCCCGCAGTCACGTGGCCGACAAAACACGCTTAAACGTACCGTGTGGATAGATGTTACTTTTTTCATCAGAAAATCGGTCCCGACCAATCATGTTGATTCTTCTGACAACCGCACGTTTTAATAGTTGTTTGTGAGAATAACAGCAAAGCTACTAATTTGCTTCTAGTATAAAGCTACCACTTTATACTAATCCTATAAAGTGGTCACACACATCATTAAAATATTTATTAAAATGTGTTATTATTGCAATGAAAAGAAACTCGCGTCACAGATGTTTAAAAATGAAGTCAAGTCACCAT
Organism: Enteromius unitaeniatus; assembly: GCA_032359435.1. Taxonomy (NCBI): domain Eukaryota; kingdom Metazoa; phylum Chordata; class Actinopteri; order Cypriniformes; family Cyprinidae; genus Enteromius; species Enteromius unitaeniatus. Next base: position 4,267,014 of record JAUMHI010000061.1, read on the forward strand.
CTCCTGGTGAAAAAGAGTTATAGCATAAATATTTTTTTCTAGCTCATAGCCCAAACTGACAATAACATATACATGCAATGTTAAAAGAAAACGTTTTAATGGAAAGCACATGGCTTCAGGAAAATGTCATGTGTTTTCATGTGATGTGATCATAAACTATTTGCAGATTGCTGCTGGGTGTGGTGATGACACATGAAGATACAGAAAATGTATGTGTAGGCCAACTCGTATTACAGTGTGTCTGTAAGATGATATGTAATGAACAGAACACCACCCACACTCCAACAGCACCACACCCTCCTAAAGCAGCTCCATCATCACAGGTGTCTCATGAGAGTAAACCACACTTACGCTCAGGTATGATGGCGGCTAGGCCATAGATCAGGTTGGACAGGATTTCTTAAGGTTTTTACTGTAGATTCGCCTTTTCTCTCTTACTTGCGCTTTTTGTTTTGCTCTTTGTTGTGCTTGCAGTTTCAATGTCTATCAGATTTGCTGCAAAACACGGTAAGATGTCATTTTATGCATTGCTTAGCCCTTATTAGTTATTACCGAGTAGATAGATCTTATCAACGAAGATAGGTCTCATCAACATAACAATTAGAAGAAATTCTATGTTTTAGACATGTATATGTGTGTTTAAACACAAAGGAAACTAATTGATTGCATTTAGCATAAAAAATACTATATATGAATTAAATAATCCTGAAAACAATGTTGCATTCACAACAATATTGAGCAACAGTAAAAAGTCGAGTAATGGCTGTTGAAAATTCAGTTTTTTCATTACAGGAATAGATTTAAATATATATAAAATAGAAAGATAGAATAGTCATTTTAAACAGTAATTATATTTTACATTATTGCTGTTTTCAGTGTATTTTTATAAATGTGTAAGTCATATAAATGCTGTCTTAGTGAGCATAAGATACTATATATATATACTGTATATATATGTGTGTGTGTGTGTGTGTGTATGTATATACACATGTACACACAGACGATATACAGTGCCATCTGAAATTTTCATCTAAAATAAGCAGTTTTTGTCAGGCTGCTATGTTTAGGATGTTAAATGTATTCTAAAGGCAATGTATATATACAGTATATACACTAATAATGGCACCCTTGGTAAATCTGAGCAAAGGTGGCAGCCACCAGCCAAATAGATTTATTTTCACCTTTCACCTCAGATTTACAAAGGGTGCCAATATTAGTGGAGGGCACTGTATATATACATTGCCTTTAGAATACATTTAACATCCTAAACATAGCAGCCTGACAAAACCTGCTTATTTTAGATGAAAATTTCAGATGACACTTTTTTGCATCTGAATTCTTGTTTTGTTTTTCTTTTTTTCTTTTCTTTTTTTTTTTTTACAAAATGTTAAAAACATGTTGGGTGTCTTATGAGACAGCTATGAGACATCTTAGCTAGGACAAACTCAGGTGTGATCCAGCATGACAAATCCACAATTTTGCACTCAAAATCAAGACAGCAAGGATTCCTAATGAGCAGGCTTGTCAACACAGGCTTGTTATATTTAAATGTGTCACCCTTGTGATTGCACCAACCCTTATTATAAGGATACCTGTCAAAACATCCATTTAAAGCACTTGGAACAAAATCCGATTTTGCAAACTTTTTTATTAGATCTTTGGAAGCAATCTGGAGTACCTGTTATGCATGACTGAACGCCTCCGGAGTTGAAATATTAATCCAAGACAAAATCTCCACTGGCTAATTAAAAAAGATAATCAGCAACACAAAAAAATGACATGATGAAAACCTATTAGGTTTTTGGTTAAATTTAGAGCATATTTCATGACACCAGTTGTCAGGAGATTCACTGACCCAAACTAGAATGGCCTGTTTCTGTGATTTTTATCCTTGTCATTGTGCAAAAGTTTCGAGTTTCATATGCAATTTATTTTATTTTTTCCAGGACATAGCAATGAATTGGTCAGGGCTGGAGAGCCTTCTTAGCGGGGTCAACAAATATTCTACAGTGTTTGGTCGAGTCTGGCTGTCCGTGGTGTTTGTGTTTCGGGTTCTGGTGTTTGTGGTGGCGGCTCAACGTGTTTGGGGCGATGAGAGCAAAGACTTTGTGTGCAACACCAGGCAGCCCGGCTGCAACAACGTCTGCTATGACAGCACGTTTCCCATCTCTCACATCCGTCTTTGGGCCTTGCAGCTCATCTTTGTCACATGTCCGTCACTCTTGGTCGTAGCCCACGTCAAATACAGAGAGGAAAAAGACAAAAAGTACAACGCCATCCATAAGGGCACCCATTTATACGCCAACCCTGGGAAAAAGCGTGGAGGTCTTTGGTGGACTTACCTGTTAAGCTTGATCTTTAAAGCCACAGTTGATGCTGCATTTCTCTATATTCTTCATCACATGTATAACGGCTATGATCTCCCCCGCCTCACCAAGTGCTCGCTGGATCCTTGTCCGAATACGGTGGATTGTTTCCTCTCCCGTCCCACGGAGAAGAAAATCTTCACTTACTTCATGGTGGTTTCCTCTGCTCTCTGCATCTTTATGTGTATCTGCGAAATGACATATCTCATTGGAAAGCGTATATTAAAAAACTGTATGATGCAAGAAGCATCACCGCCACGATCTAAAAGACCAGACCCGACTCTTTCCAGCAGCCAGAACTTGAGTTTACAAAAATTAAAAGACACCTCAATGGACAAAACTGCTATTTAATGACAGACATATGTTGCCAAACCTTTACAGCCTCAGTGAGTTCGGGATACAGGATTAACAAAAACCCTCTTTCTCCAACATCCAAAATTGTAGCAAACAAATGCAAATAAATGTATAAAAATGAATTAGTCATCTAAGAATGATAATTAGTTAATTAAGACCTCATGTTGCCTTTAAACATAAATATTTTTTATATAAAATGTTTCTATTGTTATGTCAAAGACATGGTAGTTACAATTTTCCTTGTTTTTTTTGAATATGCACTTTAGAATGAACTTTAAAAGCATAATATATTTCAAAATAGGAAAACGAATCTGGGTGAGGTGAGTTTGGCTCGAAATACTTTGCAATCAGTGTCATATGGCTTCATGCAAATGTTGTATCCACCTCAAAATTTACATGTCTCCAACAGTACCATGCATTTTAAAGTTTGTTTTTTCATTATATCTTTATTGTATTTGTATTCAGTGTACATGCATATCAAAGACGTCAATTAAAAACCCATTTAAATGCAGATTTTCCTTGGGTATGGAATCAACAGAGGATGTGCAAGGTTAGTATTTTAATAAAAGAGTCAGTCAGTCACCCAAAAATTAGACATCTGTCAGGATTTTCTTATCCTAGTATCTTTCAAAAATGTTACAACTTCCATTTTAACATAAAAACTATAGTAGAATCTTCAAGCTGCTCTTATGCAACCATTTTTATGATTTAGGTTGTAGTTTGACACCCCCCGCCCTTTAATTGTATTGAAAAAAGCAGCTCTGATATTTAGCTTAACTCATTTAATGTTCCACTGAATTATGCAAACTTTGAATAAATAATGCCAGACATTCATTTCTGGCTAACTATTCCTTTAAAATGACTTCCATTGAAGCCAAATATGCTATATCAAGTCTCTTAACAGCATTTCAAACTCTCTATATAATTCCTCTGATGCTCTCTGGATCTTTTCAGTCCTTATTTCTGTCAGCCTACACTGCTTTTGTACATAGAATGCATTTAAAAATAAAATCTTTTAGCACACAGTGCCCAGCGCACTTTCATTTACATGTTACATAAGAAGCACCTCTTGATCTTTTGCCTTCAGCAACCAATGATTACATCCCTCCTACCTTTTCTATCTCACTCACTCAGTCACTCACTCACACACCACACACAAATATATCACACTGCACACCGAAGGCAACAAAAAACAAATTTAGTGTGAACAAATTTATTTGAATGTGTTTTAATGATAACGTGAGAACAAACGTGATTCTTTCATCCTAAGCATTTTATCCAACCTGAATAATTTCCAAGCACTGGCACATGGCTAACCTGCAATCTTTCGGTCTTCGGCACATTGACCAGAAAGAATACAGCAAATGTCCTAATGTATGATTCACTCACTCCGCGCTGCTCCTCCTACACATGTGCCCTGGCTTCGGCTCAAAAGCACATAGCAAACAATCCATCCCACTCACATACGCGCACCAGCTCACACACTTTTAGAAAGACTCATACACATTCAGCTGTATTCCTTCTCTACTGATATATAACGTTTTAGAAACTGAGTTGTACACCATTCAGAATTCTATTGAGAATCCTTCATATTCAGTCATTTGAGTTGAATAGCAAACAGAAACAGAAGTGTATTTTATGTTTAAGGCAATAGTATTACATTGGACTTTTATGACAATACATATGGGATATTTTCAGAAACATTAGATTTTAATGCTTTATTTGCCTTTTTATTTGAATAAGACAATATTTAGACAAGAAGCGAAGAGGGAGAAAGATTTTTTATGTAGATTTTTTCTAAGGTAGGATGCCTTAAATTGATTACATTGTAAAAGTCATCATTGTTGTTACAATTTTTAGTTTTAAACAGATTCTTTCTTTTGAATGTTATATTAATAAAACTAATCATGAAAAATATGTATCATGCTTTCCACAAAAATATTAAGCCACACAGTTGTTTTTAATACTGATAGTAGGTTATTAAGAAATGTTTTTGAGCACCAAATCAGTGTGGATTAATTGCTACTCGAAATTCAGCTTTGCTATATGAGGAATAAATTACATTTAACAACAAATATTAAATCAGAAGATTGTATTACTTGTAATAATGTTTCACGGTATCACTGTTTTTACTGTAATTTTGATCAAATGCATGCTACTTTAGGGAATATAATAGTTAAAAAAATACTTTAAAAAGTGATACCAACCCCATACTTTATTTTTAATAGTAGTTTGCAAAAACTAAATAAATTATACAACATATGTTATATAAACAATATATCATTTGGTCTATTGACCATGGGAGAACACATCATTTCAGAGAATGCTTCAGAATTCTTCAAAATGAAACCAAACATGAAGCAGATTACAAGTTTACAAGCAGCTTAGACCAACTTTCTGTGCTTGCCCATTTTGTTGTTGTGTAACTGTGACAACATGTTGATTTTCCTTTTCTGTCATACCAATTTATCCTTTGGGTTGGGGCCAGTTAATTGAAAATGAATAAAATAGTGCCAACCCATTATTGACAAACTATTTTCCTATTAACACTGTTAATCTACTCGGACACAATCAGTACTGTATAAAACGCTATATAAATCTTGACTTAAAATAAATGGCTATATAGCACATTAGCATACTTTTTTCTATTATTCCATACTCATGAAATGAAAAGGAGAGTTCTTAAATTATGATTTTGCCAGAGCTTGCTAAGAATTCTTGAAACTGTTTTGAAAAACATAATAGAAACATCACAGAGCTGGCAATGCATGTCATGCATTGCTGCAGGATATTTGGTCAAAGCCAAAAGATTCGGGTTGGACCCAGGAACAACAGTTTCATGATTATGCATAACAGATGGAACAAAATGAGCGTAATATAGGTTACTGAGGAACAACGATGGGCGGCAGCAAAATCCCATGCACTCCAGTAGCATAGACACAAGGATACAGTTTGTTCGCTGACACTCGACCCACTTATGTATTATCTTGGCACACAATGCATTCAGTTTGGCCTCATTTACACTGAACTAATTAATTTAACTAAAAATAGCCCATTTGGCCCCTACAACACCACCAGAATTGCAGGCTCCTTCACTCTGATCCCAAATAATTCACATGAGAAATCATATATATATAGGCCATGAGACAGATGGAGCGATAGAAAGGAGGCTAAAGGGGGGCGGAGCCTGAGAAGGCTATTCAAAAGCATGCTAAGTAAACAGCTAAGAATGACAAGAAATTAAGTGACAAAATGAAGACTTTGGTCCTCCACATATCATTTATTGACAACCCAGGCAAAATGCATTTCCTTTGCAATGTGTTAACAGGTGAAATAACTCTCCCTGCTGAATTTAAACTTAATAAACTGAGCTAAGCACACACATTTTACTGCATATTAAGCATTATTTGTGCTATAATCTGTGCTCCTTTATTGATGAGGTCAAAATTTCTACATCAGCCTATTCACTATTCATCACTCAGCACTTCATCACAGTCAGTTCTTACCTCAGTAACATATAACATTAATTATTGTTATACAGAGCACACAGCATACAGCAAATAGAGTATCTATTACTGACATAAGTGTGCAATAGATTTTAAGCTCATATGTTTGATCTCTGATAGTCATATTGCATCCACAATCACCTATTTAATAGCCAGACTTATCAGTTAACATAAATACTGAACATTGAAATTAATAACAACTTAACAAATCCATAAAGCTGTCCACCATGACATAAACTTTAAAACAGAGATGCAGCTTAAAAGAGAGACTTAAACTGAGCTTCAACAAAACTACAATCAAGAACACATCTCAGTTTTATTGTGAATACTGTAGATGGTGGAGTCACGACTTGGAAATAATATGTACATAATGAAAAAGAAAGGATAACGAAAAGCAAAATACCTGTTTATGATGTTAATAACTCTTAAATGGGCTCTAATACAATTGGTTTGCCAGTGCAGTAATAAGAGTTAGGATACAGACTTCACCTCAGTGTGTGTCTCTGCCCCCTGTGTGTACTGTGAAGACACCTCTTCCAGCTCAGCTCTCTCCTGTACAACAATAGCAGCCAACTCCCCAGGCTGGCAGGAAATCTGCTGAGCTTGGTTGCCATGGAGAAGTTTGTCTGCATCTGATTGGTCCTCGCCAAATAGCTCCTGCAGCACCCCCTGCTCTAGCTCCTCCCAGTAGTCCCACGCAGACTTGGAAGAGTTTGGCTCGGGTTCAGAATCAGTCAGGTCTGAGTCCCAGTCGCTATCTCCTCCTACAGCAGAGGCCAGAACAAAGTCTGCCTTCGAACCGCTGTCCTCTGATTCAGAATCTTTTGAGTCATATACCGAATGTCCCTCTGTAACCAACAGGTGGCAGTCAGGAGCAGCCAGGTAAACAAAACTATCTGTAGAGAGGAAGTCACATTCATCAGGGTAAGGGCAAGGTTTGGCGAAGGAAGTAGGAGGCAATACCTCCTCCAGTGCAGGTTTGCTCACGCTTTCCTGTGTGGTTGGGGGCAGCACTGACACTGCCAGGTAGACAAAACTATCTGTGGCAACGAATGGATCTGCATCGCTCTTGACTAATAGCATTTCTTTAGTTTCATGTTTGGAGGGGGACAGCGGTAAAGGCACATCAGTCTTCGATGTGTTCACAGTGTTATGAATCTCTAAGGCTTGAGATCCAGTGTCCACAGGTTTCAAGCGTGCTTGTAGTTCTGTAGCTTTGGTTGCAATCTCTTTACAAAATGCTTGCCTCCCTAGCTCTATGCTATTAGCTCTCAGCCCAGAGGGATCTTTTTGGTTCAAAGTTGCCAATTTTTTTGCTTTTGGAATCGAAGAGTATGTCCCGGTCTTTCTGACGCCGACTTTTCCCTCTTCCCCTTGACTTAGAGATGTAACGCTTCCAAGATCTGACATAGTGATGTCTTCTCTACTGGTTTGGCTGGGATTTGACATGTAGACGCCACTTGAATCTGAGTCTAGTGTCAGGTTGGAATCTGGTGACTCGCTATGGCCGTGTTTGTTTCCCATTTGGCTGTCAATGATGGCGAGATCTAAACTAGTTGGGACCTTTTCGTGAGCATGTTTAAGGCTTCCTGGCTGAGTCACAATAACATTATATTGACCTTTGCATGTTTGTAAATTGTACTGAAACTGTGGTGTGTCATCATCTTGGCTTTCCACAACCTCTCGGTTCATTCTCTCAATATCCAACATATCTTCAGCACCCAGTTCTGAGCTTGTACCTGACGGAGCTTGTGAGCCTCCAAACCCCGATGGAGGATGTAAAAGAGGCCAGCGCCTTAGAGAGCCAATGCTTTGCAAATCTTCATTCCACGTTTCATCCCAAAGCGAATTAACCATTTCTAACACAGCTTCCCAGTTCTCTTCTTCACATTCAGGAGTGGTATTTTCATCAAGGACTGGCTCAACACTCTCGTGTATGAACACAATTTGGCTCTCTTCTTCTAAAGCTTCCTCAATTACACTCTCAATTTTAGATGTTTCAGGTTTATGTTCCTCTTGCTCCCGCAAGAGCTTCCATTCCTGTAGTGAGCAATCCTTCAAATCTCTTGTTAACGTTGACTTGCCGAGCTGTCCATCCACATTCCCTTGGTGCTCTGGGAAGGGTGAAAGACGAGGAATTGTCTTTTTGTCAGAGACACTTCGGATTAGCAGAGAGGGTAGTGGGGGAAGAATCGGGAGGTTATGAACTGCACCACCTTGCCTTACCGTCCTCCTCCTTCCAATTAGTCGCCGGGGCCAGGTGGACTCCATTGGTGTAGGGGAGACAGCAGGTCTTTTTGACGTTTGGGAGCGCAAAAGAGGCGTAGTGTCTGTTTCAGGTTCTGGGGTGGTTGGTGGTGGTTCTTTCTCAGGTTCAATGTTCTGGGGTTTAAAAGTCAGAAACAGGTTATCTTTTGCCATGCTCCCATTGTCCCTCATACCTTGGCGAATCTCTAGTTTGTCTTGGTCTTCTTGACCACACATCAGGGCACTTACTGATAACTCTGACAGAGGTGGTCTCTGTGAAGTTGGTTGGGCTGGTAAAGACTGTCTGTTGAACTGCTGATGGTAGGGCAATGGAGAGGGAGAGAAGAACACAGAAGGTGTATGTGTACCAGTGGAGAAAGGGGACCCTGAGAAGGGTGAAATCTGAGGGGAGGTGAAGCTGTTTGGAAAGAAGGCAACTCCTGGGTTTAAGTAGGTCTTTTCCCCTGGGGAGAGTTCAAATGTTTCTGGGAACTTTGGTGGAGACAAAACTTTCCAGGAGTGGCGGCAGAGGTTGTCCTTTTTGCCACTTTCCTGGAGATGATGCCTCTTGTTCATGGATCCACTTGGAGCAGAGCTGCAGGATACACTTGGGGACGCCGACCTTACAAACCCTCTTGGTGACTTGCTCAGTTCATCGTTTGCTAATTTCAGAGAATCAAAAATGAACCTCTCATCCAGTTTTCTGCCACTGCTGCCAAGCACAGAAGATCTTGTGTCAAACATGTCTCCACCTGCTCCCAGGGAACCATTGCTGGAAAAGTCAGTTTCTCGACCCCTTCTCGAACCCAGAGTGCTGTGTGCTGAACTGTGGTCGATCTGTTCATTGATGCACATTGTGTCATAAATGGAGCGTTGAGGGATGTAACCATCTTCATTGTAGCCCTCTCTGTCATCCCCTTTTTTCGAACAACAAGGGCTCTGCTGTAAGCAGCCAGGTCGACTTAATGGCTTTCCCATTGTGTCAGTTTGTGACGATGGCCTTCTACACAACCTCCAATACAATACTCCAAAAGTCTATAGCATGACGTTGCCAGAGCATGTGTACCAATCTTCTTAGAAATTATTAGAGACAGACATTTTTTATTTAATCAAAAACTGAAAATACTTTAAAAAACTTACAGCTCTTCTACTGATGGCAAGTGATTAGATACTCAAGAAATGGCTTCAGTATCTCCACTGGAAGAAAAATGTAAAAAATAATGCATACAGTTTGACGGCAACATCAAGGAAGCAACTTTGTGAGTCAGTTAGCATTACATATCCATGTAAACAGATTAGCTTTTCCTTCTTAGACTGACATAAAAGAAAGTGTATGTCTGTATATCCCCTCCGTTTACCCAGATATAAGCAGTTCTGTTCCAAATTTAGAGCTCCCACTCTCCTGAGGCAGCATCTTTACACTTCAAAAATGCACAGTATTAGAGCAAAAACTCACTTCTCTTCCTGATTTAAATGTGACATAACACTTCTCCATGGTCTCTTTGGATTGCCCCTCTTCATGCTGTTAATCACTGACGTAACTCTAGCAATCAAAGCATCGCAGGGTGACAGATGATCAGTCCAAGTCGCTTGTGCGCTGGTGGTCCAGGTGTGAAAAGTGTACAGGAATCCATGCATCCAGTCTGTATTCCAGCATTATCTTGCAGCTCTCAGACTCTTGTCCTTCGTCACACAGAAACACAGTTGGTTTGATAAATAGCCTCTTATTTCAACACCAACGGCAGCTCTTTCTCTCCCTCCTCTCTCTTACTGCCTCACTATCACTCTCTCAGCTCCCTCCCCTGAGTTTTGAGGCTGCTTCAGGGCTTTAGCACTTATCAGGAGCTTAGGACTTTTTTGCCTCACTCATTTCATTTCCTTTCCTTTCAGTCACTTCTATCTCAATTTGGTTTGACCTCTAATAAGATGGCTTAGATTTTCATCAGACGTTATCTGCATTTGCCAATATCCTTGTCTTATGTGTGTAAATAAAAACCTCATTTAAATTAAAAAGCACAAATTGCGCCAACAGCATGGCTTTTAAAAAAGCTAAGTTTGACATTTGTGCATTTTTCAAACGACGATTCAGTCATGCACTGCCAGATTGTCTGTCTTTGTTGTACTTCTCTCTCCCACACACTCTCCTCTCATTCTCGAACCCTCTCGAATCACACCTCATCTGCCCGGAGCACGCCCACACACTCTTTTTGAACAGGCAATATAAACGTGATCTGTCCCTGAGATGCATTATCTTTCTGTCCGCCATGACCAATTGTAGATGTACAAACAATTGGTAGGAGATATAGGCAAACAGCGTTTGCCCTTCAACAACGGTAGATATAAATAGTGCAGCTGCCTTACTTAAATATTGCTCCCATTATGCTAGCCAGGCAATGCTGAAAGTCAGCGCAGGTTAAATGAAATATCCTGATGTGGGACGTTCAGGTTAAATCAGACGTTAATTGTATTCCTAAAGGCTGATGCACATATATAAGTGCTTTTCATATCTAAATTGCATGATTCTCAACAGCAGCAGCACATTCAGAATCCAGTGTGAAGCACAAGCAACAGCTCTTGTCTCTGTTACCATGGTAGCGAATGACAATTGGCTTTACATCGTAGGCTGGCGCTGCATCTATCTGTGCAAATATCAGCATAATCATGTGGCTAAACATCGCTTATTTGATTCCCCATTGTTGCCCTGTCAAGGTCCTGTCACTTGAACTAACAAAGCAGGACTGCCCTCTATTGACTGAGACATGACACTTTGACTTCATGAATGCATCACACTTATGAATGTTGCATTAACATCTTTTGTACAAGCAAGACATCTAATTACATAAACCAAGCAAGGTCCTGATTATAGAAAGAGTACTTTTTAAAACATCCATTTCTTAAAGACCCAGAGTTTTGAGGCCATGTACGTCTGTGGTTGAGAAAAATTCATTTTAAGCAGATATGAACATTTAAAATTGCACCGTATGCATATGGGAATATACAGGTTTTTGTCTATTTAAATGCTGTCAAAATGTGATCTTTACTGTCTGTCCTCTCACTGCAGAGTGTTTTTATACAATTGTTGCCAATACTCCCTTAAAACGAATGACTTCTGGTTCCTTTGTGATTGCAAACTGTTTTCAGTGTGAATGATCCTTATATGTCAAAAGTAGCCGTTGTGTAGAAAGCAGGTTAAAAACAAGGGCAACCCATATATATCGTACCAGAAGTAAACCAGTCGTAAGTCTGAGAATTCATGTATATTTTCAAAGAGTTACCAACAATGACATGATGAATGCATCAACGTAAAAAGCTTTCACTAAAATAATACTAAAAACTGAGAAACAATATCTACTCTGACTAAAAACCAAACAATTCCATCCAAATTAATTTTCTGTAACATTCAGGATAGAATAAATGACTTAAGGAATGTCTGCTGAGCTTGTGCACCATTTCAGTTATGTTCATTTCTGTTTGTATTCCATTCCCGCCTGGATAAAAGTAACATGATCAATAAATGTCTCGTGATGGATTTTTTGAGCTCTTTTTTTAAAGCAAGGTCTCAAAGTTTGTAGGTTTTCATTAAGAGCTTTCCTCATCTGATGAGTCCAGGTACTTTTGCTGATGCTTAGAGTCCAGGTGAATGTCCCGTATAGCTAGGATACGTGTGAGCATGCTCTCCATCATGGTGCTATCCAGGGGCTGGGCTGAGTACCACACAGGGCTGCTGGGGTGGCAGGAGGCCTCGGGCTGCAGGTAGAAAAGATCTGGACGCTGCTTCACAGAGTTTGAGCTGCGGATATACAAGAGATGGAACATTATAAAGCACCAGAAAAGTGCACTTCTCCTTCAAGCAAGAGCAATTTAACTGAAGCTCGTGTTGTGTTAAAAAACTCAAGCATCTGCATAACTGAAATCCAGTCTCTCAAATTCACAAAAACGTGATAAAGGAAGGCAGAGAGTAATAAACTACAATAAATGAATAGTTCACTCCAAAATTTCAAATGAGTGCTCTAAAGCATTATTATACCATATTTCTGCTGTTACAGTTTTTAAGAAGCAATACAACAACATTATGTGATTAAAAATGTATAATAATTTAGCACTAAACACCTTTTTGTCTTTTAAGCCATATTCATCATATGCAATGTGAAACCTTTAGCAACAGTGTTATTTATATATAATATATTAACATATATTATTAATATACTATTATAGTATTAATTTTTAGAATTAGATATTTTATAAATTTTTTATTATTTAAATGTCTAGCAATTTTGTCATAAGCAGTCATTTTTATTATTTAAAAAAATTGATTCGCTTTATTTTTATTTCAGTTTTAGTCATTTTTGTAGTTTCCCTTAATATTTGTGTTTAATTGTTAATTAAGAAATGCAATTTTTCGGTAGCTTTAATTTTAGTTTACAACAGAAAAATGTTTCACAGATGAAGGGCAATTTTGGCAGTAAATATTACCATCCACTTTCACTGAACAATTTAATTTCATTTAAAAAACATCAACAAAAGGTTGGAATGACATAATGGTAAGTGATTCATGACAACTTTGATTTTTGAGTGAACCCTCCCTTAAAATAACACTCACCATTTTGAGAGATAAAACTCGTAGAGTCTGACAGGACATCGTAAAGGGTTCTCCACATTCTCGGGCATCTCCAAAAACTCCTCTTCCACCGTCTCTTCCTCTCTCCTCCTTTTACCAGCTTGTGCTTGATGTTCAATTCAAGAACACAAATCAAGAAATATGAGCACAGATGAACGCTCTCGTGACTAGGAGCTCTGTAAAGATTTAAAAACCATGTTGTCATTGCCCCTTCAACACACACAGCCCTCACCTTTTTTTTCTTTTTCTTCTTCCTTGCTGGATAGTCTGAAGCGCAGATAAGCAGTTGCGCCATTTTTGATGGTCTTTGTGCAGTGGGAAACATTAGAGAACGCAAGGCGTCGATGCTCTTCGATCGTTTTGAGGTTGAGCAACTTGGCTCCAAAAAACAGCAGCGTATTGAGCAGAACAATAGGAGACAGAGCGCCCAGCTGCTTGCATTCCCAAAGGTACTCCTCCTCAACCCGCGAGTGTATATATCCTTAAGAAACAAAAAAAGAGGTGTCATGATCAACTTCAAAGCCTATTCACAACAAGAGTCCTGTATCAGATACAAAAAAAGGTTTGGGGTTGGGTAGTTTTTCAAAATTGTATTTGAACAAATTCAGTACTATTGTGAAATACCAACTGCTTTCTATGTTCTTTTTTTCTTCCCTTTTTTATTGAGAGCAAGAAATGTTTTCTATGCTCATACATTTTAAAATGTAATTCCCTCCTGTGATTTCAAAGCTGAATTATTAGCAGCTATTACTCCAGTCTTGCTTAAATACCATTTTTCCTATCTTAATGTTGAAAACTATAAATATTTTTGTGGAAGCAATTATACTTTTTTTAATGATTCTTTGATAAATATAAAAAATAGATGTTTTTAGAAGATTAGAAGAGTTTTTCACAAATTTTAGTCATCATTATTATGTTTTTTACTAGTCAGTTTCAGTTCAGTTACAGGGTTACTAAAAAAACCTCTTACATTTAATTTCAACCTGTTGCCAAGAAACAATTTTAGCTTAATTTTATGAAGTAAAATAACTAAAACTGAAAAAAATAAATAAATAAACAAACCAACAACAACTTAATATTTATAAAAATTATAACAACATCTCAATGACACTAAAATACCACTAGTTCTATTTATATATTTAATATTTATATTTAAATATTCCATGTAGCTTCTCAACTGAAATAATCAAACTGTGCATAACAATAAAATTCACAAAAACGCAATTTAAAGCATTTTTTTTAGCAATGCATGACACTGAATGTATTGAGCTAATCGGTTTTAGATGTAAACAGTTAGACTCTGAGAATGACATTTACCTCCAGGAGGCAATGCATTTCCCCAGTCCTTCAGCAGTGTGGTGATGTCAGTGATGAACTGATTGTAGAGTGAATCCGTGAAGATATTTTCAAGACGCTCATTTTCTAGCAGGCACTATAAATTGAGCGAAGACAGTATATGTCATTGAAAATGCTCATTAAAATAAAATGATTACATGTAATTACATTTATCTGAAGCAAAGATGTAGTAAAATATCAAGCTGGATTTTGATTTTTAAGGTCAAACCTGCTGAATGCCCAGGCACAGGTAGTAGATGCTATCGGGATCATAAGGCTGGCCGTTCGGCCTGCGGACCTCCTTGATGAAGCGGCACAGACCGTAACTGAGGTCCGCAGAAGTGCACTGCAACAAATCCGCCTTCATAGTTATGGGGCCTTCTGATTAAAACACAGTGGGAGAAGAAAAAGTTGCTAAGACACATGATGGGTCAGCGCAATGTCACACACAAACTGTGACCGTGACCCTTACTAACGACATACGCTGCGTGAGTCATGAAGCAGGCGGAGAGGTAACAACTCCATGTTCTGACCCATATGTGTGAACTTACTGGACTGCTGCTCCTGTTCGCTCTGTCCTGTTTTCATTCTCACCCAGCTGGCCCAGGCTTCCACGCCGTACATTTGGTTGAGCTTTGAGCTGGAGGTACTGAGCCAAACACCGCTTGATGTGTCAGTGCCAGATCGCTTACGACCCTGAACGAGACACAAAAACACCGTTTTTAATAATTAACAGAAATATGAAACGTAAAAATAAAAGCTAATTAAAAACATTATGCTATATAATTACATAATAACACCACTACTTTTTTAAAATAAAGGCAGATAAAATACAGCGTTGATAAAAATGACAGCTGACTAGTCCATAGGAAATTTCACTTTTATTCTATTATAGTAATATTATTAACTAATAATATCATTTTAGTGTACATCTTGCTATTATGATGATTAGGAAGCTCATTTACAATCAAGAGAATACAAACTCAAATCAGTATTTCATGTGTATTTATTAACTTAATTGGGAAGTAGATATGTAATAATCAGGATAAATCCACAGTGAACCCATAATTAGTGAAAAATGAACCGTTTCAGGTTAATACAATGACCTCTAATTACTCTACATTCCACTTTCTCATTTATTCAAAAGAAAAAAAAAACTAATACAATAATACAAACAATAATAATTCTAATGATGATAATATAAACGCACTGAATTCTCCTAAATATATCAATAAACAAATACATCATATGCATAGGAATGAATGAAGCCAAAGAAAGATGATGCCTCAAGAGGTATGATGCTTAAAAGCCTGAGTGAAATGTCTGACACCAAGTATAAAAATTAACGATAACATTCAATGCTAGAAAAGCAGGCCCAGACACTTCAGACTGTGAAAAAACCAAAAAGCATTTTGACACATTCATCTCCTTTTATGGTGACTGACTTCAACTGCAGCAGCCTCCATGGCAACCACTCCTCCATCATCATCTCCTTCACTTTCAGCTTCTTCTGTCCCCATCTGGCCTGCATTCAGTCTCATTGTATTTGGCTGCGTGGTGTCATGTACAAAGTTCTCGGTATCTTTCAGTGTTCTTTTCTAAACAGCCTCTGCTTCACACTTTCAACAAGCTAGACCGTTCCTATTTGCCAGGTTCCCTCCGGAGGGAAACAAACCTTCCAAATGCCATCTGACAGCATCACACTTCTCACTGCACCCTTTGCTTTTCTTTCCTGTCAGGATAAAAATGTTCCTGAAGATTTCTGGTGGTGAGGTCTCTATCAATTCCTCTCTAGCGTCACTGACACCTCAAATTTATAACTTTTCAAGCACATTTTCTATCACATTTCTTTTCCGAAAATACCCTTTTCAAAAGTCCTCCTACCGATCATCAGATCTTTGAATTCTGGGATGCCATATATCTAAATTTTTTTCTCTGCTAATGTTTTGTGCAAGAAATGAGAATTAAAAAATAAAAGAAAGAAAAAAACAACAACTAATTCTTAATTGATTAAAGGTGCTCTATGAGATGTTGCAGGATTTTAGCTCGATTTCATTTTTATCTCAAACCGTCTGCATCACCCCTTGATCGTCTTTCTGTCTGCCCTCTGAATACACTGGGAAAAAAACCCGGTCTCAAAAGAATGTGCATGTTAAACCCCACCTCTTCTTGCCGATTGGTTGGCCGAAGTTTGTTTGCACACATCATCCCCACCTCTTCTTGCCAATTGGTGGGACGAAGTTTGTTTTTGTTGTGGTGAACATCCTGTGCCCATAATGTTTGTTTCGGTATTGCAGCCTCTGTGTTGTCTTTCGAGACCGTTTTTTTTTCCAGTGTATCCAGAGGGCAGACAGCAAGACATTGAAATCAAGCTAAAATCCTGCAACATCTCATAGAGCACCTTTAAGCTGAGTACACTCAGAAACTGGAGCCGGTATTTTAAGCTTTGAAAAAGGAGGAGTTTTATTTCTGTCAGTAACCTAGTAAAGTTCTGTAATGAGCGGCAGTCGATGATGGGACTTTGACATCTACATGTGTAATTTCAGAAAACATCACATCAGAATAAGTTTTCCCATAAGAGATATTTCTTACAGGTTAAGAATTACATGTAATCTCTGACAGAATAGTGATTTTGTTTGGTGAACTATCAGTTTAATGAAGACTGGATTGGATTCATGTTTTTCTTAAAGCGTTTTGATTGATTTTTCAGCCTATATGGCATAAACAATACTGCTTATTTCAGGGATAACAGTGACATTAATTATAAAATGTAATATTTATTAAATTCATTTAACCAGATGTACACAGATTCCTCTGAAATTTATTCAATGGTCCACAGCAAATGTTCATAACCAACTGTTGTAGGTTCACAGTCCACAAATTAGCCCAATTTTCAGCAACAGCAATTACATTTGTTCATCTCCTTGTGAACTTCAATAGTTTATTGCACAATGTCTTGTATAACCAAAGGTACATATCTCTCTATATAAATGTCCACAACTTCTCTATGTACAACAAAATAAATGTAATAAAAGAACAACAAAACAGCCTTGTGATTGACAAATAGAAAACATTATTACCTTTATCTGTCATGACATCTTTTTTAAAATGACCAGTCAAAATTGTAAACCACCAATATAAGACAATACAAGAAATGATACAAATGTTTTGGAGCAATTACAGTCCTTGACAACAGATACAGCCAAATAATCTTAAATGTTAAAAATCTTTTAAAACAACAAAGCTTTATAGAGAGAAATAGTCTCTCTGAAATCAATGTGCTCCTAAATATATATCGATTCACTGGTCATGAGTCTTTTCTAAACCATACACTTCCAAAACCATGATGATAACCAATTCAAGTAAAAAAACAAGACATTTAAGACTTTTAACCTTTCATTTGGAAGACTTCATAACTGGACAAGAGACAAACTCAGTCTGTCGTCATACATCTAAAAGTTAGGAAACAACCCACTTCAACAGACTTCACACTTCAACCTTCCAAACTGTGAAAAGACTCTGGCCGATTCTCTGTCGTTCTGTCGCTCGTGACAAATTCCTCCTCAACAAGCCAGGAATCTGATTCTGTCAGATTACATACCCTTTTTCTGGGAGGGTGGCCGTCTCTGCCCCTCTTACGTCTCTTCAGCGTCAATACCAGTCTGTTCTCTTTAGCTGATCCAGGATCTGCTGTTGCTATGAAATGACATAACGTGTGTTAGAATTTCGGGAGATTTTACACATGCCAAAAATAGTAAAAGATTAAAAATGTGTAATATCATTGAATCACGTATTAGTAGCATTCCAGAAATATCACTTGTTTTTTTTTTTTAAATTATCATCATAACATTTCATCAAGAATTAAAAAACGATTTTGTTGTGTAAGCGGAAATATTGTCAGACACCATACTGGATTTCGGTGTTGGCTTGTATGGCTCTGAATTGACAAAACGCTTGCTATAGATGTGAAAAACATTAAATCAGACATGATACAATTTTTTTTAAGACATACGAAAGTTCTGGAAGCAGTAAGTAAGCAAGCGTGATTGACATAACGTGAGGTTGTATTTGTTTGTTTTTTTATGTGCAAAAATTTTAGATAAACATTTCGAACTCAGTGTGCGAAGACCTTATACAAAACCAATCAAAAGGGTCCATTTTCTGATCAAAACTGAACATGATATTGCGCAGCTTGTCAGTAGCTGCGTTTCCATTACAGATTTGTGCAAAAATGTTCCATTAACCAACGTTAGGCAGCTAAAACATAACCTTTTGCCTATTTGATAAGTAATAGCAACAAATTTTGTTGTTGCAATATATGGGAGTTTTTTTTATATCTGCTAGTGATCTACCTACTTCTCTGTTTGGAAACAGGTGGAGATTTACTGCTAATCAAAGAACTTTACTGACGAGCTGCGCATAAATATACCGCACAATATATTGCCCAGCCCTAGTTGAGTTACAACCATTTGAAAATCTGTAATCTGGGGCCACTTGCATAAAACGTTTTTAGACTAGTCTTACAAGTAAGTCGTCTAATTTTTTTCTTTAAGACTGGTCTTAACTTTTTTAAGCCAGTTGCATAAAACCTTCAACTGGTTTATGCAACTAATTTAAGACTAAAAAGTAAGACTGATTACCCCATGGCTAACTTTTCCTTACAATCTATGTTGCCATGGAAACCAACGGTCAACTGTGCCAGATTCAGAAAAGTGGCCAGACTTTTGTTTGTCTTGTGCCAAGGCAAATTTTAATCTTTGGTTTTATGAACGTGCAATAAGAAGAGAAAGGGTTTTCAAAGACCGTTCAAATCCACTGGAGGTCCTTTCTGAAAAGGAACCGTTTGAAAAATGGAGATTTCTAAGACATGCAATTCAACAATTAGCATTAGACTTAGATGAGCAGCTGAAGCCTATTTACTACTTACTTTATCTGTAATTGTGGCCCAAGCCTTGTGTTTTTTATTGTTTGAATTATAGTCACTAAATTTGTTTATTAAAATCGATTTGGCAGCATTATATTCCTCCAATATGCAAATATTTTCTGCAAAGGAAAACTGCGACGAGCGCCCACTGTCGGCCATTTTGTTTAAGCTGTTCAGCGTCTTAGTCTTATTCGCACTGCATTGTAGGTAAAACTGTCTTACTAAAGACAACCATAGACTTATTTTATGCAACAGTCTTTCCACACTGACTTTAGTTGGTCAGGCTAATTCTTAGGCAAAGTCTTAAGACAATAGCTATGTTTATGCAACCGGCCTTGGGGGTGCAAAAAAAATCTAAATATTGAGAAAATCACATTTAAAGTTGTCCAAATGAAGTTTTTAGCAATGCACAGTACTAATCAGAAATGTATTTTGATGTTTGTGTTAATTAAAACATTAATTTCATCACAAGAATATTTACATTTTTTCAATTGTTTTACTTCAATGTTGGTTAGAATTGTGTGAATATTCTAAATGAAAGATCGAAAGGATAAACAATGCAGATTCATTTTCACAGCTACCTTTGCTCAGATTTACCAAGGGCGCCAATATTAGTGGAGGGCACTGTATATATTAGGTTAATTGCAACTAAATATATGAAATCAATGAACATTTCTTAAATCTTAACTTACAGCGAGGAAAATCATTCTCCAAATCTGGCTGCTCTGATGACAAAGACGTGGTCAGAGCAGCTACAGGCTCCGTCTTTGGCACCTGTGGCTTCACGTTGGTTCCAGGATCTTCTGCATCTGCCCAGCTGAAGGGTGTTGATCTGGCCTCTGACTCCAGATCACCACTGTAAGTGCTGCCCTGGTCTGAGCAAGACAACAAGTGCAAAACAATCAAATACGGAAGAGCTTATTTGGATAAGCAGTAATAAAATGTTTATGTACCGTGTGATGCGGGCTTGTCTTTTCCCTTCTCCACTTCGTCGTCTTCTACTGAGCTCTGAGCAGGCAGGCTACATTTAGTGTCTTTCTGTTCAGCAGCTTCTTGAGATCCAGGGATGACCATGGGAACAGGCACCTGCATGGTAACAGTGTAAAATGATTCAAGATGAGCTTTAAACTATAGCACAAAAGAATTTTAGATAATTAAAAAAAAGAAGACATACCGGTAGAGGTAGGCCAAGTGGAAATGGTGTGTACTGGGTGTATAGGTGCATTGGCACTGGGATGTAGACTGGCATTGGAATGGGCACCGGCACAGGCACATACTTCACTGTCTCTCCATTTTCATTGATCACTGAGGACAGAGAAGGTGTAAATTATGATATGATATAACGACTTCTGGCAGGCGTGATAGTAGTAGTAAGGAAGGCCAACCTGTTTCAAACAAATTAGGAGGTATTGGAGGCTCTGGCTGACACTGGACGCCTTGCTCTTCAGTAATAGGTCTGCACATGAGAGCTTTGTTCTTCAGCATTCTTCGATAAGGAACACCAGGTACTGCAGCGTCGGTTTGTGTGCTAGCCTATTAGAAAATCATATAATTACATAAAAGCGCTAACAAAATGCCAATTTAGGAAAAAGCAGCACATTGTGGATGATTTTTATGAAACCAAAACACTACCAAAACTATTTCAAACACCTTGTAATAATTATTTGTGTTTTATTTGACTTTTGATTTATTTATTCTGAAAGTGTGGACATTTAGTCTCCTTAGTTACTTCTCTTTTATTTTCAGTAACCTTTGATGAATGCAACTTAACATTTACTGCCATTCAAAATGTTGGGGTGTTTCTAGTTTATAAAATTTAAACAAAAATACAGTGATAATATTACAATTTAAAATAACTGCTTTCTATTTCTGTGTGGTGCAGCTGACAGAACATTTTGGGGCAGACTAAACCTTTAAAGGTGCATTGGGTGTCGAGAAAAGTGCTGTATAGATGTAACAAATGAATTAAAACAGCTGTGCTGCTTAATATTGTTGATACTGATACATTCTGTAACATTAGAAATATCTTTATATACAAAATTAAATGCTCTTGTAGGAGGTCTTCATTCCCTGCGGCTATACCGCGGGACCCGACCAGACTTCTTGCAGCGCGGGAAAATTTTTTCGAATAAAACGCAGAAGCGGTTGGTAACTCTGGTGTAATTTGAACGGGGTCTAACATTATAGCGTTCCCGATAAATGTTAAAAGCATCTTGACAAAACGAATAAAAATAAAATACAATCTCTGCACAACCTACAGTTTTAACTTATTTCTCTCTTTTGGTAGTACACAGTTTAAATGAGAGATTTTAAAAACCAGACCTAAATTTAGTGGGAACGGTTGGGTCCAGTAGAAGATTATTCTAAGCGGGCAGCAGGTGAACAAAGACTGAATATAAAGCGGGAGCAGGGCCTCTACATCCTTGCTCAAAGATTAAAAAAAAACAAAAAACAGACTAAAACAGTGGCGCAAAAAACTCTTTGCAACACAAAGTATGTGTGTATCAGTACTTACTTCACCAATGTTTTTTGAGCTAGCATTTGAGGTAGGTAGAGCTCCTGCAAAGAAAATTCATATAATTAAACATAATATAATTTTGCTGTCTGATTCCATTTAAAGACACCTCAAAGAAAAACATGACAGCTGAATACCTGTGAGAGCAGTATTTCCAGGTAACGTGGAGGCCAGCGACACCACACCACCAATTACAGGCATGTCTTTTGACAGAGATAATGGAGCTTGGACTGTAGTGGTGTTAGACACAGTACCTTCAATCATGAAGCAACAGGAGTGAGTACTTGTCATAATAAAACCAGTTTTGATCATTCAATTTTACAGTAAGAACACTGCACTGGAGGTCTTTGGCAATAGGTTTCACGTCGCTAAATAAATAAATGTGCTAAATGTCACCTGGTAGCTCTACCATACTGTATTGCATATAAAACTACATGGTGACGTACCATTGCTTGCCGGCTGATGAGGGGTAATGCACTTTGAACAAAACTGAAGCAAGCAGGACAGGTTACAGAAGTGTCTTGTTGTTCCATCCCAGACAAGGCTTTCCTTTAATGAGCCCTGATTCTTGCAGCCATGACACTTGGCCATCTGATATTAATTCATGCAGAAATACAAGCAAAAATAAGAAACAATTGGAAGAAAAAAGGCTATAGAGAATTCACTAGTACATATATAGCATAAACAAACGGTTCGCAGCATCATTTAACCCCAACCAAAGATATGATTGGAAGGCTCTCTTAAAGAAAGAACATCTACAGCTAAAAGTCCAAATAAATGTTATCTCTAACCTCATAAAAGAGCACCGTGTAGAGAGACATGCACTCTTCTGTGCAAAACTCCTCAAGTTTGCCCCCAAAGAAGTTCTGAATGGTTTTGTGGGTCATGTTTTGGCAGTAGGCACAAACCCTGCATTGACCTCCATGTCGTTTGGCAAGGTCATGTTTAAAAAGCAGTTTACAGCCTATAAAAGAAGAACGAATTAATGAATGAAAGGCAATTAAATGTATGCTGATAAGTGAGGCATAGAAAAGCATGATTTAGAAAAGTCCTTGACTTGTTTTTCTTCACGGTTTTACATTATATATCACTTGGTCGTCATAAACATCAATTAAATTGTTTAATCTAGGCAAGTAAATGAAATGTAATAATGCATAATAATAAGCAAAACAAAGATCGTTTGAGCTAGTTTAACTACAGCACCCTGCACATGACAGGAAAAATGTGACCCTTGAGCATAAAACCAGTCATAAGTGTCAATTTTTCAAAATTGAGATTTATACAACATGTAAAGGCTGAACAAATGAGCTTTCCAATGATGTATGGAATACCTCTAATCTGACGGTGCAAAAAACTAATAAAATGACCTTTAAAGTTGTCCAAATGAAGTTCTTAGCAATGCATATTACTAAGCAAAAGTTTTAATATACAGGGTGGGCCATTTATATGGATACACCTTAATAAAATGGGAATGGTTGGTGATATTAACTTCCTGTTTGTGGCACATTAGTATATGTGAGGGGGGACACTATTCAAGATGGGTGGTGACCATGATGGCCATTTTATTATTTATTTACTAAGGTGTATCCATATAAATGGCCAACCCTGTATTTACGGTAGGAAATTTACAAAATATCTTCATGGAACATGGTCTTTACTTAACATCCTAATGATTTTTGGCATAAAAAAAACCTAACAATTTTGTCTCATACAATGTATTTTGGCTATCACTACAAATATACCCCAGCACATTAAGGTTTTGTGCTCCATGGTGAAAAACATTCATATATATGATGGCCACAAACTAACAAATTCATCCCAACAACATGTTTATTCATGATTTACTGATACATTCCCACATATCTGTTCAAATATGGCCACAATTGACTAATTCTTTCCGACACTGTAGTAAAATGTTGCCACAATGCACGGATTCATTTTGAACTACAATGATGGAACATATTAGGAAAATGTGGTCACAATTTACAAAAACAAACAAACAAGCAATTAAAATATTGTTCTTAATTTTCCATAAAGTCCAGAAAGAATCACTGACATAAGAATCAAATACAGAGGTTTCACAAACCTTCACAGCAGAAAGGTCTCGGCTGCTTTTCGTATGTGATGATGTCTTTGACCACTTTCTCTATTTTGCAGTATTCGCACAAAGCTTTCACATTGCTTTCCCTCTTATATGTGTCGCAACATGCTCGAGAACAGAACAACCCTGCATGACCCTGAAAAAGAGAAAAGTTTTTTTACAAATGTTTTTAAAGAACAACAAGGAATAATCTCACAAAATAATGAACTGGCCAATATCGTCTGAAGCTTATAGAGGTGCTATATAAAAAGCAACATCACATTTGCAATTGCGCTGTTGTTCTGAAAATCAATACGGCTGTGATTTCAGCCATCGATTCTGTCATTCTTGCTCTTGTTTTTGGAAGCTGTACCTTGAACTGGAAAACCTCAGGCTTTGAGCTGAACTGATTCTGGCACTGCTTGCACGTTAGCCGTACTGACTCAGAGGATGAGGGAGGCTTGTTTGGCCATTGCCGCTGGGCGTCCTGTGAGTTTACCACAGCAGGAGCTGGCACATAAGTCGAAACCGGATTTTGATTGGGTGGAGGTACAAAAGGCGGAGGAGGGTTGTGATTTGGGGCAGGAACACTGGATGAAGTTTGAGTGGGCTGGAGATGGTCAGTGGCGGGTCGAGGTGGTGCAGCACTCTGAGGCTGAGGTGCATGTGAGTTTCCGTTCATCTGGTTATGAGGTACAGATTCATTCAGTTTCTCCTATAGATAAAAAAAATAAATAATATATAAAATATAAAATATATATATAAATGAATGATCATATGATTTATGAAGACCAATATAACTGTGCGGAGGAACGAGAGCAGATGAAGCTTTATACTATACTTTAAAAACATTTTTTTTTTAAATCCTGGAAATAAAGAGAGTATGCAATACCTGGAATTTGCCCACACAATCTAATGAGCAGAAGTTCCTGATGGACCCATCAGAAATGGCAAGATGATACTGAGGAACGGCTAACTTCTTGCATGTTGTGCACGGGAAAGATGTGCCTAAAGAGCAGAGACAGAAAAGACTGCAATTAATACATGAAAACACTTTTTTGGTGAATCTCATAAAACAGCAAGACCTCAAAATCTCAAGAAAGTGTCATACACTGAACACAATGCGATTTATTTTATGTAAAAAAAATAAAAAAATGTAAATGTAATTTTGAAATGAGTTACAAAATAGTTTTAAACAATTTATAGTTTTATTAAAACAAAATATTTTTAAGATTTTTTTCTAATTTGTTTTATAACTTATTAAAAGTAGTACATTTGTAAAGTCGTAACAGACTTTGTTTTAGTCAAATTATTTTTTTCATTTTCTAAAACATGATAAAAATAATAAATGTTTAAAGAAAAATGTTAATTAATCAAACCATGTAAAATGACAAAAAAAGTAAAACACCATAATGGCACTGACAGTTTTCATATTACAGTAAAAACACAAATTTTCATCAAAGAAACCAGACAAAAAAAACACAAAAAACTAGATTTTTTTTAAAATGTGTTTGTTCCTCTTATGATTTTGGGATGACATGTGACTTGGACCTGTCATGGTTTGTTACCATAAAAAATGTACCTGTCAGACTGGGAGATGCTTGACTCAGTGCCACACATCTTTGAGAGCAGAAGAATTCTGTGACACCCTGTATGTTCGTCCCTTCCATCATTTGATCAATATTTTTGATATCTTGGCAGTAGGGACAGTGAAGCCTCTTGCCACTTTTCTGCAACACAGTGAGAAAGACAACAGCTTTAAAACATATTTTGGGGCTTTTCAATTTTATTGACTGCAAAGTTACAGCAGAGAGGAAATGTGAATGGGAGACAATTTAAATTGAAAACTGCATTTCCCACAGGACATAAAAATAAACGCATCAGACCATGAATAACTCGGTGGGGTACCTGTTTGTAATTGGCGATGCATTCTGTGCAGCAGAACTTTTTAATACTATCTTCTATCTGAACTAGGTGATAGTTTCCTGAGGCTGTACAGTTGCCACAGTTCTCACAGTAGCTCATGTAGAGGTTTCTGGAGGATCTGAAGCGTGCAAAGCATTCATCGCTGCACAGCTTGTGTACGGCACCCAGATGAGTCACTTCATGCTGAATCTGTCAAGCAAAGAAAAATACTACATGTCTTAAAAGCAGCGTTTAACTGAATGGATTAACTGAGTTCTGACCTTGCAGTTGGCTGAAGAGAACTTTACTCAAGAACAGTCTGATAATTTTCAGCACTGCGCATCAAAAGTGATGCATTTTTATGATGGCATGTCACTTTAAGGTATGAGGACAATTACATATTTCTTATCTTAACTTCTATGGTGTATTTAAACGTCCCTGGTGATATTTTTAAAATGGACATACTTAGTACTTTTATGATGGTTAATGTGGAAAATGTTAACTTAAAAAAAAAAAAAAAAAAAGAATTGTGCAAGAGGTTCATTAGCTCATATAAGTTTTTCAGATAACTGCCCCAATGCGCAGGATTACACCATGCTGAGGGGCGTAATTCACCCATGTCTGTTTTAACCGTTTGTAAACATGACATTTTGTACTCTTTATTTGGGAAAACTGAACGCATTTCATCATACTGTACTTACAAATAACCTACTTCACATTCTACATTTGTTCAAAACAATTCAACTCGTGAGGGAGTAAAATTGTGCGAAAAGCAAAAGCAACAAGATGTTTGTTTCATCTAAATTTGCATCACATGCATAATTTAAGGCTTACCTCTTTGACCATCTTACACACGCCGCATTGTGTATATATATCTGGAGGTGCATCTTCATATCTGTCTTTGTAAATATTTAGACAAGCTGGGCTGCAGAACTCCTTTAGCGTGTTCATAGAGCCCACGGGGATGGTTATCAAATCCTTTAGATTGACAATGACCCTTTGAAACAACGAAGACATTAAAAGTGATCAAATACCATTATATAACTGTATTGTTAATCAAAATTAAGCAAATATCTGATTCTATATCATTTACTTTATATATTTTATTGACAATTTTAAAGGTTCGATGCATGTACCATTCTGTCATTGCAAATTGACATTTTCCTTCCTTGGAACATAATAGTAATATAATAATATACATTATAGTAATTGTTTAGAAATTCTGAAACTAACTTTCAAAAGTGACTATGGGTCAGATTGTTTCATTACAAACTCTTTTGGCATTAATAAAAAACACTACTGTCAGGATTTACTAAAGGTGGCTTGAATGCAGTTCTTTTTGCAGCTGACCTTATATGCATATGGCTCTGTTTCACCTTCAAGTGCAAAATTAATTTGAAGGAGAGCGTTTACATAAATCATGCAATGTATTTACTATAGTTCGCAGTAAGTCAGTTAAATGGTATTAATGCCATTGCTTAAAATCCAGCTTTTGGTAGTTCACGTTAGTCATGAAAATAAGCTGTCTGTGTTTATTGTTTTGCACATTGTCAGAAGGTCACCTGCAGAACTTTCCATTGACGCTTTTATGGAATTTGGAGATTCGTTTTATTTGCCCCGTTTATTAAATCTGGCCATATATGCTTTTATTACATGCAAAAGAGCCACTTTTTGAGTACAATTAGGGGTAAACTATTCCTACTATTCCTTTTTTCAGTTATCTATACAATTAAAAAAAGTGACATAAGATGGATTTATTATTAAGTAAACAAAGTATATCAATTATCAGAACTCACTTAAGGCAGAGGTTGCAGGTCTTCTTAGGGGCAATGATGGGGGTAAACTGAACTGAGGGTAAACTGAAACTAGTTAAACACACGGTAGAGCAAAACAGCTGGTTGGAGCCTTTTCGCTGGAATGCTGTTTGACCCTTCTGGAGGACTTTAGAACAGCCTGAGCAGCAGATCCTCACTGTGGGTGGAGGAGCATGGACCTGGGGTGGCTGGGAAGGAGGATGTAGGTGGGTTTGTGGCATCATCGGCGGTTGCATTCGGGCATGAGTCTGGATTTGAGAATGGATCTGGGTCCTGGGCTGCAGCCGGAGCTGAAGCTGCGTTTGGGTTTGGGCTGGCAGAAGTATAGTGGTTCCTCTGAGTGAAGTAGTGTTCTGGGACATCACTGAGAATGAAGATGCATGGGAGGGTGCCATAGATGCTGTGTGAAATAACAAAAGTTTGTTTAAAAAATTAAAATATTTTAGAAAGAAAATGCACACTAAGATTAGGCTAAGCTTTTGGTTTCTTATGCTGCAGTTGATTGACCAAAAACGGCAATATTGTGAAATATTGTTACCATGTTAACTGTATGCTATATTTATTTAATTATATGCAATTTCAGCATCCAGTCTCAAGCAGCATTTTTTATTTTAATGCCTGAAAATGGCATTTTTTGTGGAGAACCATGATACATTTTTCCAGGATACTTCGAATACAAATAAGAGCATTTATTTGTAATAGAAATTTTTTTTTGTAACATAATGAATACCTTCGCCGTCACTTTGTATCATATAAATAAAAATTTAAAAAATACATTTTTATATGACTGATATTATTATTATTATGATATGATTGATTTTTTAGAGCATTTAACTTGTGTCTTAAACGTTGTTTGATTAACTGTAGAAATTAATCTATTTTACTTTAACAGCTGGTTGGTACATTTTGAACAAACGCAAATGTCAACACTAGAATTTTAAATCTGCAAGCTATCTTATTATTGTTTGTATCTTGTCTGTATTCTTTTTAATCGATCCAATTGTTTTCAATGGACTACAGTATGATTTGTATTGTGTCATTATTACATTTTTACATGTCCTTTTAATTACAGACTTTTAACATATTGTCCAGAGACCTCTCTGGTATATTTACAGGAATGTTTTATTAATGTACAATGTCCCCGTCAACTAATTTTTTTTTTTAGATCTCTATCAACCATCACCAAAAAGCTAAAAATGAAATTTATATCACTCATCATCTCACATGGTTATTCTAGAGGGTAACAGTAAAGCTGATGATAAACAGTAATGTTATGAAAGTGAAATCTTTATGCACTCACCAGAAACGGCATCGCTGCTGTTTCCACTAACAGAGAAAACAGAGCTAATCCTCAGTTCATCTGATGCAGAGGAGGCCTGAAAAGATTCGTAAGTCATTTATTACATATGTAAAAATAAATGGAAGCACAGATTTAACAGATCGAGACCAAACCATACCTCATTCTCATTATTTTCAGCACTGTCAAGCTCCTGTTTAACTCGGCTCATGTCGGACGGCATTAATGCCTTATCATATTCTTCATCAATAGGCTCATCTTTAATTTGTATTACAGGTGAGTAACTTGTTTCTCTGTCTGTATTTTCAGAAACAGGCTCTGGCTGCGAAAAAAAACAGCAAAACACTTATGAAACATCACAGTCCTATTTAACACTTGACCAACAACAACACCACTATCAAGCAGCCAAAATTGTGATAAAATTATTGAATCCTTCTCCTTCAACCTCAGCCACTTGATTGCGCCCATCTGCACATAATTGCATTGTTAATGCAGTTACATCATTCACTCACCAATATATTTTCTGCAGTAAATGGGTGCAATCAGAATGTGAGTCCAAACAGCTGATAGGTTGCCCTGGAGGAAGGCGTGAGTTGATGGAAAAGGCGGAGGAGGGATGCACAAAAGTGAGATGAAAAGCGGGAGTATTTATAGTGAGGGGAAATGAATTTGATTGGAAGCAAATTAACAAGGGAGTGATTAGCTGCCAGCCGTGCGCATTTAATTCGTTTAGCGATCCTCTCGAAATTGTTATTTGCAAAACATCCACTTGCTTAGAACTGTGTAAACATGTAAATAGTGCGAAGATTTCTCTCCCGATTCAGATGAGATGACTTTTTCACTGGAAAAAGTGATATTATGGATATTTTTTTATTATTATGGATATTATGGATATTTGAAATGGAAAACGTCTTACTGATATATGTTTTTTACATACACACACAGCTTTTCACTTCGCAAGACTTTAATTGATGTTTTACTCAGCTCTTTGGACATCTTGTGTTCAAAAACATGAAGGCGAGTACAATAAAACCCTGTTCACACTAGCAGCGACTTCTGTATGTCTGGCTGGCGATGAGGTCGCTAGTAGGCGTTCTCATTACTGGTTGCTTAGCGAATCAGGTTTCTTGCTGCTAAATACAAACATTTTGGATTTGGACAAAAGACTGAATATAATATAAATATACACAGAGTCCATACATGCAAACAAAAATAGGCAAGCAGGTTACAATTCATTTTAATGCAGTTAATATTATTTTTAATATGGTTTATTTGCCATCTAATCATTTATGATTTTTGTCTGTCATACATTTAACACATTTTGGTTTTGATTTTTGAATAGGTAATACATCATTTTGTATCCTAGTAGTTCATTAAAAACATACTTGTAATCCCCATGATATCGGCAACCCCTTCTCATGCCTCATTTTTTAAATGTATGTTCCTGTATGTGGGCATGTCGCATAAAACGTGACAATTGCTAACAGCAAGAATTAATTTCTCCTCCCTCACTGCTATCGTCTTCTTTTCTATTGGCTGTCGCTGCCGAAAGTCGCTCTTTATGTTCATAAAGTTAAGAGATTCAGAACTTTGTTGCATCACTGGAACGCCCACATCCGGTCGCCAACGATCGCAACGAACGGTCGACACTGTTATCGTCGGAAATCGGCAGCTCTCCATTGAAATGAATGGGATTGCATCGCTATGTTGTTGAGTGTCGCGTGTAGTGTGAACGGGGCTTAAGGCGTAAACTATTCCTTTAACAGATTTTTTTTAGTTATCTATACAATTAAAAACATGACATAAGACATCTGTTGTAATCAGCTGTTTGGACTCTGACGGCATCCATTTACTCCAGAGGATCCACTGGTGAGCAAGTGATGTAATGCTAAATTTTTCCAAATTTATTTCTTAAAAGAAACATACTAATCTACAGCTTAATGGCATGATGGTAAATAAATTTTTTCATTAAAATATAATTGGAGCAAAAATGGGTCAATATTTTAAAATGAATAAATTGGCCACCCAGTACATGCTTCTATTAACACCTTGTATACTTACAATAGCATCACTTCGCGATGACTCAATTCTAAGTTCAGACTGTACATCTTGAATATCTGACACAGGAGGACAAACACAGCATTTTGAAATTCTCTTAACATGGCATCCAGCTCATCATAAAACCTTACACCACAGTAAATCAGTCAGGGCAAAATAAATCAGCAGAATTACGGAAATAAATTGTATTTAAAATAATTAATGTATTTACCTATAATAGTGTCTGATGAAGGGGTCACAGGGGTGTCTTCAGAAATCTTCGCTCTCTCCTCATCAATATCTACAGATCCATTGATAGAGGAGCTGTTCTCTTCTGCAGTCAAAACAGATCCCAATTTTAAAAAGAGTTCATAAACTACATTATAATTTATAGTTTTTAGTGACATATAGATTTATAGTTAACTCACATTAAAGAACTATTTACTATTAAAAGGTTTAATAAGGTTTGCTGCATAATTATACTAAAATAATGTGTCTCATTCACCAAAAATGGCATGGATTTCTTCATATTCATATGCACAGTTGAATCTATGATTAAAACAAATCTGTGTAATTTACAACATATGTATATGCATCTTGCTTGTTAAACATTTTTATGAATTTCATTTTAAGGTTAATAAATTTTGACTATTTTATACAGTAACAATAAATATATGGTTACAGTTGTTTCTACTTTTTTTGCAAATAAATTTCACGCATACATTTTTGTCTCTGCTTAGTCAATTAGACTCAATATGACTGCAGAAACCTTTTAGCATATGAGATTTCTTAGTGAGTTCATTTGCAAACTCACCTGCATCTGCACCGCCAGTACGCAACCCGTCTTGACTTTCATTTTTATCATCGGAATTCTTTTCCATCTGTTCCAGAGCCTTCTGAGCAAAACTACTGTCTATTTCCCAATCATCTTCATCTGTTCCAAAGACTGGAAGTCCGTCGAGCTCATCATCCACTGGCTGACCACTGCTGCTCTCACCCTGATCAGCAGATGTTTTGACTTCAAGCTCTAAAAGGAAATAGAACAGTTTAATACACCAATATGTGAGATGAAACTCATAAAAACTGGCTAATTGAAATAGAGTGGTGAAATTAAGGTATATGGTTTCATACCTGATGACTGGTCCATCTGGCCAGATCTGCTAAGAGAGAGTTGGCTTTCTAGAAATCAAAATGGGAGGATTGAAATGTTCAGTTTTGTTACCAACTTACTGCAAAAAGCAATTAAACTTTAAGGAGAAAAAAAATGACTAGTTGTCATATACACTTATACTACAGACCTGTCACTCTCCCTCCATTCATAGCCAAAGCTTGAACAAGTTGTTTTCAACCAGGTATTGTTATTTCTTTTACAAAATAACCGACAGGTAATGGACATTCAACTGAGACTGTGCTATGAATCATCAGATCCTCCTGTCCACCCTCTCTTCCCAGTGCATCACACTGATTCCATTTCAATGGTAGGACTTCAAAGCACATCAACTGCTCAATGGAGTTCCTCAGGGATCAGTTCTTGGACTCCTCCTCTTCTCCATATACACTACATCACTAAGTTCCATTATACAGGCAATTGTTTCTTCCTACCATTGCTAAGCTGATGACACACAGGTCTATCACTCATTTTAAAGCTCTTTCTGATTCGGAACCAGATTACCTAATAGTAGCTGCATGGATCTCAAGCTGTCAGGTGGACATCTCGGCATGGATTGGTGAGCAATTTTGGTGTAATCGATGAGCAGTTGATTTTACAAGACCACACTGAAAAAACTGCTTCTTGCAGGTTGTCATTTCTAGACTGGACTACTGCAATGCTCTTCTGCCTGGACTTCCATCGTGTACAATCGAACCCTTACAAATGATTTGGAATGCAGCAGCATGACTGGTCTTCAATGAACCCAAAAGGGCCCAGGCCTCACCTCTCTTTATTTCCTTGCACTGTGTTCCAGGTTGCAGTCGACATGAAGTTCAAGACACTGACGCTTGCAATTAGAACAGCCACATTTTCAGCACCCTCCTACTTCCA
Source organism: Enteromius unitaeniatus (assembly GCA_032359435.1). NCBI lineage: Eukaryota > Metazoa > Chordata > Actinopteri > Cypriniformes > Cyprinidae > Enteromius > Enteromius unitaeniatus. The sequence goes on from JAUMHI010000061.1 coordinate 4,300,053, forward strand.
CTTAGTTTTGAGAACCCAAATCCTCTCCAAAAGTCTGAGGTCTACGAGTGAGCGACGCCTTGTGGTACCACCACAGAGATGTCACAATATCACTTTTCAGAACTTTCCAGACTGGAGAAATGAACTTCCCACCCCTATCTGGAATGTTGAATCTCTGAAAACTCATCTCTTTTATCATTATTTGACACCATCTTAATTAAATAAATAAATAAATGCCTGAAACTTTGTATTGCAAGCATCTTTATGATGAATCGCTGCTTGTAAGTTGCTTTGGATAAAAGGGTCCGCTAAATGAATGAATGTAAATGTAATGTACACATTCTACAGAAAACACACTGCAGAAATACTAAAATACTACATGCTGGAGCATTTGCACTACCTGGCCACTGCTAAAACTTTCCATCCATGAGTCCTACTCATGGTTAATTTTATATTAAAGCCTTTCGGATTCATTCACATGCCATATGAAAATCAGTGAGATCCAGATGAACCTGACTCTCAGCCTGCTGTTCACGCTTAGATCTCTGTGACATTATGTGGGCTCACTGGAAGCTTCTGGAACCGAAAATATGCTGTAGTCAATATTTAGCCCAGCAAAGCAGCTCGGAAAAGTCAAGAACACATTACTGAGAATTGCTTTGGAATAAAATATATGCAAAACTAATTAATTATTATTTTGCTAGTTAAGAAGAAATAAGCTGCAAGGTTTTATATTAAATTGCAGATGAGCTTCTATTGCAAATCTCCAATTAAAATTTTATAACAAAAAAGAAAATATGCCCTTTTTTCTGCATGGTAAATTACACTGATAGCTGTATATCTGTAAATAATAAAACACAGCATATAAAACAGAAAAAGTAATGCTAATTTGTGTAGCAAATAAGGATTTGTTTACAGTGAACAGCAAGCCATTTATATTCTATAATGTGATGTAGGATACTATATCGGTCTGGTTTTCAAATACTTCTTTGCTTCAAACTAAAGTTTGAAATGTTGTGATTCAGCCGGTTAGTTAGTTTAATGGCTTATAACATGAAAAAACAACTCCTGAAAAAGTGGGCCAAACACATTCTTTTATTTTTCAATTATCAGTTACACTTGGAAATATGTCACAATAATAAAGATCAGTTGCTTCTACCGATTGAAGTCCCCTCCTGGGTAGTCTGATTTTTATAGTGTCATTTCTACAGCTACTTCAAAATGCAGCAGCTAGAGTCCTTACTAGAACCAGGAAGTATGCGCATATTAACCCGGTTCTGTCAACACTGCACTGGCTCCCTATCAAACATCGTATAGATTTTAAAATCTTGTTAATTA
>JAUMHI010000061.1:4317059-4329199 GCA_032359435.1 Enteromius unitaeniatus
AGCAGTGACCTGTGGACCCGTGACACTGCTGAGGACTGTACTGACCCTCCTCATCACACTGAGGGATGAAGGCTCCTATCAGAGGAACATCACCATCTCTGCTTCGAAGACTGTCTCTGTGCTGCTCACACTGGGTCTTGGGACGCACTGGACGCACTTGGGATAGAAAAAGAGTTCATTATTCTCCCATCAAACCCCTCAGTAAAAAAATCGCAGCCATAAAGTTACTTCCCAAGAGTACTTCAGAGTATTTAATAAAATGAAAGTTGCTGCTGGTTCTGAAAACATTCAACCTCCTCTAACTAACATTTTAAAAATATCAAGTGAAAAATGTATGCTAAAAAAAACCCTCAAATATTGCTTTGGTGACTAAGAAAAATAAGTTTGAGTTCAAGGACTAAAATGGCTAAAAGTAAATAAAAAATAATTAAAATTAATCGATAAAAATAGGACAGATGAAGAGTGGAGGGAGGCCGATTTCTTACCAGGCTCTTCACAGTTAATAGATGGTGTTCCGGGTGGAGTTCTGGTTCCCGCTCTCTCCTGTCCTCTACTGTCCACACACCAGCAGTGACCTGTGGACCCGTGACACTGCTGAGGTCTGTACTGACCCTCCTCATCACACTGAGGGATGAAGGCTCCTACAGGACGAACACCACCATTTCCACTTTGCAGACTGTCTCTGTGCTGCTCACACTGGGTCTTGGGGCGACCTATAATGCAAAACCATATATTATAGAATTTGGGACTTTACTTGAATAAAATGAAAATCCAAATAACTACAAACAACTACCATTTTGAGGGTGGCACTGGAAACCATCTCCATGGTATCCCAGTTGGCACTGACACTGGAAAGATCCCGGACTGTTTGAGCACAAGGCCTGGGTGTGGCACGGCTGCTCACGACACTCGTCCACATCTGCACAAACCACAAAACTCAATCCAGAACTCAACAAACAGCGCATTAACCGCGTTTCTCAGGATGTTGGTCTGAGTCATTTTAGCTGTTGCCTGAATACTTCAAACTCCCACTATCCCGTCAAAGCGTGCTGTACGGGAAGGAGAAGAGTTAACTGTCCTCTGACCCCCTCGTGTTTTTCAGCTGTGCGTCTCCTACGCACATTCCCTGAGCGAGGACATTGGGTCATTGTTTCAAAATACCCTCCCTTCCCCAGCGTCTCTGGTTACCCATGCCTCTCTCCGCTCTGCAAACCCTTCACCTACAGCATTCAGCTGAGAGAATGAGTCTGTGTTTTACCAACATTTAACCTCTGCAACACATCACATCCCAAAGACTGAATGAGTCACATGTAAACTGCTGAGTGTGTGCTGTAGACTGTAGAGTTGTGGCCTAATGGATAGAGAGTCGAACCTGTAACCCAAAGGTCGTGGGCTCGAGTCCCAGGTCTGGCAGGGATTGTAAGTGGGGGGAGTGAATACCCAGCACTCTCTCCACCTTCAACACCACAACTGAGGTGAGACCCTTGAGCAAGGCACCATTCCCCCCACTGCTCTGGGTGTGTGTGGTTGTGTACGTCTCACTGCTGTGTGTGTGCACTTGCAGAGTATGGGAAACCATACCTGGTCACATGTCACTTCCACTACATAGCAATAAACACTGAAAATGGTTAGATGCCAAATTGTTGTCACAGTATGCACGATTAATGCTACATGCAACAAAATAAGGGAAAAACAGTAATATTGTTATTTTTACAAATTAATACATTTAAAAATGTCATGTTTGTGATTAAATTACTGCAGCTATTACTCTAGCCTCACTGTGGTTTTCTTATTATGATTAAATAAGTTGCAATGCTTAATGGGTTTTTTTACTTCTTAAAAAGGTAAAATATCTAAAGGTATTTGAAATCCTTTGAAAACTTTATAAATGTTTTTACTGTCACTTTTGCACAATTTAATGCATCCTTTCTGAATATAAGCATAAATTTTTTATTAATTTTACTGACCATAAACTAGTAAAAGGTAGTGATTTTTTCATAATATTAATATTTAAATTATTCTTATGATTTATATTAAATTTAAAAAAATCATGCCAGTCCAAACAAATATTAAGTCAAGTAATTGTGTATTATAAGAATTGTCTATGAATAAATACTGCGTGAGGGTGTTAAATATTTTTCAGTTTATATTATATACATTTACAAACAAAGTGATTGACTATTTTCTTAAAGATATGAACACACATAAATTTTGGCCTTAAACTTGTGGCAATAATAAAAAAAAAAATAATAAAATTTTATAAACAAACAAATAAATAATTTAATTTAATTGAATGATTAATTAACTAATTGCTTTGGCTGGGAGTTTAATTTTCAAATTTTAATTTATATGAATAATTGCATGACATTTTTTTCATTCAAAGCCGCGCAATTCCTGTAAAGCATTAAATATACATTTTTCTCTGAATGAAGAAATGAAAATATATTTTGTGGAACACACAAGGCACAGGAAATGAAGAAGTTTCTTACCCTGACATGTACGACCGTCAAATCCGAACTCAAATCCGCTCTCACACTGACAGCGATGGCTTCCAGGCAGGTTCACACAGTAAGAATGAGCACCACAGGAGCTCAGACGTTCTGCACACTCATCCACATCTACAGAGAGAGAACAACTGCTCAATTTCAACCCATAATGCTTTAATGTTAAGATTCATTGTTTTGGATGCTGGGTGTCTAAAAGGCTGTAAGAGGTGCCTTGGTGTGGATCAAACGTGTCGGTCAGGTGCTGCAGAGATAATGCATGCCTCGATCCTCCCGTTTGTGATGACAGAGGAAGATAGCGAGGGATATCGTCCCTGTCGGAGTGCGTGGGAACAGGCCTGAGGCTCTGAGTGGGTTAAGAGCTGGTCAGCAGGAGATCTGGTTTTGATCATTGCTAATTACAGGGAGGGTAAGGAACACACGCTCCCCCTCTCTCTCTTCATTTTTCTCTGCTCTCTTTCCTTGACCCCCTTATTACCTACTCTAGAGTGAAGAGTTCAGGCAGGTGATAAAATTATTCTCTAATAGGAACATTATGCCTGAAAATACATACACATACACATAATCAAGTGCAGACAACAGCACTGGGAAATTCAATTCATTCTGATGAATCGTTTTGATTGGATGTTCTGTTCCAAAGAAACAGTTATAAAGGAACTGATTCACTGAATCAATGTTTTTTTGAACTGCTGCCAATATTTATAATAATAATTACATTATTATGAATTAATCTGAAATATTCTTTGCCACTTTCCAGAAAAAAAATCATTCCTAATGGTTCAAATATATACTGATTTACCGAGATGAAGCAGCAATAAGTCATCAATTTCCTAGAAGAAAATAGTCTAATAGTAAATAAAAATAGAAAATAAAAGAATTTCTTTTATTTTAAAGAAAATAAAAATAGTAAATATTTGCTTCATGGGCATGTGCAGTGATGCATCAATGCTGAGAACAGTGCAACTTTATGCAAATTGGCTTTTTAAATGTATAAAATTCTGCACAAAAAAAGTAATTGTCAAATTTTAATCAATTTGTTCCAAACAGTTAAAATGAACATTTGCCAATTAGGTTGCAACAGGGATTTTTTTTTAACAACAACAACCAATATTGGTTACAAATATTAATAATAATATTTTAAAATATAATTTTAGTATTAGTATATATTACTCAACAATTTTCTTCCCAATGTGCTGTTTTACTTTTTGTTTATTAAAATTGTATGTTTAGCTTTATAAAACTTTTAAAGATATAGTTTAAATGATTTTGAATCATTCATTTCATTTCTAATGTTATGCAAATATGCACTGCTATAGTTGTCAAGTCAAGATTTCTTAAAAAGTTAGAAACATGACATCTTAATTTTTAATAAGACGGCAATACATTCTATTTGTGATCAGTCTTTTAAAAGCTATTTATGCAGCCCAACATCCGAATCACTAAATCAGAACCAACTCAAAACACAATCTGGCCTCAAATCAGACATCATTACATCTCAAATAGTCTGAAAATATAGTAATAATCTGAAATAAGGGTCAAGATAAAGAATGCACATCTGTACATAGTACATAGGGAGTTTTCTGGAGGGGAGGTGCAATTTGTTCTTCAAACGAGGGAAGATCAGGTGGTCTGAGCCCCCCAACTAGCTTAAAGCTGAGGATGTGGCCTCTGCGTGTGCAGCTCAAACAGAAATGCCACAGCAATGTGTCTTCGCTTACAAATCTTCCCCAGACTCACCACAAGCTCACAGATCTCCCACATTCCACCTAAAGAGTGTTTAGTCTTTCTGTTGTTTAGCTTGGTAACAGTGGGAGGAAGAAGATGAGAGACAGCAGACGGGGGGAAAGACCCCTGGGCACGATCATGATTCACTGAGGGTTTCCTCTACTTGGGTCTGACTCAGTGGATAGGAAACGTCTGGTCTTGCTAATGTACTACAGTGGTGATGACCCCACTTCTGAACAACTTGCAGTGTTGATGTTACGCAGATGCATGGCTCTAATGAAGGAAGACGTCGGTTATTCCCGAAGTATTCCAGACCCTCGACTGATTAAACAGAGTGAATTTACAGCACAAGCGTGGGTGATATTTCCATATAACTTCTCTTACCATAACAGTTGCGACCGTCTCCTCTGTAACCTGTGGCGCATTGGCATGAAAACAGCTGTCCCTCGCCCGGCACACACTGAGCAGTTGTGTCACAATCATGATTTCCAGAGTAACAGGGATTCATGTCTTCTGGCTCTGGCTCTCCAGCTGTGAAGAGATGAGAAGACACAAAAATATAAACAGAAATGCAACAAACTGAGCTAATTTCACTACAAATAACTTCTTATGTAATCTCTGTGGGCCTGAGTCCCATAGAAAGCAAATCAGAGTTCAATAGAGTTCAATAAAGAAATCATTTACCCAAAAAGAAAAATCGGTCATCATTCACTCACCCTCAAGTAGTTTCAAACCTGTATGAATTTCTTTGATCCGCTAAACACAAAGGAAGATATTTTGAAAAGAAAAAAGTTTGTAAACGGGTGGTTTTGGTTCACCATTGACTTCCATAGTTTTTTTTGCCAACTATGGAAGTCAGTCTGGTTCAGCCTGGTTTGAACCTTTTTCAAAATATCTTCGTTTGTGTTTAGCAGAACAAAGAAATTCATACAGGTTTGAAACACTTGAGGTTGAAACATAAAAAGCAACATTATAGATAGAGGACACATTTTAGCTGAAAGCAACTATGTGAAATGAAAAATGTTGGCAAAATGCATTTCTTTATTACAAACATGCAGCTTTTTGCTTTATAAGATATTAATTGATGGACTCGAGTCATAAGGAAAATTTGTGGATTGTTGTGATGCTTTAATCAGCTTTTTGGACTATTGTTCTGACGGCACCCATTCACTGCAAAGGACTGATGAGTGGTGTGAAGCTACATTTCTCCAAATAAGTTCTGAGGAAGAAAACTCATTTGCATCCTGGAGGTCCTAAAGAGGAGGGTAAAATATCAGCAAATTTTCATTTGGGTTAACTATTGCATGCACAGTTCACCGAAAGGTTTTGAGGGAATCAAAATGGGTTCTTCTATGATATCACTGCAAAAATGTCTGTGTATAGTGATTTGTGCCAGTTTATAATACTGATTGTTTGTATTACTGTTTATTCAAGATACTAAACTAACTCACCACTGGGGAACATCCGCTGGAAATGTGACTCACTGATGAATGAGTCACTGCAGATGTTTTAAAACCTCTGGCCAAAATCAGCACCCTGAGTGGAGGCTTTGTTAAAAAATGACTTCATAAAAAACTGAGGGAACTTTACTACTACGATCATCACAGCCAGAGGGGATTCAACAGACATGACTATCCTAAGTGATGTTATATAAAACCACAGTAATAAGGGTCTTTGTGATAAACGTGCATTCAAAGGTGTTAACATATGGAGAGGTGTGAACTCCAACAAACCTATACGATTTCAAATGGTCTTTAAATTTGACTTTGGAGGTCAAAGTACTTGACCTGGAAAACACAACACCTTTAAAAGGGTCTTAAAACTCAGGGTGGTTCACACACCATTACTAAAACTCTACGAGTGACATCTTACTCCAAGACAACAGGACTTCATTGTGCTCTTACCCATACGGCCTACCATCAAGGACCCATTGTTGGGACCCTTGGGCCAAGAGGACCACCCTCACCCCCACCCAACGCCTACTCATCACACATTAAAAACAGCTTGATTTCCTCACCCCAGGCCAGGGACCAATTTGGCCAATTATCAAAGGCAGACAGGAAGACTTTTGTTTGAAGTGAGAGAGAATGAGAAAGACAGTCCCCTTTAAAGTGACTCCACAGGGGAGGGGGAAAAGTGGAGAGAAACTACAGGACAAACGTTGCCAAAGTGGGTCAGGGGGTGCTTTTCAACTTTGTGCTAATTAAAGGGACAGCGGCATGCCAGAGGGGCGGAGCGCTGGTTAACACAAGACTTTGAGGAAAACGAAGGGGGCGGATGGACCAGGTGGGAAACTGCTGTTGTGAACGGGAGAGAAACACTCCTCGTGTAGTTTACACAATGCTTATCTCAAGAGTGTGTGATTTTTGGAGCTCTGACCCATTAAAGGTGTTAGGATTTGTGCCAGAAGAAACAGAATGTGAATGACTGACCGACCTAACACACTTACTGTCATTTTTCTACAAACTCATCTAAACAAACCCAACACTCATGTATAATTTGATTTACACAAGAAAGACACGTTTCTAGACCAACATCCATCTATGCTACTAAAAATGTTCCTTTCTGCATTTGAAATTTTTATGGTTAATGAATCTTAAAAAAGTAGAATATTTCCTTTCAATCCTGTATATAATGTTTATTTAACTGAAGAGATCATTTAAGAATTAAGAAGTTCTTTTATGTGGGTAATTAAAGCTTTGCTATTAACAGAATCAGGTTATGTAAAAAGAAACTATAAATCAAACAAAAAAGCAAAGCAAACTTAAATTACAAAACTAAACTAAACTGAAATACTGGTGGAATACCAGAATGTATTTGGTGGATTTGGTGCAGAAGAAGTAGAATGAATCATATTATCGATGTATGCATGATAACATTGTTTCAAGCATTCCTGCAGTTCAAAATTGGCTAAAAATGCCAAGGTGACAGGTTTGATTCCCATTAAATGCATGAAAAATTTTAAACTTGGAAGGCATAGATAAGAGCAGTACTTGCATGATGAGAAAATTCATTTCAGGGAGTTGCCAAGATGTCAACCAAGTGAACTGACTTTCCCCTAAACGAATTCCATCGCCCAGGTTGTGGGAAAAAGCATCACCAACCAACCACATGAAACACTAACAGCTGGGCTGAAATGACTGAGATCCAGTTCTTCATATTCACAGTCAGCTGGACCATAATGATATTATATATGGTCACATATAAGCATGTGAATCCACCTCAGTCTAATCTAATATCTTAGATGTGTCAGCACTGGTCTAATTACCATACGTCAGTTGTGCCGGACACACTGGACAGGCAGTGGCAGCTGTGTTTTCCAGCCTCGGCCAGGGGCCATGCATGGCTCTCTTGGGTACAGGGATTTCGGGGTGTCCTTCAGTTCCCACAACATCACGCCGCAACTATTCCTTTACCCACCACCCCGTTATGAAGTAAACATAATAATAACAGCAGTATAGGATTAATCACTCTGACTATATAGGCTATATATCAACATCTGGAGGAGATTGTACTCAGCAAATTGACACTCTGAGAGTGCATGATCTGGCAGAGAAGCAACATATTAGTTGACAAACCACAGTTCATCTTATTATTTGCCATGAAATCCAGCAGTTACTAGTAAACTAGTTCCTATAAAATAAATAAAATAAAATATCCATAATTTAATTTATAACAAATACCTGCTTGATTGATTAAAAACACTAAAATGCCACCACTGAATTTGACAATCAACATAATGTATAGCACGAAAACTGTTTTTTTTGTGTGTTTTTTTTACATTTTTGAGAATTGCTAAAGATTACAGTATTAACTTTATCTATTGCAAATGAAAGGAAGGTCACATCAGGTTTTGACGATTGTGCAGCTGTAGGAAACTGGATCTTATTCTGCCCACTGACTAGATACAGCTCAGCTGGTTATACGCTCATCCCAACCTCACTTATCATCTAAAAGTCAACATCTACAGCACCAGCCAGGAGCCAGAGGGCCATACTAATCACCATCGTCCCACTAAAACCTCTTTTGGGAACTACACAGCCTTACAAGGTCACAAATCGAAGGGCTCAAAAAGAAACCTTTGATTTATTTCTTAAGGGAACTCGGTGCATAAAGGGATTTGTTACAAACTGCTCACACAAAGCCCTGTAAAATGCCACAGGCTCACTTCACAGACATAGCTAATTTAAAGTGCAGTCATCCTCTCTCTCCAGCCCCTCGGTCTGCTGTCTAATGCCGGGCCGTGGTAGAAAGCAGCAGGTGGCTCAGGGTGGTTATCTTAGACCTCCTATTTTGCATGATAGGAAGGCAGCTGAACTTGAGCCAATGTAAGTCCTGTGTGAAAGCCAGACATCTCATTGCCACATCAGTCAGCATGTTAATAAAGAAACTATGCCAAAAATGAGGGTCGCTCTAAACGAAGGACGAGCAGGAGGCCATGCATAGGCAGACTATGTAGGGACGATTTATGCATATTTTTTTTCTTACAAAAATCGAGAAGATATCAAAATAACTGTTAATATAGTTAATATAACCCTGAGTTATCTTGTAACATGTTTCGCATAGTTCACCCCAGGATAGTAAGTCAGTCATGCATAGTTAGGTTTCAAAGTTCAATTCTAAAGTCAGGTCCTGAAATTTGTTTAAAAATTCTTTCTTGATTATCTTATTTGCATACACATGAGAAAAACATTTAAATAACTGCTTGTTGAATAGTAAAAGTGTCACAATGTAAATCAGCTTCTGAAACGCTGAAAGAAAATGCAACAACAACGAGAAAAAACAAAAAATACAAGATCATCATGTGAGTCTTACTGTAACTGCACATATAGCTCATAAATAATGAAATTAGGCAAACATTGAGGCACTTTACTATAGGTTGTCTCTTGCTAAACAAAATACTTTTGGCAATATAGGGTTTAAAGATATGTTTTTAAGACCAACAAATGACTAAAAATAGAGATCCTGTTGAATTAAAAATGTTGCTTTAGAAAACTCATTCTTATGTAAATTAAAAAATGCAAACTATAAACCCTAAAAGTTCACATACACATCCTAACATCCAATCAACACCTGATGCAAAAAAACCAAATGCCCATCCTATATATTTTTTTCTCTTTATGATAACTGGTTACATGGTCACAATATGGAACAAGAGATCTCTCGCTTAACTTTCATTTAATCTTGATTCCAACAAACTTTGGACTTGGATATTAGCACGTTCACATAAAAATTGACACAAACAACACTGTAAAATAGTGACCAGATGTTTCCATCAGGATGTTCATGTCCTATGCTGGCAGCCTACCTCCAAGAGGGCCGATCTTGTTGGTGATGGCGTATCGAAGGATGCGCTCTTCTTTGACGTACATAACAAATATGCGCTCCATTCTCAGTTCCAGCGTCTCCAGTCTGCTGCGGGGCCCATGAGAACAGTCCCTGTATGTGATGTTCTGTTTGACCTGGAACGTGTGGGTCTCTGCTCCGTTTTCAGCTGATACGACTGTAAACTCACGCACCGATGTGGAGGTAATAACTGAGAACAGGAGAAAAAGGCAAGAGTTTAGAGGAAAGCAATTTTAAGCAAATTTTGGGTTTTAATTCTAGAGCCAAAATCCCACAGGATTTAATTGTTAAGCAATCTTTTGTTCACCAACATGAGCTTTTATTTAGGATGCATCAAGATCAGACACAGCTTCCTCTGAAAGGAAGTAGAGGAGACGAGAGACGTCACATCTTTTTTATTTAGCTTACATTCTCTTTTCCTGTAATTTTTTTATATCTAAGCCACTCTCCAAAAAACCATGACCTATAGCATTTAATTTTTTAATGTTTTGGAAACATCTCTTATGCACACCAAGAAATGTATTTGACAAAAAATACAGTAATTATAAAATATGAATATGAATTTATTCAAATATGCTGTTTCAGTGCTCAAGAAACATTATCTACATTGCAAAATGTTCAATATTTTTAAGGAAACTTTGATAAAATTTTTTTTAGATTATTTTATTTTTGCAATATATTTTATAACTGTAGTAATAGCCAAAAATACACTGCATGGGTAATTTTCCTTTTATTCCAAAAATAATTACTATTTTAATTACAGATTATTTTCCATGAAGATATTGTGTAAATTTTTATTGGTAGCTAATGACGTCATTAACTTTAAATGCGATTTGGTCAATTATTTTATAACCTTAGATTAGTATCTCGGCCAAATATTGTCCTTACAAACCATGTATCAAAGGAAAGATTATTTATTCAGCTTTGATGATGTATGCATTTCCATTTAAAAAAACTGACCCTTATGGCCAGTTTTGTGGTCCTAGGTCAGATAATTTGTAATTAATTAGATTAAGTTTAATCTATTGACAGCCCTGGGGAATATAAAACAGAATATATTTTAAAAAAACAATTAGGAAAACACTCTTAAATTGGATCAGGGTCATGAAACACAGATGTTCCTCCAGAACTTACATGAAGGATAATAATGGTAGGTGTACTTAAACGGCTCCATCTGCACCGTGGCACCAGGAGGGATGAAGGGAACACTGCCCCGTAACTGAGTGTCCACATTGAGGTAGTTCTGGGTATCCAAACCCCTAGCTGTCTGGACGATGCTGAGACGCTGGTTCCCAGGATAGAAGGTCACATCAGCATGGCGGGTGAATTCGGCACCTGTGAAACAGAAAGGTTAGTTTTCAACATGATTAAAGGTCATTAAAGAGCAGTATTGTTGCTCACTCATTGTACTGCAAACAAATATAACAAGATCCAGATGGGGGCCGTGACCCTTATAATAGTGCTTGATGAACATTTAGGTGTTTTTCATAAAAGAAAAAAACAGGCTTTTACATACAAAGTGAAAACATATTATTATATAATGGAGCACCTGACTTAAATTAGAGAAAGTGGTTAAGAACATATCAGACTAACAAAGCCCTTGCGGGACTCTATTAGCAAGAACAAAACCTCTAAGCCTAAAATCTCTCAGCAGGAGGCCATATGTTTAACAAACAGTCTACACCATAAAAGAAGTTGAAGGAATTGAGAACATGACTGCCTCACCGGTGATGCTGAAGCCATTAAGGCTGTTTGGCAGCTCCAGGGCGAAGAGCCAACCAAACAGACCTCCAATAGGGGCCACAGGCATGAGGGCCCAGCCCACTGGCTCTGGGACCTCACTAATGGCTGTGTATGCCCGTCCGTCACCCACCACGATGTAGGCATGAAGGTCGATGCTGTCCAGCTGCACTGTTGTGCCACCCACCAGTACAGTGCCTCTGACCTTTCCATTCACACGATGAGGAGCACCTGAGGACAACATGGAGATGAAATCAAAAAATCTAAACTATGATTGTTTGAGTTGTCTAATTTTCTGAGTTGAGAAATAAATCGGAGAGGTTCAAATAAATGTGCAAAAGGTATGAGGTATTTTTAGGCTTATTCGGAAAGCATCACCTTGGTTCCCTTGGCAAACAAATCAGTAGGATTTCTCCTTTGGCTTTTGAATCATTTCAGAAAGTGACCAACAAAAGTTTATGATTCTTACATGTTTTGTTCATCAAGATACTCCAGATAAACACAACTTTAGGACTTGTATTTTAGCCAGCAGCTACAGTTTGAAGTTAAAAACGCCTTCAAGATAGATTTGTTTCTGACAAACATGCAGCTTTACGCTTCACAAGATGTTAACTAATATACTGGAATCAGATTACTTGTGGATTAGGTTTTCATTCTGACGGCACCCATTCACTGCAGAGGATCCATTGTTAAGCAAGTGATGTGATGCTTAATTTCTTCAAATCTGTTACGATGAAGAAACTCATCTTGAATGGCTTGAGTAAATTCTCATCAAATGTTAATTTTCAGATAATTTAAATGTTTTACATCTACAAGCAAAAAATC
>JAUMHI010000061.1:4329299-4350940 GCA_032359435.1 Enteromius unitaeniatus
CTTTTGCTGTAGGGATGTAATGATTCACTCAACTCACAATGCGATTTGACTCATGTTACGATTTTTGGACTGACATTTAAGATTTAAGACAAACTAAATCTCTTAATTTTACAAACCAAAGCTTTGCTTTGCTTAATTAGAGGCAACGATTGTATTTTAATTACTATTCAAACAAAGATGATGCACAAATGCAGCATGAGCAGTTTTTAATCTAAATTATATTAGATAAAATGTTTAAAAAAACAAAACAAAAAAAACGCAAATTCACTGTCTGACAGCAGGTGGTGCTTATGGAACAGCAGTGATACAGTGTTTCCTTGCCTGCAGCTGTAAATAAAGCACTGAACACTACTTAAATATGCATTATACAGAGGCAAGATTAAGGAAAACATTATCTAAACTTTTCTGAAGACAGTCAGTCCCACTCTCAAACGATTTGAATCTTCACATATTGGTTCTTGGTTCATTGTTACATCCCTATAATGGCCGCATGAAAAACGTTGCTGTTTTGTTAAGAAGAAAAAAACATTTTGGGGTGAACTATTCTAATCTACAAGCTGCTCTCAAAAGCTACAATTTCTCCAGTTACTCAGCTGTTTCAGAGTGATTTTGGATAGTCTCCCCTCTACACCACCTCCCTCACCGGCCACACAAAGCTCTTACTGTATACACATGCATATCTAACAGCTGAGGAAGCTTTTCCACTGAATATTTTCTCTCAGACACAAATGTCTGTCATTCAGCACAAGCCAGACTTGACATTGAAACGGGGCTCAAAATTTCTTTCGCACATAAGCATGGAGTCGATGTTCACAGGTAAATTACAGGCGTGCAAAGCCAATGTGATGTCACTGTCTTGAAAAGATCCTGTTCCTCAAACCCCATGAGGGCCGCCGAATGATTCACCAGGGAAATCCACTCAGGTTTTCCAAAAGATCAAGTGTATCCGACATAAAAAATCCCACAAAATTGCTGTGGCGGCCACAACTCTTAATAAAAAGACTGTGGAATAAGTTGTGGGTATTACCGCAGCCAGTTAACACAAGTGTTCGCCAATTACAGATAATTAGCAGAACGCAAGAGAAGCAGTTAGTAAAAGACAAGGTTTGACAGGAAATTGCATGCCAACTCTGCAAATGTTATCTACGAATTTCTTTGCATTACAAAAATATACATCTTTACTCTTAAAATAGCGTGTTGGAAAGAGAAACACTGGTAATATATCCCCAGAGATGTCCTGCGAATGTTGTTCATACTTTCAGAACAAGGTCATGTTATGTGTAGCTTTTACAACGGCTCTTTTTACAGCCCCAGTCTTACCGTTTGGCAGGCAGTGACGGCCGTTGCCGTAGAACCCTGAGCTGCAGTGACAGCAGAAGCCGGTGGAATAGTCTGAGCAGTGTGCGTTCTGACCGCACTGCTGCTGGAAACGCTCACATGTCTCTTTACTGTCGGTTGAGTAATGTATGACTGCAGGAGAGAGCGGAAAGAGAGACAAATTGCTCTTAAATGGGCTAGTAAAGTCAAACTCAGTCATAAGTCATAGGTTAACTCCTACACAATCTTGAGATTGTTTTGATAGATAATACTGAATAAGAGGAAGTCACAATCAGTCAAATAAAATTACAAAAGGACAGACTTATAATAATAATACTTTCATGCATGCCCATGTATGGGAATTTTAAGGTTTTTGTATTTAACTGATATTCTTTCTTAGACATTAATGGTGTTTTGGAAAGAATTTAGAATAAAATTGTGTAATTCTGTTGATGTAAAAGCTCAGCAATTTATGTTCTCATTTGCAAATATTAAAGTATAAAGTTTTAATTTGCAACGCTTAAATGACAAAAACGTATTTAATATTATTTATTGTATAATAATTATGTATATACTACTAGATAATTGCCAACCGTGTTATTTCAGTATTATTTATATACTATTATTAATTTTTCGAGTCTTCATTTAAAAAAATTTTAACTTTTAAACTGTAGTTTTTTTATTAATATTATAATTATTACAAAAATATTTTGATTTATGATTAAACTATTTTTATCAGTACGATTAAGTATGTTTATTTATGTTTTGCCATTTGCTTAGTTTTTGTTTTACTTTTTCATTCTCCATTTTTTCTGTAAATATTTATGCAATATTTATATTTTATTTGATTTAGATTTATTTATAGAAAATAAATTTTTAGTTGTAAAATTAGTTACTTTTAGTTAACAATAACAACACTGGTCTTTAAACACACAAATTAACATACAATAGAAATAAGCAAATGTTTGTCTGAGGCAGAGTACAAATGGACAGTAACATTTTTAGGGCGGAGCAAAGTTTCATCCGCTATGTATCAGTATTGGTTATAGATGACAATCATTCAGCTCTCACCTCCAGAGTCAAAGTCCACTTTTTCCTCAACACTGAACACTTGACCTCCAGAAGGTGGGGCATCCTTCACACGGTTCGGGTACACCTGCAGAATTGCATGTTTTGGTAATGGCCTCTGGGGCTGGGTCACGTCCTCCGGGGGGCCATTATGGGGATCCGGCTGAGGAAACTCGCCTGGACCAGACTCCGAGGGCTGAGGGGGTGCCTGACCAAGGGGCACCTCCTGGTTAAGATGCTCCAGTATTGAGGAGTCCTGGTCTGGCTCAAGATACTCTGTTGTGGTGGGATCTTGGAAGTCAGGATCAATGGGATCATACTCTTCCTCATCTGTCTCTGTGTAGTCTTCATCAGGGAATGCAGCGTTCAGGACTGGGGGGGCTCTGGTGAAAAAATCCTCATGCTGTGCAGGAACGACATTCTGGAAGGAGTATCTGTTTCCGATGTGGAAGAGCCAAACTCCACGCTCTCCTACGTTTCCTTTTCTGAAGAGAGTTATAATATTAAATTATAATTACAAATTGTCAAAAATTATTATTACAAATATTGCAATTATATTAAAAAAAATCAATCATAGCAATTACAATGTATTTTAAAATGAATCAAAGAAAAATCTTTAAATTACTGTTTTTGTTTGATTATATAAATAAAATAAGATATAATGATAAAATAAAATGTATACAAACATAATATAATATCTAAATATATTAATAAAATAAATATAATGAGATCAAATATAAACAAACATAATATAACATCTAAATTTACAATATAATATAAAACATGTATTATTATTAATATTAATTCAAAAATATATATCAAATAATTATTTAATGTTCTGTTTATCTGCCTCCATACACTTTTGTAAGATTTTATTGAATTTTTTTAGCAAGGATGTATTAAATTGATTAAATCTATTTATATATATTATACAAAAGCACAAATTAAAAACATTTAATAACAATTAAATAACAATATAATAAAAAAAATTATATTACTTGTAAATTGAGTAATTGTCCGTATTATTTCTCAAAATAAAAGTTAAATATTTTTTTAACAAAGCTTCATTTTAAAATACTTACTGGTAAAGGTTTTTGACAGACTGCTCATCACTGGTGACGCTGTAATATGGCCCCTCTGTCCGAGAAAAGAACAAGAAGGACAGCTCTCCTCTGGTGAAGCCCACACGAGCTGGAAGCTCAATTTCAACATTGTAAGATTCCTTGGGCCTTGTCCCAAAAAACTGCAGGCCATCCTCAGGGTATAGGAAGAGAGCATAAGTATCCTTCTCGTTGTACGCAAGCACCACTTGGAATGTGTTTACCTTGAAGAGAAAAAGACCATTACTCCAGAATTTGTGCAGCACTTTAGAAGGTAATAAAACCTTCAAAACATATCACCTGTAAATATTCCATTATATACTGTAAATCTATCTTAAATAGTTTACTTACTTAACTTCCTTCTCCTTACTTCTGGACAAAGTGGTCTCTAAAAAAGATTTGTTTTCTGTATATCCTACCATCTAGAGCTTCAGCTGAAATCCAAATATGGTCTTTCTAACAACTTCACAGATTTTACAAGCCTAGTAACCCACCAAATGTGCCTCAGTACTGTCTCTTGCACTCTTTTGTTGTTCTTCACACCTAGTTTTACATCATGTAACAGATCACTAAAAACATTTTAGGAGCCTAGTGTCACCCTTGGCAATGTCAACGTGTTTAGGTATTACTAGTGTTGTTTTAGTAAATATCATTCAGAATTAGCTTTTTATTAGGGGTGGAATGATACACAAACTTGTTGGTTCGGTATGTAGCTTGGTTTTAACATCACGGTTTGGTACGATTACAGTTTTCAGAGAAACCAAAAACCACTATTTTTTTTTAAATACTGATTTAATGAGCAAGTTGCACTTTCTTTAAATACATTCAGCTATAGTTTACATTTTCTTAACAATGCTAAAGTGGTAGAAATCTACCTCAGCTTATGCTTAAAACTATAGGAGGTTTAAATTAATTTAAATATACATTAAAGAACTAGGACCACAGTTTTCGGTAAAATATACGGTGTAATATTTCATTACGGATGGAAGTAATCTTTTCTAGCATCACATCCTAATGACGTTTTAACACAGATATTAAGAAGCCCTTCCCCCTTTGCAGTCTCTCACGTACACACACACAGAGGATGTGTGTGAAATTCCTCTCCTGTGTTTAGTAATCCAAGCTGTCCCCGAGTGGAGCCATCACCTCCACAAAACAACCCCCCTAATTCCAGAGACAATGCTGCATCTGGCTTTCAGAGAGCCTCAGGCTGCCTCATTCCCCCAGAATGCATCCCTCCTGGATCCCCTCACCCAACCCTGCTGCCTTCAGCTTCAAACTCCTAATTGCAGGACCCTGCTGCCTCGAAGCAGTGCAGAAACACACCCATAAACAAGATCGTTTAAAGATGTTATAGTACCAAAAGAAAAATTAGGACCCCACAATAAAGGGGTCTAAGGTCTCGAGATGGTACTACATCAGTACATTACAGTAATCACCATCACCACAACAATACTATCACCAGTGATTGTTTCTTCAATATAACTTGATAAATGTATAATTTAGTGTGTAAATTTCTAATATGTTAATTTGTTGCACTTACTGAAATAATGGTTTGTATTATTATCAGCACTCAAAACTACTTTTTGCTGCTAACTATTTTGTATCCCTTTTTTTCAGGATTCTTTGATGAACAGAATTGTTCGTAACATTATAAATGTCTTTACTGTCACTTTTAAACAATTGAATGCATTCTTGCCAAATTCATTTTAACAACATATGCCAAATTTTTAAATCACAGCAACAATATTAAGCATCAACGCCATTCAATAATAATCACACTATTACTGTTTTACAGTATTCATAAGTATCATATAAACGCAGCCTTGGCAACCTTTAAAAATGTTAAAGAATCCTAATAATTCCAAATGTTTTTTGTTGATGTAATTCCAAATTATTTATTTTCATTCATTTCTTTCCTTTTAATTTATATAATTCTGTTGTACATTTCCTTCTATCTATTATATAATAACTTTTGAATAATAACAGAACTGTGTCAAAAAATTACTTTCAATGAAAAAATCCTTGAAAACTGAATCAGTACTTTGTGTCCTCCATTCATGGAGTATCAAGCTCCTACTTCAATCCATGAGACATCTGCAGACAGATAGACGTGTGATGGACTGAAGGAGACACAAGACTAGATAAAGTGATTTAAATCCCAAAGGCAAACATAAGATATCATCCAGAGATTCCACCATTTAGACCCCTTGAGCTTCAGCAAACTCTCTGTGGAGAGACTAAACGGAAACATAGTAAATCAACTCAAGGATGTGCTTTCTTCAAACAAGCCCTTTGGCCTAAACATCTTCTATTGCAATCAAGCAAAATTTTGAAAGCAAACATTGCTTAAGATAGTAAACAATTCTGAAAGCATGCAATTCCTTAGTCAAGAAAGATGTCGGCGGTTTGACTTTCCATGCACCCAGTAACCCTGCATGAGCCAAACGGCAGGAGGCCAACAGTATTGAGCCAATTTATCACAAGCATTAAACATCTAAACGTGAATGCCATAGTAGTATTTAGTATGTTCTCTGGGACATTTAGCTTTAACTGTGACGATATAAATTGTAACATACTGTGATAGTATCTTTTATTAGATAGACTCTGAGAACACAAACATGAACATGGCCTTATGCAACCCAAACAAGAGAAGAAATGCTGTTTCCGGAACCAATGAATAACAAATGATAATACTTCATGAGCAATGCAGCTGTTTCTTCTCAGCTGTCTGAATGAGAAAGCTGAATGTGCACTAGAGGCTTGAAGAATGAGTACACCAAAAACATCAGAATTCAGTTCCATCTCAGCTGAAATCAATTCACTTACACACCAACAACTGTAGACCACTGTAGCATCGTGAATTACTAATGAATTACTAACTTAAGAATTCTTTTGTGAAAATATGTTCTGAATATGACAACATAAAACTGGCTTTTGTGCCTGTAAATACATACATACCTGCCTGGGGTCCGTAAGATTACTTTTTTATAATATTTTTGAAACTTTAATGCTCATCAAGGCTGTATTTATGTAATCAGAAATAAAGTTAAAACAGCAATACTATAAAATATTGTTAGAATTCAAAATATAGTGGTTAAAAAAACACCCAGACCATTATTTTTTAGGATTCTTCAATGAATAGAAAGAGCAGCATGTAACTGAATAAGACATTTTTCTAACAGTTCAAATGTCTTTACAATTTACCTTCAGATTTTGTGTCTAATATTATAAAGCAACTCCAACTGGTGGATCATGACTCATAATGGATTGCAGGGCTATTCTGATGGACATTAGAGAAAATCAGTGCTAAATGCAAATAAAATATAACATATAGTTATGTATAATTGTTACAGCAAATAAACTAGGATTGCCATTTTTTTAAATGTTTCACTAAAAACAATTACATTTTTAGTTGTTGTTGTTATATTTTACTGTTAAGCATCATTGTATTATATTTATAGAACTAAATGTTTGATTTTATGGCATTTTTGTTTGCACTTGCACAGTAAACTATTCAAGTAACGTGCTTGATGTCCTAACAACACTGAATGAAGACCCTATACATCATTCAAAAAGCCCATGAGACCCCTGAGAAACGCTGTGGCTTTAATCATCTAAAACCTTCCCAAGCATTTCTGTGGTATGTGAGGTGTCGAGAAGATCTAATCACTGTAGTGACACAAACAATTAGGAGCAATTCAATCTCACCAATTGTTCCTTTGCACAGCAGGTAATATTAAAAGCTCTTGGCTAGATTAGCAGGTAAGTGGGAGACGCTATTGTACTGCCTGACACCCTCTAGGCCAGAGATTAGGACAGACCACAGATGACCAGTTTTGATAACCCCGGCCTAAAAGGAGCTCGGGGAAAGCCGGACCTCCCCTCACATTTAGTACCAGTTCTCTTACCCTATTGGATGGGCTAGAGCTGCGGGTGACCTCCTCATAAGCGGACACATTCTCCCAGGTGGCGATAAAGGCATGGGTTGGGCTGAACGTGGCATCTGGAAAGCCTCTCTTGACATCCGCTTCCACCCGCTTCAGCACGGTTGGAGACTCTGTCTGCCGGTAGAAGATGGATCCTTTTCCTTTGCTGGTGTCGATGTCAGCCAGGAAGGGGGCGATGACAGGGAAGTCGGTGGGGAAGCCGTCATCTACATACTGCTTCTCCATGGGAAGATCCTGAGTTGAGATGATTCCATTGGTGGTCACCTGGAACGAGACACAACATGGAATGAGAAAGGTCTATAATGATCTAACTCTGGGGTGAAATTTGTACAATTGGTCAAGAAGAAAAATAGAATTCATTGCAGTTTTTGGACCATGTTAAATTTGATTAATGACAAATAACGGTTAAGTTTGCAGAGAAAAAATACAATAATATTAAAGAATAAAAAATACAATAATAATAATGACAGACATTTGTAACACAAGTTATACAGGTATTAAATAAAAAATGTAACAATGTAAATATATATATGAGATTTCTTAAGGCAAATAAAGGCAAAGCAGCAGCACCAACAAAACACAATCAGACGTTTGATGTACTCACATATAAGTTATTGAAGGACGCCTCATAGAAGTACATGGGTTTGGTGAGCGTGATCACTTTAGAAGTCTCATCGTCTCCTTCTTGCAGAGCAACATCGCCGTAAAACATCCCATATGGATAGATGTCATGTCTGTGAATGGCTGTGACATGCTGAACTGTCCATGAAAGTTGTAAAAAGAAGAGCGCTATTTTGTCCCAAGTCATTGTAATGAACAGTTGGTGCACATGCAGATTGTATTCATGCGGCACACTCAGTTTGAATGAGTTCAGTGCGTGCTGCTGATGTTAGGCATGAAGCTGGGAGCTTTCTGACCCAGGCATAAAGGGTGGGACTGTGGAAGGACGCGCGGACGCTGATTGGCTGACGGGTGACAAACGGGACGTCATTACATTTATAAGAGAATAGACTTTTTTCATTAATGGAGAAATGTGTATAAATTTCTCTATTAAATGAATGCTTCCTATATAACTCTTTAAATATTAAATAGATCCTAAAGTGTAAGTATGATATTCTATTTATGTTTTATTTTATAGAAACGTAGCCATAAAATGTCATTTAATAATCGTGTTTTATCTGACAGTTTGCCGAGTGTGGTTAAGATTGCTTTAATCCAATTACTAATCCAATTATTTCTATTCTACTACTATTCTTGATCAATTTAAGAAGTGTAAATACTGGATAACAAAGGGATGTGTGTCACAAATCACTTCTGAGGCTTAAAGACTGGCCACTAAACAATAGCCAGACTGCTCGTTTTTTACTATAAAATTACCAATATGTTCGCATTTGCTTTGTAATTACTGCAGAATACATACTCTATTTCTTTTGTGTATAAGGCATACATTTGATAAATAATGAATTATTTTTGAATCATATACACGAGCAGTATAGCCACATATTTTACATTTTCTTGTATTTGATTCATCTTCATAAACTACTCACCATCTCTTTCTTGTTTCTGGTGCTATCTAGTGGCCAGTCCAATATGAAAACTGGGAAGCTACTGTTGAATTCGGGAGATCTAATCTTGAAAATGGGTAACTAAATCAACTAACTAGCTAACCAACCAAATAACTACATAACGTTTGGAGGACTATGGCACAAATGATAGTCTAGAACAAGAGGATATTTCTGAGTTGTGCACTGGCAGAAACATTTCTCTTATAACTAAACTTTCTGTGAACAATGCACAAAGATTTGCTTTGTAAATATGTCATGCTTACTAACTATATTTTTACACACAAATAAATTAAAACTAAAAGTATTCAATGCACACTTGTTTAACTACTATACAGGTGAATCTTAAAAAAGAAAAAAGAATATTGAAAAAAGAAATTCTGATTCAAAAACCTGTGAGAGTTTCACAAGGACTGAACTGAAGCTGGAGTCAGTGCATCATGAGTCTCCAAGCTCAGAGATCTTCGGGAAAAGGGCTTCCAAGCTACTTCTGAAACAGAAACAAAGTCAGAAGCATATTACCTGGGCTAAGGATAAAAATAATGGGATTCAGTGGTCCTTTTCAGATAAAAGTAAATTTTCCAGTTCATTTTGGAGTCTGGAGAGGCACAGAATCCAAGCTGCTTGAGGTCTAGTGAGCAGTTTCCACGGCCCGTGATGATTTGAGGTGCTGTGACATCTGCTGGTGTTGGTCCGTTGTGCTCTATCAAGTCCAAAGTCAATGCAGCCGTCTATCAGGTGATTTTGGAGCACTTTATGCTTTTATCTG
Source organism: Enteromius unitaeniatus (assembly GCA_032359435.1). NCBI lineage: Eukaryota > Metazoa > Chordata > Actinopteri > Cypriniformes > Cyprinidae > Enteromius > Enteromius unitaeniatus. Next base: position 4,339,066 of record JAUMHI010000061.1, read on the forward strand.
CTGGCAGGCTTTATGGAGATGCTGATTTCCTTTTCCAGCAGGATTTAATGCACACAGTGACAAAAACACTTCCAAGTGCTTTGCTGATCATGGGATTACTGTGTTTGATTGGTCAGGCAGCATGTGGATTCTGTGGGATATTTTCAAGAGATTGATGAGGAACAACAATCCAGACAAGCTGAAGAATTAATAGTGCTTCAGCAGAGCCACAGACTAATCGCTTCCCATTCACTTCACACTGATGCTGGAGTTTGAGCACAAAAGAACATACTTTAACTTGAACTGTTCTGCTTTGCGAATCCTTTTTTGATTGATCTTAGAATATATTCAAATGTTTTGAGATACTGGATTCTGACTTTGTAATCATCAAAATTATTATTATTATTTTATGAAGTTTGAAGTTTTTCATGATATTCTTTTTTTTTTAACGCAGAACATCATTACAATTACAAACAAGCGTTTTATATTTGAATATGCCATTAAAAAATATGCCTGAGATAATAAAGCTTCATTTTCAGCAGCCATAACTCTATTATATTGCAGCAGCCTGATCTTATTTCACATGATTATTTGCCTATTGGCTGCTCAGAAAACATTTCTTCTTATTAAAGAAAACAGTTGTTTTTTCTTCAGGATTTATATTGCGTAACATTATAAATATATTTTCTATAAGTTGTGATCAATTTAATGCAGCCTTGTTAAATAAAAGTCAAAATAAATATAGATAAGTATCTTATTTCACCTATAGAGGGCGCAAGTTGAAAACAAATAATACCAAACACTATTACGCTTGAATAAATGGGTAACCCCGTAAAAGTACCCCCTTATCACTCCTCTGTTGCACAGAGGATTGCTTTAGTATTTGTTGTGAAAGTGTCTCTTTCTTGATGTAACTGGAATTTGCGGAAATATTCCTACATAGCTAATAATATGAACAAAACATTGAAAACACAGCAGTTTATAGAAGAAAGTGATATTGTAAATGTGTTAAAGCTGTTTAATCAAGTCATAAAACATTGCTCAGGAAGGACCAGTAAGCTCTAAAGTGAACATACACAAAATTCCCTTCTGGCAAGACGTGTCGCAGCATGTTGTGAGCTCACATGCCCCAACCTTAAAGCATTGGAAAATTCTAACACCTTTTAGCATTCACAAACGTTTGTTAAAGCAAGAGGAAGTAGGTTTAATTATGTAAATACAAAGAAAGGATGACCGCAGAAATTATCAATTGGGAAAGATGCCAACTGAGCTGTTGTTTATAAAGATAAACTTTAATGGGCCTTTTTTTTTTTTAAATGTCCCAAGATATAAATCATTCTAATATACTGATTATGTTTAACAATGTTTAAATCGGTAATATTTTTTTATGGAAACTGCTATATTTTTAGGATTCTGAAAGGAGTTATTTCTTTAAATAAAAAAGTTATTTGATGAGAACTCAAGAGCAAATATGTTTTTTATTATTTATTGGTCATTTTAAAGATAGTGGTCATTGTTTAATCAGAGACCAATTTAAAGTTAAAGCAAAGGGAAATTTAGTGACTTATATCACATGCAACCTTTAAGATGCTCATCCAAGCGAATTTGTTACTATTACAATAGCTATTTTAGTGATAATATTTGTACACACAGCACAGAGCACTTTGGGACCCCAAACAGTCAGGAAATAATGTCCCAACAGCACATGTGGTTTTAAGGAAGCTCAAATTTCTGTGTCTGCATATGTGTGTGTGTGTGTGTGTGGAGGGTGGGGTCAAGACAATGACGTTGTTTCACCAGTCAACGGCTCATTCAGCGGAGGAACTCATGGCTCACACTACATTCTCCCACTGCCTCTATGCCTTCAAGAGCATGGGGCAGGTAAAGAGGCAAGTCTGTCTGACTCCAGAGGCACTGAAACACTTGTATGGATCTGTTTTTTTGGAGCACACCATGCTTAAACTGATAAACTCCATTTCTTTACCTTGGTGAACCATCCTAGACAAGACAAGCAGGCTGGTGTTTCCAATGCAGAGTTTGCTTCTAATCATGCCAACCTAAGCTAATTCTTCTAAAGCTTGGAGAACATTGAGAAGAAGATCTACAACAGGAGTCTCAGGACATCTCTGGGAGTCATGGGGTCAGAAAAACAAAACTGTACCGAAAGCCTAAGCGTGGAGCAGAAGGGGGGTCCGGGCATCAGTGCGATGATGTTCGCAGCTGGAGTTGTCGGGAACCTGGTCGCGTTGGTTCTCCTGGAGTTTCGCAGGAGGAAAGAGAAGAACCGGCAGAGACAGTCTCTCTTCCATTTGCTGGTGACCACGCTGGTCATTACGGATCTCACGGGAACCTGCTTGATCAGTCCCCTGGTGCAGACTGCATACTTAACCAACACCACACTGGTGGGGCTGAGCGAGACTCGAGCGGTGTGTGAATATTTCGGATTTGCCATGACTTTCTTCAGTCTGGCGACGGTCTCCATCCTCTTCGCCATGGCACTGGAGAGGTGCCTCTCCATCGGGTACCCGTACCACTACAGCAGGCACATCACCAAACGCTGTGGATACGTCACCATCCCTTGCATTTTTCTAGTCTGCTTTTTATTTTGCTTAATGCCGTTTGCAGGTTTGGGGAAATACGTGCAATACTGTCCCGGGACGTGGTGTTTTATTGCCATGAATCCAGAGGGGATTGAGGACCGGGTATATGTCAACGTTTATGCCACTGTGATTCTGCTCATTGTTGTAGTTACAGTGGCATGCAACTGTTTTGTAGTTTACCATCTGGTGTTAATGTACCGGAGGCGCAAAATGAACCGAGGATCAATGCACACCCGGAGTAAAAGAGACAGGAGGTACTTCTCGTGGGCAGAGGAGGTGGAACATCTCATTCTCCTGGTCGTCATGACAGTCATATTTGTCATTTGCTCCTTGCCGTTAATGGTAAGACTTGAAGTATATTATTTGGATAAAGAAGAGGGATTGTATGACAAGCCCAGGATGCATTTTTTTTTACATTTGCTAAATCTAAGTCTGGTGAACTAACAAAGTCACAGTAACAATAAAGGTACAAAAACTGTCACTAGGGCGGTACCTTTTTGGTACCTCAAAAGTGTACAAATTTGAACCTAATAGGTACAAAAATGTACCACCCCAGTGACAGCTTTTGTACCTTTATTTCTGAGAGTTTATGATATAAAAAGTGTTAAAAGTTAAAAGAGGTAAACTGATTAAACTATTATTATTAATTTATTACATAAGTAAATCACATAAGAGCTATTCCTACTTGATCTATCCCATAAAACTGTGTTTATTCAGTGATTTGAAATAATTATTGAATAATTACTTTGTTTTAACCCGTAAAATGTATCGTTGGTTAGAAATATAATATAACTGTGCTACATAACTGTGCTACGTATGATTGGTTTTGTTGTCTAGGGTCACATTTGTAGCTGAAGAATAATTTTTAAATCAAGAATTTTTGTAAAATATAACTACTGTTTATTTCATCTTTTTTTTTGAGGTTTTAAAAAAAGTTATTAAACTGTTTGCCGCTTGAGCCTGTTAAAAGAACAAGCTGTTTAGAATTGGATAAAGTAAATCACACATGCTTGCATATTAGTAGTGCAACGCAGTTTTTTGTCACTGGGCATGTGGATGTAATGGTTTCTAAGTAACCACATATTTATTTATTGTGATAAAAATGAAGAGGTTTTGACCCATCTTGGAGAAGCTGGTATTTATGATACCAAATGCTAGAGAACATTATTAGCGCATGAAAGCTTTTAGCATTTTCAAAAAGACACTCACAGAGATCTTGTGTTTCTATGGAACAGACCCAAGATCTGGCACATGACATGCTTTCATAATCATTTCATCGCCACCAGAGCTTCTGTTCAAACAATATTTACCAGTGTGATATCTATTTTTCTTGGGAGTGTATTAATTCTTGTGGAAATCAAATAGACTATAGTTGTCACACACAAACTGTTAAGTGTGACAGATGTTGTTTTATATAGTCTAGCTGAAACCAGACTCAAACACTCCTCACTCACCCTTCACTGATCTAGAATAATGCTACCCATGTTAATTATTTACAAATGATAATTAACTGTAGGTAAAAAGATATTAAAGTATTACAGTGGCTCTTTATGACTCAGAGTTCACTGGTTTGAATTGAGTTTATTAAGGACAATTGAATTTCAGCATAAATTACAAGTAATATAATTTCACATCCCAGCAGCCCACTGACTATATTTGTGGGACGGAGTAGTAGGTAATGGAGTGATTTCTGATAAAAGGACACGCATAATCAAAACAGTCCAATTTCATCATAGTACTCACTTCCACATTCCACATTTGATGCTATGTGAGAAACTATTTTCTTGCACAATAAAATTGATCAGTATTTTTTTTATGTAAATTTGCACTGATTAAAAAGAATTCCAAAAATGTTTCAGTATCAGTGTTTTTGACTGACTTTCGGTGGTCTCTGCATGCTAAAATGGGACAGGAGAAAATATCTGAACATGCAAAGAGATGATCACAAATTAGCTTTAAGATTCCAGTTTGATGAAACGCAGTGCATGACAATTTCATAATACTTGTGGTCTGCAAAAATAGTTTTCCTGACCAAACAAAAGTATTGGTCAAAATATAACTTCTTAGATTAGATTAGATAGAACTTTATTAATCCCTCGGGAAGGTTCCTCTGGGAAATTTTTGAATTTCCCAGCAAATTATTTCTTAAGCAAACCTGAACGTTTGTGTTTGATAGAGGAATAAAGCAAAACAAAGGCTTTTGACATAATAGATATGAGCAGACGTAAACAAACCTCAAATCATTTCTGCTCTGTTCTGTGCCTGTTATTTTGTGTTATTTTTATTCTGTTATGTGCCTGAAAACAAACTGTGAAATGGTTTAAAGTTTTCAAAATGATCTTATGACTCATTGATGGAAAGTCCAAGATGAAGACATCTAGAAAGTGGATTATATAAATTTCTGCAACCCAGAGTTGACAGGAAGCACAAACCCAGACTTTGTCAGACCGTGCCATGGTTACATTTGTTTATGCACCCACAAAATCTTTTGTGCACACATAACTGTCAAGATGTGTGAGATGAAACACATCCATTAATACTGTCATTAATACTGATAAATGAGCGATGGGTCTTATAGAAGCATGTCAATAACTATAATGGTTACTCACTTAACCGATTAAATATGATTTCTGGGATGTGGGAAAGGACATGAATTATTAAAATCATAAATGCAAAGCTATACTTTGGACCAGACAGTGTATAGAGAGGCTCCAGATTCTCGCCACAAAGCTTTCATTACAGTTATTGCTAGCAGCTGTTAAATAACATGATGATTTTACATGCTGCTTATTTGTGATACGTATAAAATGTGATTATTTATAAATAATATTTTATTTTATAGACTTTTTCTTTTCTTTTTTTTTTTTAGAAATCTAATACTGATCTATTTTAAAGAATCTATCTATATATCTATCTGTCTGTCTAGGTATCATTCTCAATAGTTGTTACTACTTTGCACTGAAATCAAATATAATTTTTTTCCTGCTTGGCATTTGATATATGATTTACTGAAAACAGACATGTGTCTTCATGCTTCTCTGCTTTCTTTGGTAAATCTCACTGTGCTGGGAGTACTCAGTGCTTATGACAGCATCATCTGTCAAAGTGCCATGTGTGGTTAAGGATGGATGACATTTCTGAATTACATTCCTCTTCTTCTCTCCAGATCCGCGTTTACATCAACTCCATGGGAAATTCTAGAGAAAGCAACAAAACTGATCTCATAGCTCTGCTGTTCCTCTCAGGGAACTCCATCCTTGACCCCTGGGTCTTCATCATCCTCAGCCCCTCGGTTCTGCGCTTCTTCTGGGGGGTGCTGTGCAAGACCAGCTTCATACCTTCCAGAAACTCCCTGTTCAAAACGTCCATTTCCAGAAACCCAGCAGGCCAAATCGAGCTGTACCAACCCACTTCCACCTCTGTGGAGAACACACACCTCAACAAATCCACTGTTCAGATGATCTGATGACACGATGAGGACAGTATTTATGGACTGGATCCATATAAAAATCAATATGCTTTGGTAGACAAGGTTATGATTAAGTTCTCTGATAGCATTCTCTATCCATCTATGGTTCTGTCTATCTAGTAACATCTTAAGTGATTCGCCTGCCATTAGAAATTGCAATCTGGTGTGTTTGTTGATCTAAAACTGGAGTTAGAACCCCCGAGGTCTTTAAACTGAATGAGATAAAGCCAGCTGTGAGGTCAAAGGGATAAGCTATGTTCCCTCAACAACTACATTAATGGTTTTGAGGCCGAAAGACCCTGTCAACTGCGATCGCCAGAAAAACTTGGAAAATGTTCAAGGCATATTTAGCATTCAGTCATGGTGGATATTCCAGTCATTCTGTCTTTGGACTGTCTGAAGAGAGAGGAACCATCCTTAAGCTACCACAATCATTGCTCATCCAGGTTTCCTTTTTAAGAGGGTCATGGTTTCAAACAGGTTAAAGGTCAAATGGCACATGCAGTATATAACTTTGGACACTTTTGTTGTCAAGCGAATCATGTGACGAGGTTTTCTGCAAGCCAAGCAGTTCTTCAGGTGTTACATATAAAGGATGCCTGCTTGTATTTATATCAACATATTTATTGAGCTTTAATTTATGTTGATAGTCAGTGAACATATATGTGTCTTCATACATATGTAGGCTGATTCAGTGGTAATTAGTCATTTCTTTCATGTGAGAGATTCCGATTGTACATAATTGTACATAATTATTAGTATAAGCATATAAGCATGACGACATGCGTGGTACCCTTCAGTGACTATACAGACCTATTATTTGTGTCAAGATACTTTTTACGTTTTACGGTGCCTTTGAAGCGCTTGAATGTACTTGTAAAAAGACATTTATGTTGTCTATGCATGTCATTTATGTTGTGAAACTGTCTGTTAAATGTAATCACATCATATCCGTCCTAGTGCACTCCGAAAAGGAGCTAATCACTAAGAAATCTGAAGCAGCAGGATTATGCATGATTTTCAGTTCCTGAATTAGAATTAATATGAATACAAAAAAAACATACCCATGACTGGATATTTTCGACTAAATAAGCAAGGTTTGTCAAGACAAAATCTGAGTGTTGGCTTGACAGCTTAAAAAAAAAAAAAAAAAAAGATATTCAAACGGGATGAGCAGAAAGTGAGTCAGTTCTTTAATTCTGAATTTTGCCCAAACCTGTTTAGGACTCATGCCTCTTAAAAAAAAGAAAGAAAGTATGCATGTACTCCCTGAGGCAATTAATAAGTATGCAAACACTCAAATGCGTGTTTAGTGCATTGCTTGCACTGTTGTACATATTTACTATTTTTACATTACACTGCCATGATAAACCACAGGACTTGGGAGGGCAAGTTTCCTTGCCGTGTGTTTTTATTCAGGTTACTAGTTCGTGTTTATTTAACTTTCTTAGCAAGATTTTCTTCAAAGTGCTGCAGCGTCATGACAGCAGCTGACCAAACCTTACCACTGAAGGAAACAGCTTATCGCAATTGCACTTTTTGCAATGTAATTACATGTGTTAATATGAAAAGCTAGAAGTGCTTGTGTTTTAAAGCTTGGTACGCCTACATGCTAGCGTAATTACTGATAAACAGAAATGTCTAACATGTTTGAGGTTGTGAAAGACGTACAACTCAACTCACTTGCAGAGTTGTGGTGCACGGATGCCTACGTACATCTGTATGTGTGCAACAAAAAGTTTCTCAACATTTGGTCACAAGGGTTTTCCCAAACTCACATATGTAAACCCCTGGAGGTTAATAAAGGAACTGCAGTGGGTGTAAAACTAATAATTAATAATAATAAACTAATAATTTTAAAATACAATAATGAAAATGTAATCACTTGCTCACCAATGGATCCTTTGCAGTGAATGGGTGCCGTCAGATTGATAGTCCAAACAGCTGATAAAAACATCACAATAACTCATAATTAATCCATACTACGGTTCATAAGTTAATGTTTTGTATTGAAGTGTTTGTAAGAAACAAATCCATCATTAGGGCTTTTTAACCTATTCTTTAGGTCTATTAGGGCTATTTAACCTAAGCTTCATGCTTTATAAGGCATTAACTAACTGATTAGAGTCATGTGATTACTTGTGGCTTCAGTTGATCCTTTCTCTATATCAGATGTTTGAACTCTCATTCTGACGGCATTCATTCCCTGCAAACGTTTTGGAATGTTACGTTTCTCCAAATCAGTTCCAATGAAGAAACAAATTAATCTAAACCTTGGATGGCCTAGAGGATGAGTACATTGTCATGTTTGTATTGAAATGTGATATAATATAATATTTTATGTTCTTGCCTGCTTGTCATATAACCGTTAACCAACATCAGAAAACCAAGAACATGCTCACGTGTTTTTAAATTTAAATGCTAATTTAAATCTCAGGGGGACTTCAATTCAATATTTTAGTTCAAAGGTGTTCAGCTGAAAAAACAATTGGGAATTTCGCTGGAATATTCCTGATTTTAAAGGAATAATAATCACAATAATCGTGAACTTATATGTCATATCCGTGCACCATTACCATTAGAATCAATGGATTCAAAGAGTAGTGGGATTTCACTCTTGTATTAATTGCACTGAAATGCATAGCTGTTAAATCAATTTTAAAAATGCATAATAATTATGTGGGCTGCAAAAGAGCAATATTGAATGCACCAGGTCAATAGCACTGACTACTCAGATGAAAAAAAAAAAAAAGTCCAGTTGCCAATGAAATGATGCAGTGCTGCACCAATGTAGACAGAGCCTGGTTAAGCTGGACTGTGGGTTCATGCAGACTAGCAAATTCACCCCTAGCACGTAGGCGTTCTCAGTTCAGTACACCACATGGTGTGTGTCAGCCTCAAGGGGAAGCACATTTTATTTGATAAGAACAAAACAGAACTCCCCTTAGCTCTATTAACCATTCAGCAGATACAAGGTTCAACTGCATATCACTTAAAACTAAACTGTTTATTTTATCAGAAAGATCGTTGCTATTTCTGAAGGTTGAAATCTCACTTAGCTTGAGTGTAGTTGTGGGAGCTCAAGTATTTTTTAAGAGGTAAATATCATTGCATGTGAATTTTTAGGTCAAATGGTTTTAGGTCAGGGTCTGACGTTTGTGACACAGTTTACCCTCTGGGACTGTGGGAAGCAGTTCATAGAACCTGGTTTCACTTCAGCTCAGGCAAACCTAACAAATCTGTACCAAACCACAGCATACAGATGAGAGCTAGAAGTGGCTGTGGTTCTTTCAGAAAACCACATTTGGTGTTCATGTACTGTGTCACTGATGAGATCCTTATTTCTCTGAATACAGCGGCAATGAGGTGTCAGAGTGATTTGTTGTAAAGTACCTTTAAGTGTTTCCCATGATGCCTGATTCTTTGTCTCTCGCCCGTGCGGTGCTTTACAGTGGTGTGCGCAGAAAGTCTATTGATTCATCCCATTGATTCAGAATGATTTCAGATTTGTGTTTTCATTCAATAGCTATGAGTCGTTTCAGATTCTATACTTGTTCATTGTCTTGTCAACAATTTCTGGTCATGCTGTTGTGAGAATTGTCAGTTATGTATTTCAAGGCAATTGCATATTAATCATCAGTTTCCCAATGGCACTGTAATAAACTACGAATGAAAAGAATATGTCTTATATGTCTTATTTGCATGAAACCTGTCACAAACTTGATCATTCATTAAACATGTTAATAATTTTTTAATGAATAAACATTTTAGTGAATTATATTTTTACAGTATATTATTATAATTCCATTTTATTTAAAGTTGATTGTATTTATTGCGTGTATTGTATTGTATCAGAATTGTTAAATTACATTTTATTGTTTTACGCCATTTCATTTTTTAATAGTAATGTGAAGAAATATTATTTACATTGTAAAGTACGAGAATCATCAAAAAGCACAATTCACGATCATAATTAAACTAAAGCATAAAATTAAAAGTTCCTGAAAATAACATTCCTAGTAATAAGATTGAATTAAAAATGCAATTTCGTTTTTCTTTCTTTTTGGGGGAGGTGAAATACGAGCTGGAAACGTTGCCACAGGATTCACCCAATTACACCAATGCTAATGAAAGCTATCCACTGTAATTAGCGTCATCAATGGTAATGAAGATGGGAGACTCATGAGGGACTGTGCACCGCAGAGGTCTGTTTAATCTCATGAAAGTTTTCATTGTAATCACATAAAGCAGATCTAACTGTGTTTATGTGCTTCTATTTGTTTTCTGACGCAAAGGGAAGATGCATCTCTGTTGACTGCAATGATCCGTGAGGTTATCTATGATCCCCAGCCAGAGCACCAGCGGATGACTAGCAGGAAACAGCAGGAAACAGCTGCTCATCTCTCGGGAGGTAACTGATGCCACACATCAGTAAATACCCATCATCATGTATTACAAGCACGCACTAACACAAGGCTCTGCAATGAACATTGCTCATACATTTACCTCCCGCTTCATCTCACTTTTCTCTTCTCAGTCTCCCCAAACACTCATTCCTGTGTCTCACCCAGGGAAAAAAAGTCAATATCCGTGCAGTCACATCAGCTGCTGTGTGAAGTTTAATGTTGAGTGAAATGAAGCAATTTGCTGAGCTAAACAGTCAGCTCCATGACCTCGGACCTTGAAGGGCCAGTTCATCCAAACCCGTAGAACCCAACAAAAAAGAAGATAAATGTTTTTAGTTTATAGATTGCCAATAAGAAAGAACACAATAGTGCTCATGTGATCATTCTCCTTTCAGCTCCAGCAGTGATGGCGGAGAAATTGTCCTGTCTAATATGACATGTCCCACATACAATGACATACATGTAAAAAAATGAGGCATGGAAAGGGGTGGCCGATATTATGGGGATTACAAGTAATGGAAAGAATAAGAAGCAATGGAAAAAAGTACTCTCTGTTTCTCATTCATATTTGTTTGCATGGATGGAGTTATGTATTATATTCAGTCTTTTGCCTCCAAAATGTTATCATATATAGTGTTAAAAAATAAATGATGAAGCTGATGATAAGTTACTCTTTGCTGTTCTCTGTATTTATTTTAGCTCCATTAGATGAAAAGCATGTTAGGAACATTCTTTTGTGTTTACTGTCAGGAGTTATTTTTATCGGAAGGACTGCAGGTAACGAACTTGCTTCAAAAAAGTAATATTTCAATACATATAATTTTGCTTTCAATATTTTTTTTTTTTATCGTATGGTCACTGTTTTATAAAAGCAGTAAGGTACTTAGACAGTAAGCAGTAAGACATGATCCTGGATCAACATCTTTTGTTAATCCGGGATCAACATTACTGTCCAAAAATATAAAATAATCCCAATTCTTACCCTTAAAACTACCCCTGCCCAAAATGTATGCCTAAAATCAGTGGGAAATGATAGCTGATTAACAAGGGAGTAGAAGCACCTAACTATGATTATAAGCCCTAAAACAGATATTTCCAGAAAAATCCTTTCTCAATTCTGATTGGTTCATTAGAATGTTGATCATTCAAGGATGTTGATTCAGGAACATCTTGTACTTGGTGAAATCACGCTCACCTACTTGGGGCAGTGCTGTATGGGGAATAAATCACAGCTAAATGGGTTGCAGGCACTCTGCACAAACACCCTTCAACTTGATTTAGCCACAATACAGCACGCAGAACCTGAGTTCGGCGTGTCCCTGGAACAACATTGTGATTAGCCACTCAGATTTGAAGAACCAGTTTATAGTTTTTGTGAAGTTTAGGCTTACAATCAGTGTTTGGTGTCAGTCATCTATCAT
>JAUMHI010000061.1:4370196-4387885 GCA_032359435.1 Enteromius unitaeniatus
TCCTTTTTCAAAGAAAACCTGTCATGAACATTTCTCAAAACCGCTGCAACAGCAGAGTCGAGTGATTGTTGCTGCTCCGTACACACAATGTTTAAAAGCTGGTATGGTCGCAGAACTGCTGCGTCATCGCGTTACACCCGCCTCAGTCGTGCCGGGGGGCGGGGGCTCGTTTCTCATTGGTTCACACTTTTTTGGGAATCTGAAATACTCTAAAACGGCAGCTTGGCCAGACTAACTTTGCTCGAGAAAAGAATGTAGTGTCGAAGGAAGTATGGGCGGGCCCAGGCTACAAGACTGCATTTATTTACAGGGAAAAAAAACAAACAGTAAAAACAGTAATATTACAAGATGCAATTATAATTACTCCAGTTTTCACTGTCACATGATTCTTCAGAAATCAAACAAATTTTATGATTTGATGGTCAGGAAATATTTCTTATTATTATCAACATTGAAAACAATTGTGCTGCTTAATATTTTTGTGGAAATGGTGTATTTTTATTCATAATTCTTAAATTATTAAAGACAATTTAAACAATGTCACAATCTTTACTGTCAAGTTTGATTAACTTTATAGATCCTCGCTAAGCCAAAAATCTAGTTTTCAATGGTAGTAAATATAAGGTCTTTGAATTCTCTATTTGATGAAAATTCTACATTCGTCCAGGTAAAATTTAAAAAAATTCTAAATAAATGTCTCAAAAACTGCCTCACAGAAGAAATAAAACTATATAGGGTTGTAACATGAGTCAATCATGTTGGAGTGAACTACTTCTTTAAGGTTTATACATGTATATATCCTCAATCTATCACATAGCAGTGATTCCTGGGAAAGTTAACTTACCCATGTCATGTGTTGAACAGAAAAGGCCCAGCACTCTGACAGGGGTCAGATGCACATGTTTACTGTACAAATCTCCCTCCAAGAAAGACATCACCTCAGCAGAGGAGGAGAGATGGTAAGGACTGGAGACCAGACTCCTGCAACAACAAAAGTAACTCATTAATAAACATTTCGTGTAGAAATGTTCAACTGAGATATCTTGATTAAAGGCTTTCTGTGTGGGAATCTATGCAGCGCATTTACGATAACTGCACTGTTGTCTTGGGAGCATCTATGAATTGATTTTTGATGGTTTTCTACAGATAAAACACCACAATTGCCTTGATCAGCTCACAACCATATAAGAACAAATAAAAGTGTGGAGGTGCAAGCTTCCAACGCGCTCTTCAATCACCAAGCCTCTAATTTCAAAAAGACGGTGTGCATTCAGGTTAATCCTGAGTGACAGAAAATAAATCGCACCCTGATGATCTGACCTTGTGTGTGAAAGAGGACATTATACTCACAGTAGTATGAACCTGTGTAGGCTCTTGGTTCCCAGCATGCCTCTATAGAGCTGAGCAGCAGCCATGGGCCGGTACATCAAAACGGTGGGGAAGGAAGTGACGTTCTGATCACTGCAAATGTCAGTCCATTCTCCACAGTTTACTGCCGCCAACTCTACCCCATTCATACCTGAACATGATAAAGAAAGGGAAAACATTGGTTTTATCATATGCCGATATTAATTAAAGTCTTTGACCCTCTGACTGATGTCTGTACACATTTTGAATGTTTCTCGAATGTTTCGAGAGGATCGCTGGACGAGCTAACCACGCACGGCTGGCAGCCAGCCATCTAATCATCTCCTTGTTAATTTGCACCCAATCAAACCATTTCCCCTTTACTATAAAATATCCCAACTTCCCTTCTCCCGCATCTTGCTTTTTATGCACCCCACCTCCGCCCCTTCTCCACCTTTTTACTATTTGATTCACGCCTTCCGGGGGCAGACGGAGAACGAGCCGAACGCCAAACTCTAACCCACACTAGGGTTCAAACCATTAGGGTTCGGAGTTCGCCGCTCTCCCGGCTCGCTCCCCAGACAGCATGCCAAATTTGCTCATTTTGTTACTATGAGGAAAGCGTGAACTCTTAAATATCATAACATGCAGTGCCAGGTGATTAAAAATTAACACCCGTTAGTACCCCGTTGGGTTGAACATCCAATGACATTCAAAATGTCAAAAATTGTACAATATAAAATTATTTATCTATCTATCTACATACAGTATATGCTTATATACACCTTCATATATATGTAGTATGTCTATCTGTCCATCCGTGCATCCTTCTATCTATCTATCTAGATATAACAGATATAGAATAGCTACATAAAACCTAAACCTGTAGACATTTTGTTTAAAAAAAACAAAAACAAAAAAAAACATATATATATAAAAAAAACCAAACGTGTTGTTTTTGTCCATTTAATGAAAGTAAGTAGGGTTTATGTTTTAAAATATCATTTACATGTTGACATAAGGTGGAATAAATAGATGAGAGTTTGTTTCATTTATTGAATTACATTGAATACAAATATTAAAAGAAAGATGAGGAAATAAGGGATATAGGAAATGACTTCATATATCAACTCAATATCTCAGACGCGTCTGTTAAAAATCATTGCAGAAATGGCTCAAAAAGGAATGTTAGTTAGAAAAACCATTTGTTTGCAGATTCCACTTGTTTTTCTATTTTATTAAATAATGCAATGTCTTAAGTGTCCAAATACTTTTAAGCCCAGCGTAAAAGCAAAACAATTTATTATGATATAATAATTCTTTAATATAATCTGAAAATGGATTTCATCAAATGAATCAATAAAGAGAGAAGCACAACGTAACTCGATTTACAGAATTTCTACATTCTCTGGTAATTTTGTTCATCACAGAAATGCTCTTACCTTCAAGTGCATCTGCCACCTCTATATACGACTGAATGAAAGCCATACAGACAGCATCCCCTAGAGGACAAAACTGGATACATCAGGGTCGATTTCTCTTGTGCATCAAATATGATAATACAAAAAGCAAAACTCACATTTCAAATAGAACAGCACCACTGTTATATCATTCTGTGTGACTGTTGATTGAAAAGTGTCTGAAGTGAGTTCAATAACGGACTCCAAGTCCAGCAGAAGATCACGGTCTCTGTACACAGACTCAGACACCTCGTCATCAAGGATATCTGGATCAATTCAGTAAGATCTTTAGAACCACTTCAAAACTATTGCAACCATTATACTAGTTAGCAATGACTGCGTCGGTGGCATCCTACCAAGATCTGACCAATGTTCCTCGTCTTCCTCTTCGTCTTCTAACTTGTGAAACTTTTCAAAGAAGAACTCTTGCAAGAACACAACCCCTTCGGCGCTATTCAGGGTGAAATATTTCACATCCTGTTGAGAAAAGCTTTTGTTAAAAACAGATTTGTCAAATAATCACAAACACATTCAAAGGTTAAACTGACCTCCTGTGGGAGTCTGTAAGCAGCGTTGTATTTCAGTGGAGTTTTCACGTTCGGACTGTCCCTGAAAAAAAAAAAGGAAGAAAAAAAACTAAGTAACTAATATGAAGAAAAAGATGTGTTGACTGAAAATAATATCTGCGGCAGGCAGTCTGAGGATGTGTATTGGATGTTGTATGGATATATCAAAACTGACCCAACTTTTCATGATCTTCACAATAATAAAAACTAATAATAATAAAAAACTTTCTATACTTCTGAAATTATTACTGAAATATTACTAATAAAATCAAATTTCTCTCCTCCAAATCAATTCCAGACAGATAAAAATCAAGAAATCCACCCTAACTTATAGTTAACATGTCTAACAATAATTAATACTTCTGTTTTTATTCATATTGGACAATGTTTCCTTTTTTTGTACACTGAAACATTGTTAACAGAAATTTGTAAACGTTAACATTAGTCAGTTGTAATTATTTTGTCAGGTAATTTATCAATGAGAATGTTATTTATTGTCGTAGATATATAAAAAATTTTGGACATATATTAATGCTTTTATTCAGCAAGGATGCATTACATTGATCAAGCGTGACATTAAAGGTATTTAAACAAAGATTTCTAATAAATGCTGTTGTTTTTATCTTTATATGCAAGAAAAGTATCTAAAAAAAACATATATATATATATATATATATATATCAAGCAGCATTATAAAAATGTCATTTAATAAAATACTGTATAACAATAAAATATGAAGCCATGTTTTCTTCATTGATAATGAAAATAATGTTTTGGGATCACCAGATTGGCATAATAGAATTATTTCCCAACGATCAAGACTGGAGTTATGATGCTGACAATTCAGAACAAATTATGTTTCAAATATGTTCAAATGGAAGGCAAATATTTTGAATCTGAGTATGTCACAATATTTATTTTTAATGGCTTTAAAAAAAATTAATCTTACCAGAAAGATTTACATACTTTAAGTAATATCTGTTATATCGTTTATTTAAGGTTTTATATAGTGTATTTTAATATAACGTACATTAAAAAATATAGGCTACATATAAAAGGTAAAGGATTATAAACATTAAGCTAGACAATAGTAAAAAAAATAAAATGAATAAGAGTAATAAAAAAAAGAATCCTAAAGAAATTAATGAACAACATCCAATTCTTTAGCTAATTGCCATTGTAAAGTGTTGCCCCTGGAATCCTGTTATGAATATATGACATGCACCTGTGAATGAGCACTACTCCAACCTCCCCACGGAGCTGCAGGGCAAGAGTTTGAGCGGTGGCCCGGTCCAGGTGCTGGGTTTGGGGCTGAGAGAACAGATACAGCACTGGCACACCGAGGTGCATATGAACCACATCTACCTCAGACGGATCCAACAATGTCTCTGTCTGCCAGAAAACATGTCCAAAATCAAACATAACAGAATTCAAGCTCCTTTTTATTATACCTTGTATTAACGACAAGAGCAGACGATGGTTTCTCACCACTAGAGGTGCTTCCATCAGCTGCAGGAAGGTGTGTATGTTGATGGTGTTGAGAGGTTTCTTCATGGGAGTGCTGGGACATGGATCAGACCGCCTGGACGCAGCTTTACAGTGCAGAAACCACAGTCGTGCCTGTGAGGAAGAGGGATCCACTACCCTGTGAAGGATAACAGAAGATTCATTTGAGAGGAACTGAAGTAGTAGAAGAATTTGTTTGAATTTAAGTTTTAGAAACAAAATTTAAAAGATCTATTAAATGAAATTCATGTTAAATATATTGTGGTGGTTAGCAGGGTTATTAGTTAAATAAAACCAAACTTGAAATCCAATTTAAAATGTGATTCAAAATGTTTTAAATGAACTGTAATAACTCTGTCAGCGACCACAATATACTCAGCAAGGCAACATTTCTCATTTTAATGAACTAAAACTAATAAATAAAATTATTAAAAACTGCACAGACCTATTTAAAATCAAACTAAAGATGTGTTTAATTGATACAAAATATATTGTGGTAGTTAGCAGGGTCACCACAAAATTTTTGCTATCGGAGATAAAATAAACTACACTGAAATAATACAAGGTTTGTTGTATTTTATTTATATATATATATATATATATATATTATTTTTAACAAATTATTTTTATTATTATTAACAAAAAATGTGGTTACAAATGTAAAATGTGAGAAACTTTTATAGTTCTAGTTAACTACAATAACCCCTTCAACGACCACGATATAATCAACAAGGCAACATTTCTCATTTTAACAAACTATATAAATAAAATGATTTAAAACTACACAGACCTATTTCAAAATAAAACAACCGAAATAAAAATGACAAATCACACTACTAAATTACTACTCTAAACTAGAATATAAGAGAAAACATAAAATATTACAATAAAATATCAACAAAAACGATAATAGAATAACAATGACACAAAATAACACAGGTCATTGGATATCCAAACAGGTGGGGAACCCCTTGTGGTCATTAGTTTTTTTCATAATTATCATTGCATTGCATTTCTGTTTATTTTCTGCTTTGAGCACCTATAATATAAAACTTACCCCATATGTTTCAGGACCAAAGCCCCAGTCGTCTGGACAAACTGGTATTTGGTTCCATACACAAACGCTGCCTCCATCAAAGCTCGGTGCTCTATCCCAACAAAAATCAAGAGATATAAAATATTGCTTCATTCCAACCAACACCAACACTTTTTGTTTTCACATAACATCAAAACGAAGCTTTGCTCCATTGACCGCTAGTTATTTTGACGCAGTTTGCATTAAGTGGTAATGTAGTAAAACGCATATTAAAATACAGACATTAAAAGGTGAAATTCAGTAAACATCTTATTGTTGATGTATATTTTGTACAGGCAAGCAGATGAAGCCAGGATATAAACACAACGTGTTTATAATGGTTTCCCATAGAAAACCATTATAAGGAAAACACTGAACCATTAACAGGATTGTGTTCATATTCCGATTATCTGCTTTCCTATGTAAGCTACACATCATTAATAAAAGTTAAATATTTTAATATTACTATTTGAAATATATTAAGGCACTTTAAGTGTTTTGCTGTGCTGCTTAATAATGTTTAACCTGCTTAATAAATATAGATTGCCAAAAGTTTAATTTTGTTCCCATTATTGTTTTGAGAGGTATAAATATTTGCGGCTGTGAAAAAGAGGAGATATGCACACGCTTGTACTGCAGTTCCATGCATGTTTTGGTCTTCAAACTGGTCATGTGACTGAAAACTATGAATAAAAAATAGAAAGTTTGTACCTGGAAGGCCAAGTACTGGTATGTGACCGACCACAATGTCACTGTTCTGTTTGGCCGTGCTCTCCACGTGCTGCAGCTCAGCAGGTGTGTGCACATAACGGACTTCATTGAAGAGGACAGAGCTGAATGGAGGACAGAAGGGACACATTCATAGATCGAGGCTGTCACTGTAGTTCCATTAGACAACGTATGCACAGGGAGAAATGTTGGTGCTACTGCAGAAGTAAGTTTAAAATAAAGGAACTCACAAAAGCACGTGAGAAACAATTGCACTGACGTCGAATACGGTATCGACTTCAAAACTCCTCAGGACTTCAGAGCCTCTGGAATGATGAAAGAGAAAAAAGCTTTTGGATTTGTGCCATGCCAAACTTGTTTGATTCTATATAGTAATAAAGAGCATTTTAATACGTCTACATTTATCGTAAAACACAGAATAAAAGAAAATCAGTACGATTTTTCAATTAATTTAAACTTTATTATGATTGAAAATATAGTAAAAACAGTAACTTTGTGAAATATTTCTACAAATTACGGCTAGAAGTAACGATTATTTGCGTGGTTGGTTATTTGTATTGATATTGCGCATTTTTATGGTTATCGATAACAGTCAATTTCAAAACTGATTTGTGACCCTGAACCACAAAACCTAATTAACTTAATTTTTTTCAATTAAGACTTTGAATAAAGAAATAAGCTTTTCATCGATGTATGGTTTGTTAGGATAAGACAATATTTTAATCTGAAAAAAAAAACATTGAAAAAGAAAATCACCTTTAAGTTTACCCAAAGGCTGTCCTTAGCAATGAATTAAGTTTTGGTATATTTACGGTAGGAAATATACTAAATGTACAATAATAAGCTGTTTCTAGGTATGCTGCTTAATATTTTTGTAGAGATCCTTATTTTTTTAGTCTTCAAGTTTTTGGATCTTACGAAGCACAAATGTTTTACCAGTAATGTATATATAAATATTTGAGAGTACAGTATATGAATTTATACCTGAACAAGTATGCTTTGGTCATTAGCTTTTCTCCTGTGCAGTAGTGTGGTACAGCATCTTTAGAACAATTCACCTGTAAAACAGTTGATATTAACGCAATAAAGTCCACCACTTCATGTACTAGCTAACTAGATGTCAAAAAGCTCTTTACTCTGATCTGATGTAGCTTTTGTGAGATCTGAAAATATATTCTGCTTACCTTTACAACAGATATCCCATAGTCGTTTAGGGCATCAGCTGACATCTCAAGCTGCTCCAAGAACAGTTTGATGGTTGGATTGACTGCAAATAAAACCACAGCTTATGTAATAGCCTATGGACTTTAAAAATTTACTTTAAACACCCCAAATTCATTGATTCAGCAAATAAGCTGATGTGCTGAGCTGACTAATGACTCTTGCTTAGCCTTGCACATTATAATAAAGGTTCTGCAATCATCTGCAACACATTTATCAAAGTCTCACCATGATTTCCAAAGTATATAAAGGTCGTCTTTCCTGTGTGCATCCTCTCCATGAAGCTCTGACTGGAATCTTCTATCAGTTTGGAGGAGCATTGCTCTGTTGTTAGGCTAAATAAAAACGCAATAAAATAGACGATGCACATGGCGCCTACTTTATGGACGGTTAACTTACATCCATTTACATTCGTTCATACTAAGGATGAGCCCAGTAAAAACTGGTACGCAGAGAATTTATCCATATTCAATTAAAACAACTCGCCAGGCATGTGCTGCTAAATAAATGCATCAGTGATACCCTGACAAATTAAATTTTTATGGGCAAGCTATACAAAAATATGTATTTATAGTCATTTTAACTATACAAAATCCAATAAGTTACTTATTACCGGTCAGTGTTACAAATGCAAGTACTGAAAATCTACATCCTCAAACACTAAAGCAACATGCGCACGCATTGTCCAATTAAATTTGTGGGAAGGGTTTAACGATGAGCTGAACACCAATCAGAAAGCTAAAAATACAACGTATCCAGGGAGAAGACCAATGAGAATGAAGTAGGCGGAGGGCTCATGGCTCAGCGGAGAAAGCCGTTTGAAAAGCATGTCATTTTGGCTCCAATGTAACGGCCTGTTTCTATCCACCGCTATTTCAAATCAGAGCCAATATGGCGACTAACGGGCACTGGTTTCCAGTTTCGTTCTATTGGCCAATACATGGAGCCCGAGCGTGATCGCTCCCTACAGTTGATAATCGCTTATTTTTTTACAGAGTTGTTTTTCTTTGCTCGAAGGGAGCAGTCTTGCAGAGATTTGGGGATTGTTTTCTTATACTTATTTGTTTTTCATTCTTTATTAAAAACATGCATTGTATGCATAAGCCAGATTTGTACATGAATCAATTTATAAACATAAATTATCCAATTATTTTGCGCAATGTTATGTTAGCTATTAAAATCCAATCTTACAAATGTAATCACTGCAAGCTTATAAAACATCATGCGCAAACGTCCACGCATTATTTAAAAATACTCTTAGAGTATCCAGAGGCAGGACACCCAAAAGACAAATGATTGGTTTCCAAAAAAAAAAAAAAAGTAGGCGGTAGTGTCCATTGCTTTTCGGAGAACGTACGTGAAAAGTCTCTCATTTTGGCTCGAATGCCGTAGAATTTTTCCATTCAGCACTATTCACCCGAGAGCCAACATGGCGACTGATGCGCGTCAGATTCTACACTTTTCCCATTGGTCAGTAGGCGGGGCAAGAACAGCAACGTTAGCCAGCTGATCGCTTTTTTCTAGCGCTAGAGTTGGTTTTTCTCAGCTCAGAGGGAGCTGCCTTGCAGAGATTGGGGGGACTCTGCTGTTTTTTTTAATTGTTTGTTTTCCACATCTTGCTTGTAACATCCGGTAATTTGCTTTAAAGTTTATTCAACACGACAGCAACGTAGGGCAGTCTGTAGTTTTTCATTTTCATCTCATATGTCATTTGTAATTAAGTTTGACGTTATTCAATTTCTCCTAGTTTCAAAACGTCTACATGAAAAGTTTCATGGGAAAGGAAAACGGTAGAGCGCTCTGGATAAGTCGACGTGATAGCGAGCATCCCGTCGATATGTTGTTTTTACTAGAAAACCAGGTCAGTGTCAGTGTTTGGACGGACTCATCCTCCTCCTCATCCTCATCCTCAGCCGAACTGATCCAGGCTGCGGTTCCCCCGTCTGTGCAGCTCGGTCTCACGGTTCTCTACACGGTTTTGTATTCGCTGCTCTTCGTGTTTGTTTACCTGCAGCTCTGGTTAATTCTGCACTACGGACACAAGCGCTTCAGCTACCAGAGTGTTTTTCTCTTTCTGTGTTTGCTCTGGTCGGCTTTGAGGACGACACTCTTCTCTTTCTACTTTAAAAATGTTGTTCAAGCAAACCAGCTTCAGCCTTTGCCGTTCTGGCTCCTGTATTGTTTTCCAGTCTGCCTGCAGTTCTTCACCCTGTGTCTGCTCAACCTTTATTTTGCTCAGGTAAGTCCCACTTTGCCGTTTACCCAATTTGTGTTTGTTTTGCCATGTATTGCACACCATCTTTAATCGGTCAGTGGTCTAATTAACATGCAAAACCAATATGACTTGTTATACAGAGAGAATATGAATCCTTTTGCATTTAGTTAGAGTCCAGCTCACATCTAACTGGGTCCCTCCCACCAAATGTGTTTACTTCATGTGACTGACTTGGAACTTCATACTGTAATTGCGATTAAAAGAATCGTCATACTGCCATACAGGCAAATTGTGCTCTTTAAAACATTTCCAGGCAATCATCATGTTCATGATACTGGGACAAGAGCACAGCTGGAGGTCATCAGTTTCTGTTCAAGTTCCTCTGCTTGGCCACAAAAGTGCGTTTCACAGGACAGTCTGAATGAGGACTATTATTGCCACTTTTGGTCCATCCTTCCACCCTTTGTAAAGACTTGGCCGTCTGTGAATGCATAAACTCATCATGCAGGGGGATGAAATATTGTTCAGCTCCTCTCCAAAGCCTTATGCACCTTAGAACAAAACATTACAGGCCAATATACTAGTACTGGATAAGAAACAAGGCCCTTATATCACAAAAATGACATCATTTACACATGTCCATGTCCATCCAAAGCTATTAGACTTGCTTAATGCTGTAGACCACAAAAAGAGATATTTAGTAGTATGTCCACACTGCTCTTTTCCATACAGAAAAAGCAAATACCGACCATAAAAGTAGCATAATGGTAGTCCGTACAATTATATTTCATTATATTCCAAGCCTTTGGATGAAGAATACTGACAAACCGACAAAATAGTTGAGTTACAGACATCCATTGAGTATATCAATAATAAAGTCATGGGTTTGATCCCCAGGGCACTGTAAGGCGCATGTATTATTTTGATGCACCATATCCGAATAGGTGCAAATGTTAATGAGAAATTCATAACTGCTTACAAGCGATATTAAATGCATTTATGGCGCTTTTATTATTATTATTTTGGTAGCTTGGAAACCCCTGGTCACTATTCATTTTATTTTTTTGAAAAGCAGAAGAGTTATTCTTCTGAACTTCTATCTTTGTTTTTTTTTTCTCTCTTCCCTTTTATATTTACCCCACAGTAATTTAAAATCTCTAATAAATCAGAGGGTTGTTTATGTAATGTCTTTTTTGGGGGGGTTAAATCCTGCCGTAACTGTTATGGTGAAATATTGGGTTTTAATCTAAATTTAATCTCATTATTATTTATGTCCCAAACTCAACAAACGTGTGCTTTGCCCTTTCCATTCAGTCCGACAACCCCCCCCAGCTCTGATATTAATCTAACCTTGCTTATAATGCATTTTTATTTTCACCCGTAGTCAGCACATAGAGCTGTGGCACAATCAAACCTGACTGACGGGTCCTGCAGTCTTGTTAGATTTATTGACAGCTTTGTTTTATGCAACCACCGTTTATGCCTGTCTGCAGCCTTTTGCCTTACTCCCACATTAAGTTGCAGAGGGTTAGCTCGAGAGAGCTGGCCTTTGTTTGTGTGTTTTCCTCGGGAGCTATTTGAGATGTGGGCATCGTACGACACTGCCTGAACAGCACGAGTTGGCATTTGAAGGTGCGAGCCAATCAGAGGCACCTGCTGCAAAAGCATTACATCACCCTGCTCAATCCTGTACTATTCCAGGCACAACAAAAGGGGTGTGCGGCATTCTGTTCTGAGAACAGCCACCGCACAGACAAAGACGGCAAGCACCCCGACTCCGAAATGTCAGCCGAAAACAAAATCACATCAGTGGGGTACTGTATCCGTGTGGGGTACATCTCCAAATGAGTCATTTGTGTTGGCCGCGATCGCAGTGTTGTGATCTAGTGCTCTGTCCACTTAGTAATGACCTAATGACCACTATTTTAACTCAGCTGTTTCCCCTACATTAATTTTCCTTGGTAATTGGATGCAGCGATTGATGTTTCCTGCTATTTGCTGCAGAAACCGGTTAGCTATGTGACATATAGGAAGATCGCATCAGTTGTTTATTAGCTAGATTGAGCAGGAAATGCAGCATTACGTGTAAAATGTATCTATGCTGTAAACATTTCCAATTTTACAAATATTAGATTAAATAAACAATCTTTTAAATGTTTATTGTGATAAATATTTTATATAATGATAGTATATAATATATAATTGTAATTTTTATACATAATATATTTAAATACATGTATGTTTGTAATATATGCATGCATTTTATAATATTTATATAAAAATATATATAAATTATTATTATCTAATATTAATTATTATTAAAATAAATATAAAGTATTAAATTATATAAAACACACACACACACACTCCTGTGGTGTGACATAGCAAAAAACAAAACTTTTTTTATCTAGGTTTATTTTATACATTTTTTTCATTTTTCTGTCACACGATAAGACACATTGATTCATCAGCTACCCATATATTTATTATATTATATTATATATATATTATACTGTGTATCTATATATATATATTATAATATTATTATTATTATTATTTTTATTTTATTTTTCAATACTTGTTCATATACAGTTTAAGTGTAATGTTTATGTAATAAAATACATTACACGTTATACACAATACATAATGTACAAAATATATAAAGGTATATTATATAATAATTTACTATTTTCTTTTTTCATTTGTAAAAATATGCATGGTGGAACTGGTGGAAAATGTCTGCTGTCTCTTTAGGGAAATGAAATTGCAACACTGTAAATAATGCATTTTATTCTTTGCAAGTGTTGAGTCGTATTTCACAGTTTTCATATCTTTTCTTCCTCTGTCTTCCGGTTCCCTGAGGTGGCACCAAAGTGATGACCAATTAATTTTTCATATTACACTTTCAGCAACTCTTGTGCGTGAAGGAAACACATTAAAGGCGTGTGTACTGTGAGTACCAACTGTTTACGTGAAGCAGATCTCCCCCATGAATCACATGTGTGATTTCTGCATGTAGGTGTGTGTGTGTGTGTAATGCGTCACATGAGACCTCATCAGCAAAGCCCTGCAAAGAAAAGAGATGGGCCATTTTTCACTCTTGTATGTTTTCTGCTGTTAATGCAGTTGGTGGCACATTGTCTGCAGTTTTTTGGAGATGTTATTTTATTTTTAACAATTTCACGCATATAAAAGAAGGATCCTGGCTCAAAACATGCAAACTGTGAAAATATTTAATGACATCTGTGGCATGCTGTCAGTTCTGTAATACAACAATTTAACAAAATATTAAATACCATTACCAAAAGCCCTGTGTAGGGTAAAACACTTGACAGAAACATCCTGGAAAGTTGAGAAAATGGCTATAACTTGGCGCAGATATGTTTTAATTTTCTTGAAAGTCTTTTATGCTTATCATGTCTGGTCAAAAAAGTCTAAAACAGTAATATTCTGAAATATTAACAATTCTATTAATATGTATTTTAAAATGTCTTTTTTTTTTCCCCCTGTGAGGCAAAGCTGCATTTTCAGCAGCCAGTATTTAGCCTCACTTGATGAAATCATTTTATTATACAGATTTGGTGCTACATTTCTTATTGAGATTGTTGAAAATTGTTGTGCTGCTTTATATTTTTGTAGAACAGTAAATGTATTAATAATAATCACTGACAACTGAACAGTAGTGTAAAATGTTTAAAGGGTTACTCCACCCCAAAATGAATATTTTGTCATTGATAACTTACCCCCAATGTCATTTCAAACCCTTAAAAGCTTTGTTCATCTTCAGTACAAAATGTAAGATGTTGTAGATTATAAATGTAAGGCTGTTGTTTTGACTGTCCCATTTACTGCCAACTGTCATGGCCCAGAAAAGTACATTTTTCCTTTTTATTTTATACAAAATATATTCAGATTAAACCACTGATGTCTTTCTTTTTTTTCTGAACCTTGTTTAAAATGACTTAAATTGTGTTATTACAAATAAAGCTTTTTTAGGTTTGGAACGACATGGGGTTAAGTGGTTAATTACAAAATTTTCATTTTGGGGTGGAGTAACCAATAATTTATAACATTTTATTACATCATAGATTTTCATTAATGCATTCAGTGCAGTTTTGCCTGTTTTTTTAAAGTCCAATCCATGCTTTTAATAGAGCTCAACTTATTTTGAATGCATTAATAGAGGTATATAAATTTCAGCTATGAAAAAAAAAAAATCAATTAGAATCAGAAAATAATGAATTTTTCTGTAAAACAGTTGTGTAAGTGCACTTATTTAATCAAATGTTTTCTATTATTTAATGTGGTTTTCAAAGCACAAGTCCTTGATGTTGCTAATGTCAAGCCTAATGCAATATCGGTCATCATTTGACCATAAAAGTCGCTGAGCATGACATTTCTTCACATTTAGCATGTCAAACCACAGAGTCATGGCTTGTTTCTGCAGTCGTATCAGCCGGGAGAGTCTTATTAATTCAGTTTGCCGAGGAATCTTTATAATGGCCAGCCAAACGGAGGCATCACCCCCGCGCAGCTCCATTACAGCTTACTGGAATGTTGTTTTCTTATTCCACACTCGCCCTCTTTCTCCTTGTAAGCCATCCGTAGATATGCAAGTTTGGCGTGGATCATTATGGCGTTGGGTGGACTGCTATTTACACCCTCCTAGTGCTTTTGTAAACTCATATTTTGGGCCAAGTCACATGATCGGGATCAGTGACAGAAACGTGCTGCCTAATTTGTTTAACAAACTTGGGCACCTGTTTGAGATGTTCATTGGCTGGAATGAATCTTGCCCTTTGACAGCTTACTTGGAGAAGTTTAGGCTGGAATTTGTTTTGGGCTAATGATTTTAGCAGTTGTGCTGTTGTGTCAGGAGAGGTTCGGGACGGCTGTTGTTAATCTGTAACTAGGCCACAGTTTCTTTGGCAGGGATCTCTAGGTACTGTAGACCTGCTTGTCATGTAAAGGGAAGAAGTGGGTAACGAGGACAGTCCACAAGAGCATTGAAGGAAAACAGCCATTTAATCCTTCTGGTTCCTAAATTAGCCGCTTGTTTGTTCCTCATAAATACACTTGTTGTGGGATGAATTTTACTCATATACACTGTGTCGCTATCTAAAAGGGGCCATGTTATATTCTTTTTGCAGTGTTTTTCCCTGACACCCACTTGTTAGTCATGGTGTCTCGGACCGAAAATAGGTAACGTTTTTTTACGTGACCATTTACCGTGCTCCGTTTACTTTAGGACTAAACAGACTTTGTTGCTATTGTACCTTTAAAACAATGTAAATTGTGTTGTTATTATTATTGGTGGAATATCTAAGAATATCTATTTATTTTTTAAGAAGCCTCTTTTGCTCACCAAGGCTACATTTATTTGATGAGTAAATAATACAAATATTTAAGTAAAATAAATAACATTGTGAAATTCTGACAGGTTTTTTTTTATTTTATTTTTTTACTTTTTTGTACTGCTTTATATTTTTGTGAACATTGTGATGCTGTTTTTTAGGGTTCTTTGAAAAGAACGTTATTTAAAAAAACAGCCTTTATTTGAAATAATCCTTTTTTTTTTTTTTTTTTGTAACAAAATTCTTTACTGTCATGTTTGATCAGTTTATTACTTTCTGAATAAAAGTATTTAGGCCTATTTATTTATTGAAAAAAAACAAAACCTGCTCCAAACAGGGAATAGCAAATTAATAAAATCTAAATATAAAATACAATTTAAAATAATTAGATTTTATTAAAAATGTATAAAAAAATTCATAATTAATAACCTAAATGCTATTCAAGGACTATAATCCACAAACTGTTTTGATTTCACATGGTCTTGTAAGTATTCTGTTTATCTAGTGTCATGTTATCTAGTGTCTTTTTTCCGTTGGGTGTTGACAAAGCTAGTGTGGCATCACATGAAAGTGTAACCTTTATGATATTAGTTACCACAGCGTGTTTATTCACACTTTTCTTAACGTTTATCTTTATTCGCCTGTTCACATCTTTGTGGAGGTTTGTATTTGCTGGCTCCAGACCTCATACAAGCAATTTGTGTCATGGACATGGAAGTATGACTCATTTGGCATTGGGTTTGTGAAGAAATCATTTCTGCTCCCCAAGCAAACACACTCGAATGACTGCAAGCTAATCAGAATCAAATAGATAGTGGGAATGATTCGGCCAGGGGCTGCTAAACAGGTTTCTTTAATACGGTTGGGTTGACAAAAACTATAAATTGTTTGAATTTTATTACCTGGGCTTAAAAGTAGGGGTCATGATACAATACAGTAGTTGAGTGTTTTGGTGCTGTTTTTATTGTGGTATTGGATGTTGGTTGATAAAGCCTGCAGTTTGGGCATGAATTTGGACGTGCCTTGACCTGAAAACTGTTCATCATCTCTATTTTGTACTCCTGTTGTCCTGAGTATCCTGGGTTTTGACTGTTAGCATAGTCTGCTTCCACTTAAAGACTATATGTCATTTTAAAGTTATATCTACAGTTTTGTTATACATGCCTTTAAGGGAAGGATAAAGCCAATGTTTATAGAAGTCTATATCTGACACGTCATGTTGTACTAACTCATAAACTAACCGTACATAACTCATAATCTTTTTCCGGATGGCTCGCAGTCATTAATTTTGACTTTTCATGTCATAATTATGATTTACCAGAGCATTCTTTTTTAATTTATTTTTTTTGTAAGTAAGTGTGTTCCTAGAAATTAGACAGAACTTTGAGAGCAGAACCCTTACTTGTTGGTAAATGTCTTGAATAAATCTTTTAAAAATGGTTACACTGCTAGTTATTTTTGCAAAACCAAACAGAAACCAACTATTACCTTCAATAATTAAAACATATTCAGCTTGACATTCAGAAATTGTTGGAACTGCATGGAATAGTTTTGGCTTTAACCATCCAAATGAGTCAGTCTGTGTTTGTAGGCCTCTTTTCTGTTCTGACCTGCTCTGACTTCACACAGGATACAGAGCCTCCATCACTCAGAAGTGTTCAATGAGGGCTCTCAGATATAGTCTTATACAAAAACAGACCAGAAAGAAGAGTTCTGGTTTTGTTTCCCAGCGTAGGTAGATGAATCATTGGTTTAAACCTCCTCAGGGCCTTCTTGACATGAGGTACTGAAGGGGAAAGTGTGTCTTTGCAGGGCTGTGTTCTGATAACCAAGGAAGAAAACAGGAAATGGTGAGTTCAACCATGTAAACATGTCAGAAGGCCTCACTGTCCATGCAGATGAAAGCTTTCCTTCTTTTTGGTTTGCTAAATCAGTCATATGCACTGAGCAGTTGCATGTGATCTCCTGGCAGGCTACGCAAGCTAGAGCCATATCTCTGGTTCTTTACTATTATTTTTGTTTTTTTTACAAACTTTTAGACAAAACCTGTTTGCGCTTTTTGTTAGGGCAAGTACATTTTATTTATTTCTATTGAAAAAAAATACTACAATCTTTGCTTTTTTTTTTGTAAATTAGATATTTTAGTAAAAGAAAGGGTAACACTTTAGAATAACGTTCCGTTGTAAGTCATTTATAAATCATTTATAAGTGATTAG
>JAUMHI010000061.1:4407203-4438035 GCA_032359435.1 Enteromius unitaeniatus
CTATCTATCTCTCTATCTATCTATCTATCTATCTATCTGTCTGTCTGTTTGTCTGTCTGTTTGTCTGTCTGTCTATCTATCTATCTATCTATCTGTCTGTCTGTCTGTCTATCTATCTATCTATCTATCTATCTCTCTCTCTCTCTCTCTCTCTCTCTCTCTGATTTCAGGCTGTGGTGGAGCAGCGTCCTCTCATGGACGGAATGCATCAGATGAAGAATTCAAGGGCGGAATCAAATGTATCCCAGTTTCCTTTTTCCACACTTTGTAACCAGCGCGTCACAGCAGGTCAAACTTACAATCTCCCCTGCTCACACAAACACCCCCAGTCTTCGACGGACAGGACTTTCTTTTTTTTTTTTTAACTATCCCCTCCCCTCTAACCAGTTCAAACAAAACTTCCACTCCATCGTCCAGTTTGATGCGGACACCTCTTGGACTCTTTTTCTCCCTTAAAAAACCCCTGATCCCCGGTCAGTCGTCTCTTGTAGGATACGCAATACGATCTGCTCCCCAACTCCATTCTCTATTTTTGTGCTTCCTTGTGCTGCCAAGCCCCTGACGTAATGCTCCGTGTTAATTATTAGCATGTGGGAAGCGATGCCGAGACTCTCCTCTGCTGCTTAAACAAGAGCGACTGACTGCGGGGAGAAAAACCTCGTCAAGATGGCCAAACACACTGACCCAGAGTGAAGGGGCACTGCTCTGCGTCCCGTCCAGTCCTGTCGCGCGACCAGCACCAAAGCAACTGCGCCTTTAGGTGAGTGACTTCTGAGCATTTTAATGCCTTAACAGCACAAACCTGGGTTGCAACATCTCTCTTTTTTTGCCACACCAGTAGCTTTCTGTGGGAACTCCGAGAGTAAAAAAAAATGGAAATCGGTAGGCGTATGCATTATTAAAAGTTTAGGGTTGTTTATGGTTAATTTAATCGATTAATTTAGACAGGGTAACCCACCAAACCGCTGACTTAGAGCGTGGAATTGCTTCATATGTGAAGGATTTGGAAAATGAAGACTGAATAGTGTGTGCTCACTTACAGTAAGGGACAGTCGAGCAACAATTTTTGGGAATGTTCTGGACAGTCTGCGATTGCGCTCGGATATTATATGGAACGGAGTGCCGCGCGAATAGAAATCGAAATATTTGTATTTGTTTATATCTGGTGTTTTTGGAGGTAAGTGTGTATTTAGGTCACCCTTGCCGCACTCGGAAAAGATATTGAGATTGCATTAGTCTCGCGGAGTTCCCGGTTAACAGTTCATCAGCGAATAACGTCAGCGCGCGCGTTCATAGAAGATCACTCAATAACCTTTACGTATTTTTACCAACTCGCTAGTGTGGCATTTAGACAAGCTTGGGATTTTATATATATATATCATCTTAGATTCTACAATCCGGTTTAGAAAAAGGTTCAATTCACTGGTTTATTCTGCATTAGCCATTGTTATGCCAGTAGGTGGCGACAAGTGAATCGTTGCTTCACGAATCGGATGTAATTTTTGACGCCGTTCAGATTTGCACAAAAATCTGATTTGTGCAGATAGGCTGAATTAATCAATGAATTGCTCAAGATCGAAACAAGTTTTCGCTAACATTGTGAGTTTGATATTGGCGTTATATCAAAGCTGATTGTTTACGCTGCTTAATTCTTAGTGCATCTTACTACTTTTAAGGTCATTGCACACTGAGTCTTGTAAAAAATAAACATGGCGTCACGTTGTGTCAATCACATATCCACACTGTCTCTGAAAAGTTCGTCCGTCATAAAAAAAAATGTATTGTGTTTGATTGTCTGCATTTTCGCATCCGTAGCATGCTTTTGATAGGAAAAGATGATAAATATGGAAAAACGCACGCAAACATTTCAGACTCTAGGGACTCTAGGGGTTTTATTCAGTATACGTTAATGTACAGAAAAAAAAAGTTTGTCATCACATTCTTCAGTCAAAATCTGACATGCAAGATTCACTATTGAGGTCGATCGTTCCTGAATCAGATGTGCTCAGTCAGTTCATTCGCTAACTGGATGCTTTATTTCAGATTTCACATTTTGCAAGTACTATAGTCAATTAATAACCTATGAGTCAGTGCATTGAAATCGTTCTCTTAAACGATTTGTTCGAAACATTGATTCGTTCATGAGTGAAATGCCACCGAATGAAGCAGCTTTATTTTTCTCTCTGGCTTCTTATGGAAGGAAAGTGGAGTTGTTTCACAGACTGAGACCATGTGATATTTGCCAACTTGTTATAAATGGTTAACCTGTGCATGTTTCTTTGTAGAAATATCACATACTTGTCATTTTCATCTGGAAGAATTGGAAGCCTATGACACCTTGCTTAAAGCTTCCGAAACCAGCAATAGGATTGAAAATATGTAGATTATAGCCTACTAGCTGGTCGTCTAATAGCTAGTGAACTACAAGCTGGCCAAACCAGCCTAAGGTAGTCAGCCTGTTTTTGGAACTGGTTGAACAGCTATATGACCTACCTGGACCATAAACCAGCATCCAAAACACAAATGACATTTCCACCAGTGCTTGACGTTTTGTGCTTGTGTTTCTTTTAAAATAAGGACTGTATAATCACCACTCTTTACTTTCACAGAAAGGAGATGTTCTCTGTGGAAAATGCCATCAAGACTAAAGCTGGACAGTCACTGTATGCTGGAGGAAAGCTGAGGAACGTTTTGTAAGTCCCAAGCATTCAGAGGGTTGGAGAGCTCTTACGAATACCATCTCAAAAGCTTCAAACAGGGATTTCCTACCGCTACTCCAAAAGCCAAGGACAAAGATGCAATACATTGGTACACACTAGAAAATAAATAACATCTCAGAGGGCTGTTTTCTGTCAAACCTCAAGTGAAGGAGAAAGCAAGTGCATTTTTGGATTAGTCTGTGGGGTGATTCTCTATTGAGCTGCAAAGCACCGTCATTGGGACTTGGCCATCTTCTTCTCAACGAACCCAAGTCTTGGTACCGTGAGCCTGCCCACCAGATCATGATGTTTCGTGACCAGGTGGGAGTCCTCGCCGGATGGTTTAAGGGATGGAACGAGTGCGAACAGACGGTGGCATTACTGTCGCTACTCAAGCGGGTCAGTCGAACCCAAGCACGCTTCCTTCAGCTCTGTCTGGAGCATTCCTTGGCTGACTGCACCGAGCTGCATGTTCTGGAAAGGGAGGCCAATAATCCAGGTCAGTACAGAAACAACCACCTTTTCTGACAGTACTAACCAAATGCGAGCAGGTGTACCCAGAACAGGTGCACCTAGCTTTTTGGGGTCAGTGAATAAGTGACTGGGGGTCAGTTTACCCATAAGTTACTCCTGTAGAAAAATACTTTTTATTCTGACCCCTAGCTATATGTAATGTTGAATCCAAAGTGTTGGTTTAAATCTGAGGGAGCACTTGTGGGTGTGTGACCATGGAAACTTATAAAGAAGAAACGCATTCATTTATGCGCAGGAATAAACAAGCTGAGGGCTTATTTCATACATAAAGATAAATGTACGTTATTGCATATTTCGTTCTTGCACCCATACACTCTCTAAAACCTGAACATGGGATTCCCATCAGAGTTTATAGTGGGCTGGGACTCATAAAGAGCCTCCTTGTGTCTTGCAGTGCTGTGTGTTGTATTTTATACAAGGGACTTTAGTGCAGCTCTGTCATTGTTATTCTAAATCATCAAGATGAAGACATCAAAGAAGAACTCAAGATCCTCACCCTTGTATGTTCCCTGACATTAAAACCAGCTGCCCAAGTGAAATTTCTGTTGGTGTATTTCTGTTGTTGGACTCATACGTTGCTGGTTTGTTATTGCAGATGGTGGATTTGCATGCTTGTATGTGGTGGTGACCTTTTGAATGAATCCACTGGAAATGTGTGTGCGCGTGTGTCTGTCTGTGCATGCCTACCTGTGCGATTCACCTCGGGCTGTATTACGCAGCTATGCCTGTGTCAGCCAGAGCAATGTCAGCTTCCTATTACTCACCAGACAGCAGGGATTCTTTGGTTAATCAGCGTATTTTCTTACATTTAAGCAGACGTCTGGTTTAGCCTGGACCCTCATTAGGTATCTCAAACTGAACCCACTTCAGGCGTTTTAGTTGTTGTTTTCCCGTGTGAAGGTTGTGTTTTGACTTGTTTAGCTCAGCAAACTTGTAACCGATCTTACACTGATATTTTACACAGTTTTACATTTTTTTGGGCTTGGGTGTGGTTTTGTATCTGAAGCCGGTTCAGGGATTTCTAGGAAAGATTAAGGCTATTTAGGTGATTTTTTTTTTTTTTTTAACAAAGTGTGAGAAAATACTGTAATCTAATTTAATTTGTCAGGTTAGCAAAATGACTGCTTCTGTACAAATTTAAATGAGTAATTGATTATTAACCTATTTTATCTATATACTGTGCAGAAATATAAAATATATTATTTCTAAAAAAAAAAAATATATATATATATATATATATATATATATATATGTAATATATATGTCTGTATATTATAATTTATTTTATTTGTATAATTTGATTTTATTTCTTATTATTTGTTAAAATTATTTTATTAAGACAATATATATATATTTTTTTAATTAATGTTTTATTTTATATTTTACATAATCTTTTTATAATTATATGCAATTTAGGTACTTGAAGCTAAATTGTATATAACAAAGTTGTGGAAATAACAGAAAATGATGTGTTAGCTTTGTTAAAAAAGCAACATTGTTAAAATTCAACATTTATTTAAAAATTAATTTAGTTTTCATCATTGGCGAACCCAATATACTGTATAACAGTATAATTTCTAATATATGTGTATATTCATATTTTGTACATGTACAATTAGGGCTGGGTATAGTTAAAACATTTTTGATACTGATAACTTGACTTTGATACCGGTTCCTGACCGACTCCTTACCAAATTTATGAAATCAGTTTTAACAAAATGACATTATCTAAAAAAAGAACATTTTTCAGCTGGTTGACATTTATACAGATTTAAAACCTTATCTCCTGAGCCACTGCATGGAAAAAAAAGATATCCAACACAATGAAGTACAAATGAGTTTTAATAAAGTTAAAATAGTTTTCAGTTTACACATCTGTTATGCTCCCTTTACACTAGTGCATTATTATTTATTCTTACAATAGCCTTATCATTTTTCCCCTCTAAAAATTTTGTAAGGCATAAAACATTTGTCTTTAAAAATACTGTTTTAATAATGTTTGTAGTAGCCTATTATGTACATTCTACTGAACAATAGTAATATATTTCTGCTGCCATGTCCAAACCGAACTTTTATTTTGACGGCTTGCCATGTAGAGAGTCGTGTAAAGTATATAAATAACATAAGGCTATTTTACACACTTCTGGTCAAACACACTGGCTAGTGCTGCAGTCTTATTGGCTCAGTGACGTTAATGAGATTAACCCTTTAGGTATTGAAATTGGGTACCGAACTTCGAGACGTTTTTTGATACTCGGTTGTATCGAGGCAATTCGGTCTGTACCTAAAAAGTATCGAACTCAATACCCATTCTTATATAATTATAGGTTGCTGTTTTTTGTTTTACCATATTAATAGTAATTAATACATTTTTGTATATATCAACTCATTACTCTATCTACCCATTACTTTATAGTTCATTTAGATCTTGCATATTTAATGATATTACTATTATACATATTATACAAGTGAATTTATAAGTGGATACAAGTCTGAATAAATTAGTTTAAACTCGACATGTTGGGTTATATTTTAGGATGACTAGTCACATCTTTCCTGTGAAATCAGAGAGCTTTCTTATTTTACAAAACCAGTAACTGACCACATGAAGACATTCCCGTTTATTAGAATGGTGGATACGGAGTTAACTCGCAGCTGGAAGTTTAGTGGAAAGATGCAACTATTTGGAAAGAGCTGCGCCAATGAGAGGAATCCACAATGACCTACTTATTTCTCTCTGTGAAGGAGCTGCCTTGTTCCCCTGAATGATGCAACTTATTTGCCTCTCATCTCAGCATCTCACACTGTAACAAAATGCATGTGTGTGTTTTGCATTTGAGTCACAGGTAGTACACATTTCCTCAGTGCAGCCTTCATCTAGTTACACCAGTCTTAACCACCGTTGGTCCAGTGGTTTAATTTGGCATCTGTGAATCTATAAAGAAAGTGAATCCAAAACAAACACACAAGGTTACACAATCCCTGCTTGGGTTTTATTGTTGTCTGAATTTTTCAACCGTTCCATCCAGCATGGACAGTCAGATAAAACAGAGTGTATGTGTATCTATGTGCGTAAATGGTGTTTGTTGGAATATTATTCCTGTCTGAGCTGGTGTTTAACCCTTGGCCCTTTTTCCGCCCTCCACCTCACAGCCCAGAGGCAGCAGAGTCCGGACAGGAGGGGCACTGTTGTTATGAATGACTGACTTCATACCTCTGTGTATGCATGGGTGTGTGTCCATCTGTGTGTGTGTCTGAGATGATGAAGGCTCTCCAAGTTGTTTTTCCAACATGGAGGCCTCTGTGCGAGATGAACTGAAATGTACATTTAGAAAAGCACCCATATATACTGAACTGATGCTCCCTGTTGTGAAAGGACTGTACAACTAGTATATAGTGAATCTACAGCTCAGAGCTGAAATGTCATGGCTTTAGTATTCATTTTCAGTGTTCCATAATTTAGTTGGCAAGTACTTGGTTAACTTTACATTGATGCGTTCTGCAGACATCCCACATTTATATTGCTGTCAATTATTTCAGTTTATTGCTGTCTGTTATAATCTATGAATCTCTCTACGCTGCACAATGAATCGATTATTTACAGTTAAATTTGTCAACTTTGTTATAATTATATAATTAGAGTTAGCACCAGTAGCACTATGCTTTAGTCAGGCACATAAAGCCAGTTATTTGTTTAGCGGCCAATCTCCATCACCTGTTTTTAAATGGAGCAGCAGTTAATACAGAGTCGTATGTCACCAACAAGCTACGCAATATCGCGTTCACTATCAAGCAAATGAATCTCCCACAAAACTAAACCTGATATTGCACAGCTTGTCACCAACCTAGGACTTTGTGTATTAAATGCCACTCCATTTGAAAACAGGTGATGGAGGTTTAGTACTAATCAAAGAACCAGCTTTACTGAACAAAACACTTGGGTTTTGGGCTTTGAGTGGGTTCTTAAACACCTCTGATTGGCCGTTGTATTCAAGAAATCAACATATATCTGGCATTTGCTGAATTGCTCAACAATGCAAAGACTCAAATATGCACCTGAGAGTTCGCCAAATCTGTTTTGCCAGTACTCTATTTTACAGCTGCGTCTGACGGTGCAGCTAACAGATGTTGTTGGTTGAATATGGCTGTGCTCCAAAGGGTGAGCGTGGCTAAGGTGGTACATCAAGTTTGTGGTATTACCAGTCTTGGCGGGGACGACGGTCCTGCATAATTTACAGATGACATTTGTCTGACTACGGTCAGACTTATAATATCCAAAAAACTGCCATACTATACTTTTCCTCTTTTATTTACAATTTCCTCGCTCACTGCGGCTCTCATTTTCTGCTTATGAAGAGGAATCCAGCAGACCAGCATGAGACAACGATATGGCGCAACCATATGTGATACTATTACATGATTGGCTGTTAGCGTATCACACCCTACATTGCTAGATTACCAGAGAGCTGGTAGGCTACTTTTGTTAAAACAACCAAACTAGCTTCGCAACCTCTGTTTTCTTCCAACGCGAAATAAAAGATATTAAACATTTTATCGAACACATTTTTTATTGATATCGAATCAATCACATGTCGCGATACATATCGTTATCCTTTCATTGCCCAGCCCTAGAATTCAGTTTCCATTTTGAATGATGTATCTCTGATTATGAGGTTTATGCACTTCACTGCAATGCCTTCATCCACTGGCCTTGAGACACACCTCCCCTAGTGACCAGTGTCCAGACCCTTGTCCTGTCCAGTCGGTTTGTTTTTCCCTCTTCTGACTTTCATAGAAACGTCACTGAGCTGTTTGGAACAGAAAGAGTGCTTGTTTCTGGTACGGGTGTCGAACTGTTACATCGCACCCACGCATGAGCAAACAGTTTATTTCTGGCCCTTGCTGTGTTCACAACCCCAGGGACAGCCACGGAGAACCTGCCAAATATATTCTGTTTTGCTGTGAATAAAAACTTGACTTTTTCACTATGTCAGCCCTTTTTGAAAGCGTCAGAGGAGTGGAGTCAGTCTGAAAGGCCTTTCCTTGTTTTCCCTGTTGGCTTGTCCATTTTACAGTAGCAGCACTTGAGTACAATGACTGGCCAGTGGTGACATTAATAGGTAGGACTTGCAGAACATTTGGAGAACTTTGTGTGAGCTGATGTTCAGTTCGTCATGCTATATGTAGAACAGAAAGGGTACAAGGGCAGTTTTCATTTAAGCTCTCCTGCACTCCCTGCCAGGCCACTAGCCTGTTAGGAGTCAATAATACTTCCAGTATGATGAATACGGTGGTTTATATGCTCTTAGCTCAAGCTTTTTAGGTCAAATTTAACCATCATTCACTAGTTGCCCCACTGAATCCTTGAATAAGATGTAACCAGAGGTTGTACTAGGAGGAAGGTTCCTATAATAAGTGGACAACATAGAGTATAGATTACATTTCGTCCTATCCCTTTTGACCGACCTCAGTTAGCCCTTGCTTCTGTATAAAAATAAAGTTGTTGAAACTCTGGCACCGATGTTTACTCTGTTAAGGTGTTTTAGAAAAATGCTGAGCTTGGGTGACATCAGCAGCAGAGTCAGTCTGGATGATAACTTACTCATCACCTGTTTCTCATCTTAATGAATGGCAAAATAGGCTCATATCAGCGAAAAGGAACGTATGACATGCAGGTACTTGAAAGGCATAAGATATATCATGCTTTCTTCTTACTGAGTAACGTCGCTTTCCTTACGGCATCTTTGCTGCTGTTGAAGGAGCCTGGGTTCATTTTGTGGTCTTCTCTGAACATTTGTGCTTAACTGAAGATTGGTGATTAGCTGAGACAGCAGTGGTTTTAACTTCCTTTATGTTGATTGCATGCAATATTCATGCATGTTAGTAAATGCTTGTGTCTTGACGTTTGCTGAATAAGACTTTCCTGTGAATTACTGTGAATTATCTTCAAGTTCTGCTTTTAATCAGATAAAAAACATAATCATCCCAATTATTATTTTCACTATTACCAATTATAACTGTATAAAACTGTCAGTTTAGAGAGCAAAGACTGATTGCTTTTATCAAAATTAAATAGATCAAGTAATTTATTAATTTAATTGTATTTAATAATAGTTTTGTATGAATATGACTAAATTTATAAATATATATAAAATTTTAACTGAATAAGATTTTAAAATCTAATTTATACCTGTGATGGCAAAGCTAAATGTTCATCATCAATTCTTCAGTCTTCAGTGTCACATGATCCTTCAGAAATCATTCTAATATGTGACCCATATGTGTCTTAAGTCGCTGGGGTTTATTTGTAGCAACATCCAAAAATACATTGCATGGGTCAAAATTATAGATTTTTTTTTTTATGCCTAAAATCATTAGGAAATTAAGTAAAGATCGTGTTCCATGAAGATTTTTTGTAAAATTCCTACTGTAAACATATCAAAATGTCATTTTTGATTAGTAAAATGCATTGATAAGATATTCATTTGGACAACCTTAAAGGTGATTTGCTCAGTATTTAGATTTTTTTGCACCCTCCAATTCCAGATTTTCGAATAGATGTATTTCGGCCAAATATTGTCCTATCCTAACAAACCATGTACCAATAGAAAGCTTATTTATTGAGCTTTCATATAATGCATACATCTCAGTTTTGTAAAATTTTACCATATGACTGGTTTTGTGGTCCAGGGTCAAATATGTTGATGCAGCACTCAAGAAACATTTCATATCATTATCCAGTGTTGAAAACAGTTGTGCTGCTTAGTAGTTTTGTGGAAACCATGACTTTTTCGGGATACTTTGATAACCAGAGGGTTCCAAATTGTAACTTTATTAACATTCTTACTGTCACTTTTGATTGATTCAATGCATATTTGCAGAACAAAACGTATGCTCTCCACATCCCATGTTGTGCCTCATGCATGATTTCATGGTCTCCCACGCCGTCAGACCGGTTCTATAGCTCACGCCATCCGAGGGGTGAGCTGTCAGTGCACGCTTGACTTCAGCTCAGAACAATGCATCTGAAGACACACTCTCTCTTCACATACCCGACAACACTGTTAGCTTTACTGTCTCTGGCGAGGCTGGTGTCTTGTCTCTTTGCGGCTACTGTTTAGTATGCGTTATTCTGCAGCTGGTAAATGCATAGCACAGGCAGCTGCATCATGGTGCCACAATGCAGGACTTTGTTCAAAAGTGCTGATTGTGCTTTTAAGAAGTCAGGCTGAGATTTTCCCCCTCCCACCAGTTCGCTGGCTCCCTCTCCAGACAGTCATGAAGCAGGAGTGGGTTTGTATTTAAGTATGAGGATGTGTTTCTTCCACTTGCCCTAAATGGGACCTTTTTTTTATGGGTCGGCCCTTATTTTTATGCAATTATATAACCTCCGCAAAAGAATCTCTGCTCTCTCTCCTCCAGGTACGAAAATAAAGATCTCTTTCGAATAGGAAAATAATGATCAGTCAATGAGGAAGGGGTTCAAGTAGCACAGGGGCCCAGACATTTCCTTAAATAGAGCTCTCTGCGCTCAAATCCGCAGACTTGAGGCTCACATTCCAGGAATAGCTCCGGCTGTGACATTGTGAGCCACTCGAACACACACATAACCCCTGGAACATCTACAGGTAGACTAAATTGATGTTCCATTCCAGTGAGGCTTTTACAGACGTTACAGTCGTCGAGTTGCAATGGCATTTCATGCAAGAGGTTGTCCCCAAAGTTTCCTTGAGGAAAGAAAATCTGAGAGGCCTGATTTGTACGCTCAGTTTTTCTGGGAACTTACTGAATTTTACTTGGGACTTGATCAAAAGTTATTCTTTCCACCCGCCCCAAATACTGTTTTTAAAAATCTCATCTTGATTTTTTTTTTACTATAATTTTACTTCTTTTAGCTGACCTTTTGCAGGGAGTTTGATTGACAGGCAATTTGCCATTTATCTGCCATTTATGTCCAACAAACAAACCAAACAGGAGAGTACATTAAAGAAACGCCACTTTTTTTTGAAAATACAGTATAGAGAGTATAGTTCCTAGTTATATAAGCCTAGAAAATTGAAAGTTTTTTTCTTAGTACATGATGTAACTATAGAAGAGTCGAGTTTTAAATAGAAAAAATATCATACATTTTAAGTGTGATGCTAATGGTCTGATCAGATTCTATGATCTATGCTAAGCTACAGCTACCATCAGACCCAGAGATCAGCTGAATGGATTCGAAAATGGTAAAACTCAACTCTTTAACTCTAAGGGAGTTGAAAAATGAGCCTATTCCTTTAAAGATAGACTTAAACTTGAAAAATGGTGTGAATTGACATCTTTCCGCAGCTAAAACAAGACACCTTTTGATGTTTATTCATGTTTATTTCATGCTATAATTAAAGCGGAAAAGAGAATCGGTTCACGTGACTGTCAGTACACATTCAAAGGGTCACAAACTTATTGTTTGAATTTCTTACAAAATGACATCATTTGAAAACTGAGACTTTGTTTCATACCTGAAGTAACCTGCTCTGTCTTGTCTGTTGGTGCATTGTCCTCTTTGCTCTACAATGTATTTTTCACTGCGTGAGATCACTAGAGCTTGCCGGATACAGGAAAAAGTAAGGTAGGGGTCGGGTCTTTGCAAAGGGGCGATTAGCACTCAACATTTAAGATTGTTTTTCTTTTTAAAAATATATCAAAGTCAGTTGACATTGGATATTGTATTAATGGTATTAATTAATGGCATGGTATTAATTGTGCATGCTCACTTCCCTTATTTAAATTACCTTTGCCGTCATCTATCGCTTGCTAAATGTTAATCTTTAAAAACATAATTTAATCACACTGCTTGTAATAACTGTAATTAATTTAATAATGTAATCTCAAAATGAATGTCCATTTGTTCATACTGTTACATTATAATGTTGTGATGCCTAAATTCAGTTGTATAATTTTAATTCATGGGTTTTTGTAATATACTTAAATGTATTTTAGCATTTTAATATTGGCCAGATCAGCAACAAAAATAAATATTGGTTCATTTATGTGATAAGCATATACATAAAAAATACCTTTTTAAGTAATTTATTATTTTTAAGTCATGTATAAGGACAAAATTAATCATTTTTCTACAGTAAAAAAAAAAATTTAATTCAACAAATTTGATAAATCTACTACTTTGGAAACTATTTTGTAATTACATTACGGAATACACATACTGTACACACACACACACACACACACACACACACATATATATATATATATATATATACACACAACCTGAACTCAATCACATGAACCATTATTTTATTCACAATAGAGAACAAAACAACTGTTTAAATACTTTTGTCCACTAATTGAGCTCATTTCAAATTAGATGCCTGCTACAGGTCTCAAAAACATTGGCACGGGGGCAACAAAGGGCTGAAAAGGCAAGAGATTTTTAAAAGATTCAGCTGGGAGAAAATCTAGCAACTAATTAAGATAATTGACATCTGGTCTGTAACACGATTCGCTCTAAAAAGCAAGTCTTAAAAAAAGCAGAGTCTCTCAGAAGTAAAGATGGGAAGTAGTAGAGGATCTCTATTTTGGAACCTTGTAGCAGGCATAAAATTTGAAATGAATTCATTTTGCGCATAAAATTGGAAACTTTCATAGTTTAAATATTTGTTATGTTATCTATTCTGTTAAAAATAAGCTAACATTTAAATTTTATTCAAATTTAAAAAATGTCCCAAACATTTCCGGAATTCATTTTCTGTGTGTGTGTGTGTATAAATATTTGCACTTGCAATAATTCATTTGTCACGGGACAGAAACACTGCACAACTAGTAAAATCAAAATGTTTATTAAAAGTCCCGAAATACAAACAATCCTTTAGACTTCCACAGGTAGACTAAATTTCCACTCCATTCCAGCACATCTTTTACAGCTGTTACGGTCGTCAGGTTACAATGGCACTTCCTGCCTAATGTTGTCTTGTCTGGAGGGCATGAATGAAGCAGGTTTTTGGGGCCAGAGTGTAAGGCCTCAGTTTCCTCGCTGACTGCTGATGAGGTGAAATTTTAGCACTCTTTAGCAAAACTATCATAATCCATCATATCAAAAGAAAAATGCATTGACTAGGCTATTCATTCTAGTAATTACAGAGGAATTGCTTGACATGTTTTTGCGGTTGTTGTTTCAGAGATTACACAGATAATCAAAATACTGGAATGTTTCTTTTTTCAGAATCAGGCCAAACCTGTTTTTGTGCATTTGGGTCAGGACGGAAGCGGCGGAGCTCATTTGCACTGGTTGAAAGCTTGTCGGGGCTTTCATCTGACGCAGTAAAGATCAGATAGAGAAAACGCTTCGGGGTCAGTCTTGAATGGGTTCACATGTGGGCCGTGACGAGCTTCCTGCATTTGAGAGCGAGAGCTCATCATCCGTACCAAACAATAGACACACGCACAGATGACTCGGAGCCACAGTGACTGCTGTGTCTACTGACAGAGGCAGGTGTTTCCCACTTTGTTGTCAGTCCAGCTGAGCTCAATGGATAGTTAGTCTGCGCTGCTATTTCCAACGTCGAACAGGATTAGCGGCCATAAATATCACTGGCTCGAAGGAAGAGAGGAAGAAAGTGTACGATCGAGCACAGACAAACTCTCAGCACAAAGCGCCTGCCAAGCCAAAATTAGAACTGTCGGCCTCATTCTCTAATTTCTACAGCAGACGTAACATTTGGTGATTGTGTGTGAAAAGGAACTGAGGAGGCGGATGAGCTGAGGCTGCATGCGTACTGCCTCTGGATAATTAATTCAGCTGACCGAGGGCAACTCCGTCTGTGTAGGAGTCAGAAGGTCAGGGCCCTCGAGACAGACAGAGGCAGACGATCAAACCCCGTTTCCACCAAAACGGTCCTTGCCAGAGCTAGGACAATGGCACAACCTCCACAAATGAAACTATCCTGAGAGCCGAATAATGACATAACTGGCTG
This sequence comes from Enteromius unitaeniatus, assembly GCA_032359435.1. Classification (NCBI taxonomy): domain Eukaryota; kingdom Metazoa; phylum Chordata; class Actinopteri; order Cypriniformes; family Cyprinidae; genus Enteromius; species Enteromius unitaeniatus. The sequence goes on from JAUMHI010000061.1 coordinate 4,421,407, forward strand.
TTACAACATAACATGCCCACAAGCAAACATGCTGCATCATGGTCTTTGTCTGTGTTTATTCCCAGATTGAGAATGGAAAATCCCATGTTGAGCCATGTTTGTGCCATCAATACTTTTGAATGAATTTCATGAGTATCTTTAAATTATTTAGAACAATTATTATGAATCAGTTTAAATGTTAATAATTAAAAATGTATTTAATATGTGTGTGTTCTACATAAACACATTCTTTAATATTTATATATATATTTATTTATTTATTAATTTTCAAACTACTTTTTTATACATTTTGCTATGTCACACCATCCAATTTATATATGTATGTATATATAAATATATAATTTATTTATAGACAACACAAAACGTAATTTCTTTGTTGGGGACATGGAGCTAGTTGGTTAGCTCTAGAACTAGAAATAACACTAAACAGGCAATGATGCTATATGGTACCTTCATCTTGGGAATTCAAAGAGGGATCATTGCCCAATTGGTTTGGCTCGGGCCAGCTACTGTACATGCTGCCTTTTAGTGCACTGTAAGGCCCTGACAGGGTGCCGGTGGGGTCCGGGCCTGTGTAGACCTGCAGAGACATCGCCTGTTAAAGCTGCTTTAGAAGAAAGGTGGGGCCACTAAAGTTCAACAGGGGCTTCTTACGTTCTTCCCTTCTCTCTCTTTCTCTGCCAGCTTCGCACACGCTCCCCGTGGGTGTCATTTCAGGATACCACACGTCGATTGGGTGATTTTTTTTTTTCATTCTTCCCTCAGTTACTTCTTGGAGTGTCTTCTGAGGCTTTTCTCTCCGCTTCCCACTCACAGGAGTGTCTTATTCCAGACCCCTGGGAATCTTTTCAATGGGGCTCTGTCCTTCACATGAGAGCGTTTCCACTGGTCATTAGGTGGAATGCTGTTTGGTTTAGCCATACGGTCACTCTCCTCTCTTTCGTTCTCTTCCCCTCCCTGTCCTTTCTCCACATCATTGATGCTCCATATTTCTCTCCAACCGCTACTCTGCTGAATGCATTAGATCTTGGGGAGCCCGTTTAAGGAAGTGTTTGCTAAAGTAGCGTTGAGGGGGATGATCTCAAAAAGAAGGTATGTGTCTAACCAGCGTCGTTTCGGACGCAACGCACCCCAGTCGGAAACTGTGCATTCTTCTGTTGGACCTGTGGTATGCCAGCACATTCCTCACTGCTGAGCTGGAGCAAGCAGCCAGAGGGATGGGTGGGGCATCGTCGCTTGCTCGCGCGCACACACTCTCTCTCTCTCTCTCTCTTGTTCTTTCTCTTCTCACTCTCTAGCCACTTTTTCCAAATAGGCCATTTTTCCTCTCCCTACTTTCCCTCCTGGAAAAATCTTCTCGATGCAAGTTCGTACTGTGTCCACAGACCAATTCCAGTGTTGTTTTTTCCCCTCATAAGTGGAAAAAAGTACAGACAGACCTCATTTTCAGACCTTCTGATGTGTTATGCAGCAGGTTTGGTTCCTGTGTCTGGTGCGTATTGGCATTATCTGTGAATCCGAGCTGAGGTTGTGTGATGATAAAAGTGGTGCATCATCATCCTGGGAGCACATTGTGTCTTTTCTGTGTTTACTCAACACCTATAAAAAAGCAACGATCCTATTCTAAACCAACTCTTGCTGTGTTTGTTGTGCTAACAAGACAAATGTTGGACAATGGTTGAGCCAAGGATCACCATGGATGCAGCCACATTATGAACTTTACAAAGAGACACCATGTTATTATCATAATGTTGTTTTTACAATTGTGAAAAACGCTGATTTGTTAGTCCTGCTCAAGTACTTTAAGTATGCAATCTATTCAAAATTAAAAAAAACTTATTTTAGATTGATTTAAAATATGACTATAGAGATTTGAAGGAAATTGTAAAGCTAGTTCTAAATTACAGGTGAAGTGATTTAGTCCACCTAAAAGTACTTTAAACCACATTTTCATATTAGAATTAAGTAGTTTTTATGACCTCATATTAATTTGGAAGTTACATGGAATATTTATTTCATTTATCACACCATGGAACTATTTAAACTAAGCCGAGGCAAAAAGTTGATTAAAAGTGGTGAATATATGTGTGTGTGTTTATATGTGATGTAAAGTATAATTTATTCTGTATAATTGTTCTTGTTTCATAAAAATAATTATAATAGTTTTAATAATTTTAATAATAATTTTCTTTTTTCAAAAAGGTATTTTTATATATGTATATATGTGTGTGTCTGTGATGTAAGAAAATAAGACCAGAAAATAAATAAATATATATATATATATATGCATTTACATGTAAATACTTCTAAAATATATACTGTATGCATGTGTTTTATTATACATAATAAATAAACACAGTACAAACACGTGCATTATGTAAAAAAAAAAAATGTTGTTTTGGATGCATATATATTGAATTTAATATTTATATATTTATATATATAAATATATATGTAACGCTTGTAAAATATTTAAAGTACCATATACATCTGATATATCAGTATTTTTTGTAAAGAAACAAAGGTGAAAAGGAGGTCACAAAAGCAGCCCCTTATCCCTTGTCTTTCCCTGACCTTACTGTGTGCCGTGTGTCAGCACAGGGTGTGTGTCATTCAGCTGATGCAGTCTCTGGTGGTCTCATATAAATAGGGTGTTATCGCTGGTCCACTGGTGTTTGGAGTCGGTGTTGTGGCCGTCCTATTTTTAGCAGGAGAGAATCATGTGTCTGACAAACACATCTCCTCCCATGCAGACGTGGGCGTGTGCATTACTGTTTGTATGACTGTGCGTGTGTTTTTATCAGCCGCCGATTGTGTCCCTGGTGTTAACGGAGCATCTGGTGCCATACGATGAGGGTTGAGTGTTATCGAGGCGTGTATCCAGGTCAAGAGGGGCACCGATGTTGTTACAGCAGCCTGCAGGGGGTTTATGTTCGGTCTCTCATTTAAAGTGACTCAAAGTTCATCTAATTAAAAGGGGAAAACATCTGTCTGCGTATGGACGGCTGAACGGTCTCTAATGTGCACTGCTTGGGTTTAACCACCCATCTCTGTCTGGTGAACAGCATGTCTGTCTGTGTATCTGTTTGTTTAAGGTCTGCTGATGTAAAAGGTAATTGTGTTCATAACATAGAATTACTTGCTTCATATGTGAAATCTCATAAAATCAGCAAGCAATAATTTACATTGAGTAATGAATCAGTGGAATAAATGATTCAGTAACTCATTCACAAAATAGTTAGTGTTTTAAATCTGTGTTTTTGAACAAATCGGTTTGATTCGCAAGTGATTGAATCATGAACGCATGATTTTAATTCTCAAGTTCAGCCAGTCACTTGCACTGTAAAAAATGGCCGTGAATTTAACGGTGAAAAACAGTGAAAATGCTACGGTAAAAACCTGTTAAATGGTAAATTCCTGTTATATTTACAGGGAAACACCGTAAACTGACATTTCCATTTCCATTGCATTTTAAATTTTGTTTGAATTTGATGTTTTTTCTTTAAAATAACTGTTTCTTTTTAGTTTTTTTTGTATCAGTTATGTTTATTAGGGTTGTATGTTACATGTAATGTTGTTAAATGAATGTTTATTGCCCTTTTTTTTTTTATTTCCCGGTTTCTTATTAGAAATTATGGTATTTAACTGTAAATTTAAAATAAAACCGTAAAACTTTTGACAAAACAAAAATTTTGATACCGTATTTTTCACGGTTTTATACCCTAAATTTTTAAACAGCTTTCTTTTTACAGTGTAATTTTTTGCCGTAAAAGATATAAAGGTTTGATATACCATTATTTAACGGAAGAATTTCGGAAACCCCAGACTGCCGGTATATTACCGTAAAAATATATATATATTTTTTACAGTGTGTTTTGTTTCTAAACAAATCATTTTTCAACTAATCTGTTGTCATTCACTCACTGTCATCATCAAAGACAGTCATCAGTTTCACATCAATTTCCCAATATTACCGTATACTAATGTATATGCATGTATAATATTGTTAATGTTGATATTATAGTCCAAGATAAAAAAGGGTTTAACCATACAAATAATATGTGTAATACTGATTTAAATTGTTGTTTTTCTGAGCCAAAAATAAATATCACATTTTTCCCTGATTTATTGAATTTCCCCACAAAAATTTAACAATCTTGACAAGTATATTTATAGCAAAAATAAATGTATGAGAATTTATATTAAAAGATTAGATACTTTCACCCCAAATACTAATTAGTTGTAATTTTTTAATTTTGTAGTTGTAGCTTTTTTAAATTTGCCACTATTCTCAGTTTTACCCATTTGCCAGATTTCAGTAAAAAAAAAAAGGTCAAAATAAGCATGTTGTTTGAATTTTTACATAAAAATTGCGTTACACTGAATGACAATGTAACATTATTTCAACCAGATTTTGACATTTTATTCTCCAAAATGTATTTGAAATATTTTAAAGCAGACACTTTACGCTTAACATGCTTTCTATGGACATAAAATTTCTTTTGATGCAGACATTTTACGCCTTTAACCCGTGTAGAACAGATCCCAACATTTCGAATGGTAGTATAAGTGGGCATGTTTTGCAGCACCTTTGATGAGAAGAAAAATATAATTATAAGGAATTATATTATGAACAACTAATGGCATTATCAATGATCAGTTTTCTGAGTGCGTTTTATTTACATCACGCAGTACATAAAAATCATTAATGATTCAGTGACAAGCTTATAAAAAAAACGAATGCATGAATTAATTTAAGTAATTTTGAATGAATCAGTTTAATGAACTGGTGACTCATAAGGGCAGTGGTTAAATAAAAAAAAAGCATGCTAGCATATTCAAATACTTACATTTAATAGTCTTATTTTATTCATCTTGTTTCTGAGTTTTTGTTCTATTCTGTACAGCACTTTGGTCAACTTCGGTTGTTTCACAAATAAATATTGTATTGTGTGATATTCTGAATTTAGCCAGTCACTTGTTTTGTGCCTGAATGAATCATTTTTTGGTTTAGTGTTTTTGCTCAGGCCTCGCTCCTCTGAAGTAGTTTGTTCACTCAGACATTGTGCAGTTGAAGAGCATCTTCTATTTTAAGGCAATCTGAAGGTTAAGTGGAAGGGGTGTAGGAAATACAAATTAAGACCGAACGCAGGGATGTTTGAAAGCTCTGTATGCTGAGAGCAGGCGCCACGTGGAGTTTACTAGAACGAAATGTTTTACTGTCTAAAAATGACTCAGTGAAGCCTTAAAGAAGGGCTTTCCTCAGACTGACCGCTGTGAATCAACTGTGATTCACAGATTCCCTGCTGAATGCTGCCTTCACTACATTTCTGTCTCTTTCTCCCTCTCACTTTCATATCCTACTTTTTTCGTTCCAGTGATTTAGTTAATAGCTGTAAACACATTACACACTGTAAAAGGAGGGCGATTTTGGTGGATAAGTCAAAAGTAGAGTAAAGGAAGGAGAGAGTTTTGGGCACAGAAGAAGAGACAGAGAGAAACACATTCCTGTGAGGGTCACGTTCCACCAGCTCCGGGGGTCTATGAGTAGACTGCTAGGCTATGACATATGAATAAGTGTGTACTAATGTACATTTTTGGAAGTTTACAGCTGGCCGAGTCACAAGATCATTTTGCGACCCAGTTAAACCACGTTTGTTGGGCTGCAAAAACATTATAAACCAGTTTAAACCAATCCAATCATGTGACTTATGGCTTCTACAAAAGCTACTTTTCTTCATCAGCCTCAGAGCTCATGGTTTGTCTCTTATATTTATAATTAGATATTCACATCATGTTACAATTTTTTTATTTATTTATCTGTGTTATATATATGTGATTTATTTAGATTTTGATGACTTTTAAGGTCATGTAATAGTCACTTAAAGTTAATCTTTAAAAAATAAGAATAATTTGATAACACTTTATTAAATTATAGTGATGCGATGCCTAAATAAAATTTATCATGCAAAAACTAATTATTTTAATGTTTTTAATTGTGTTTCAGTTTGCGTTGTCAAACGATTCATTATGATTAATCACATCCAAAATAAAACATTTTGTTTACATAATATATTTATGTGCGCTGTGTATATTTATTATGTGTATATATAAATACGTTAAGATGTCCACATTAAAAGAAATTCACAAAAGTGATTTTATATTTGTAGAAAGCACTTTAAATGTAAGTAAAGTGTCTGCTTTTAAGGTTTCAAATAAGGTTTTGGAGAATAAAATGTCAAAATGTGGTTGAAATAATTATTGCATTATCATTCAGTGTAACACAATATTTATGTATAAATTCAAACAACATGCTTATTCTGACTTGTACACATTAAAATATATAAAAGATAAATGGGTAAACCTAGGATAGTGGCAAATTAAAAAAATGTTCAACTAATTAGTATTTGGAGTGGAAGTAATGCATCTTTTAATGTTTCATTAAATTGATTATAATTGTAAATAGGTCTGACAAGAACCTATTTACACTGTTATGTTGTTACACTGAATGAAATTTTAGTGGACAAATTTATTGAATCAGGGAAAACCCTTTTTTGTCTTTAAAAAAAAAAATTATGTTTATATATTAAATATATTTATTTATATACTGCATAAATATAAAAAATATACTATATGTGTGTGTATTTACATACGCAGTAAACACACATAAATCATGTTAATGAAAACTTTTATTTTGAATGCGTGATTAATCAGCACCATTTCTGGACTATTTTATTTTATTCAGAAACAGTATAAAACAGAATAAATTAGACAAAAGAAACCTAAACAATAAATTAGAATTGTTGCCCTGTCAATTAACTAAAATAAGTTTAGATTGTAGTCAAAAAATAAATAAAATTCAATAAAAATAAAAATGAATCTTATCAATAAAATAACATTTCTTATGATCAACAATTAATAAAATTGACAAAGGTACATAACATAATTATTAAAACTTAAATTCAAATTAAATGAAATAATTATAAATAAACACTAATACATAATTATTGGCCATGTCAAAATAAGTTTTGCTATGTGTCAGAACGTAATGTGCACAAAAATTTATTTCACTGTCAGTAAAATTGACATGCGTAGGATTTTCAATATCTGTTCTTGCACAATGTCAGATGTAGAATTCAGTGATGAGCCACATACTTGTAGGAAAGGGATAGTGTGAGAAAGGTCTGACGTCGCTCTGGAAGCTCTGCGATCGGATCCTGAAGGAAGTGAACGGGGGGATGGTGGCAGAGGAAGTCAGAATCCTTGAGATGAGTAAGCTGCATTGTTTTAGCAGCAGCACTCCCTCTATATCCAGCTGGATGGGTGGAGCGAAGGAAGAAGAACTGTGTAATGATGGTGGAGTGTGGGAGCCATAGAGGAGCTGGCAACCGCTGAGGTAGAGCAGGACGCTGGCCAAGTCGAATGCTGGGCTCTAATTTTAGTAGCGGAGTGTTACTGAGGGTCATGAGGACTTTATTACCAGATAAACTCATCACAACCTTTGGCAAAGCACAAACTGAAGCGCGCTGAGTGGTGACACATAGTGGTGGACGTGTAACCTTCTCTCATCACTTTTATTTATGAAGAATTCTTTGTACTTTTCTTACTTACTCTTACATTTTTCATTGTCTTGTTAAAGTTACACATCGCTGTAAAGGAATAGTTCACCCTTAAAATGAAAAATCACTTGCCCTCTGTCTATCTAAGATGTAGATTTTCTATATCAGAACAGATTTGGAGAAATAACATCACTTTGCGTTTGCATCTTGTGCAGTGATTGGGTGCCGTCAGAACAAGAGTTCAAGCAGCTGATAAAAACATCACTTTAATATACAAGCATTTAATGTTTTAGGTAGTTAATGCTTTAAACCATCACTTCTGACCAAAATAGCAGTCCATATTCCATAAAAACACTTTCTCCTGTCAAATAATCCATCCTCTGTTGTCCTCTCACGTCAAAATCAACCACATGTTTGTTTTACAGATTCAGATTTTTACTGGAGTAACCAATAACTCATGTCATGTTTATTTCTTGTGGATTACTATGATGTTTTTATCAGCTGTTTTACACTGCAGAGGATCCATTTGTGAACAAACTACTCCAAATCTGTTCTGATATAGAAACACTTTTTAATAAAAGGATGTTGATTTAAAGTCTGGGTAAGTAACTGAACAGTTATGGGTTTGAATAGCCTCACAGATAAAGGACCACCAGGGGGTGTGAACTGGGTTTGTCCGCTTGCCCTCTAGAATCCCGGTGGCCCATCAGTAAAAATGGAAGTGCCTGAAAAAGACTCCCAGAGAGACACTTAATCATCAGTCCACAGTCGTCCTCAAGTCTGTGCGTCTGTCTTTAGCATGACACTGGTATGAGGTCTAAACAAGCATAGCTTCATGCTAAACATGACAGGAGACTGCTGTAACATCTCTACTCGTACTGTACACTGGCTGATGAAACACTGATGCTACAGTCATTGTCATTTTTAAACGGCAAAACTTGTCTCTTGATCTAATGGTAATGCTTATTTTCTGTATTTGTAAATTGGTGAAAACATGTTTGAGTTATATGTTATCCCAAAATACAAAGGAAAATTACACTATACTTTTTATTTTACATTTTAGTTATATTATTGAATATTATCAACATTAAAGACAGGACAGAGGATACTACAACAATGTATATCATTTATAATTATTTTTGCTTTTAGTTATTTAGAATTCAACTTTTTTTTTTCTTTGTAGGTTAATAAAAAAATAATTGTGTAGGTGAATAAATAAATAAAATAAAAACCATGGCATGTTACAATAGGTTGCATGACCCTGGTTATGAATAGTGTCCTCACCAAATGCTTAAAATGCAGCAGTTATTTTAAAAGAAGAGTAAAAACAGGGATGACTTGCTGGTGTTATTTCATCCAGGCATATATCACTGTGTAACCTCCTTTTTTACTTTTACGTTTCTGTAAACTTATTCTAAACTTTAAATTCCATTTATTTTATTATTTTATTTTATTTTACCTTACCTGAGAACTTATGCCAAACTTACAGTTCTATTCATTTCATTTTAAGGAGGTGCTCTTTTTTTAGTAAACCTTTGCTAAATTTTAAATTCCTTTTTTTTAATTAATTATATTGTATTATCAGGTGACCTTATCTGTGAAAAACTTTAATTCTATTTTATTATTTTATTTTAGATTATTTAGATGTACTTTCTGTTAATCTATGAAAAAGTAATTTATAATGATGTATGTATTATATATTATATTTTTATTATATTTTGGTTTTATTATATTTTTTTATTAACATTTTGGTGCTCTTTCCTGTACACATCTGTAAACCTCTGTTGATTCTTCTTATTCTTGTTTTGCAGTGTTGATCAGTCAGTGGCAGAGTGAGCCGAAAGAACGGGTCATCTCCTTGGTTCTGAGCCACCTGCCTCTTCTCAAACCAGGCAACGTTGAGGCCAAGGTGGAGTACATGAGTCTCCTGCCGAAGATCTTAGGCCACACCATCGAACATGGCCGGCACTTAGAGGAAAGCAGGCAGCTACTGTCCTACGCCCTCATCCACCCCGCAACCTCGCTTGAGGACCGGGGGAACCTCGCCCTCTGGCTCAACCACCTGGAGGAGCGGGCGGCCGCTCGAGGGGCCGGAGACTCTCTCGAGCGCGCACCTTCCTCTCACCACGGGCAGCCTCCGCACCTCTACCCCCACCACCAGCGCTACGGGTCAGATGACCGTCTCAACGGCTGGCAGAGCTCGAGGGACTCCGGGCTGGGAAGCTGGCAGCAGCAGCAACAGGGCTGTGAAAACGGGCACCTCTCACTGTACCCATCATCCTCGGTGCCCTCCACCATCAACGCTGTAGGTACAGGCAGTGGGACCAACACAAGTGAGTGGGCTATTCTTCGCTTTCGGCTTAACATGGGACGCCGTCTGCCTCCCGTTGCTTAGTCTGTCTGTAACCACAGGTGTTTCATATAAGCTAGCTTTGGCAAGCTGCAGATCCAGACTAGCGAGATGTCAAGTCTTTCAGCATTGATATAATTGGGACCCTTTTAAATCCCCACTCATTTCCTCCTGGACTGTTGAGATGTTGTACTAATGACTTAAATTTTATCTCTCACATTCAGAAGTATGATAGCCCACGAAACAAGAGGAAAAAAGTGTGTGTATGCAGCACTGCTGTCCTGTGGGTGTAACAAAGATATTCAGATTGAACATATCTGTGGTCAGAGCACGATATTTCCAGCTAAGAATGCAAGGGTCTTTTTTTTCTGATGAAGGAGACAGCTGAGGATATAAATAAGGGCACATTTAAAGCACTGCTCCACCAGATCCTCTTTATTTTTGACTACTTGGAGTACTTAACAGCACAAAGGACTGGTTTCACAGATCACCTCCAGCAGCCTCAGGATGTAGGCTTTAAAAATATTATCTTAACTGTCCACTGTTCCCTTTGACTTTTAAATGGTTAAGGGTAACCCTCTGTATCATGCAAGCACGTACTGATACAGATTTCCTGAATTCAGTTGGATTTTAAAGCTTTCATTTTAAAGTTTTAATTTGATTCAATTCTGACTCATTTGGGCATTTACCAAAACAAAAACAAAATTATATATATATATATATATATATATATATATAATTTTATTTTTTTTTTTTCAGAAAACTACATTCTAACATGCTAAAAATTGCTATTGCTATTGCTTTAAGCTTTGTAATTTTACTGTTATTTAATTAAACTACTAATTAAAGCACTATACAGCTGAAACTAATAAAAATGACACAATTAATAAAAAGCAAACTTTAATAATACTTTACTACTTTATAAATACTATTAAAAAAGCATTGGTGTAAATAATCAAAGGCTACATTATTTTAATAATAGTAATATAATTTTTTCATAAATAGTAATAGTTTTTGCAGTTATTTTTTGATCAAAGCCTGTGAGAAAAGAATGTATATAGTAGATTGTAATCACTAATGAATGAATGTATTCAAAAGTATGAGTAGATGTTATTTATCATTTTTAAATAACAGATTCATTTACCCAAATTAAATACTATAAATTGTAATATACACATATTACATTTTAGATTGCTATGATGGCTTTATTCGGTAAATTTTGATCTGTGTATGGTATCATGTGAACGGTGAAATTGGCATTAGGTTCTTTATTTATGTTTTTTTTTAATTATTAATAATGCATGTTTTATTTTTTTTTGTTGTAAATATATTCCTAAATTCATAATAATTCTTTCTAATGAAGGATTCAGTTCATTTTAATTTTGGTCCATTCACAGTGTCCGATCAACAAAGTCATACAGGTGTAAATTTAGTTGTGATACAGGTTAAGACAATAAAAAACTAATTTGTCTCCTTGACAGAGGAGATTAAAAACGAATAATATTTGAGACCGACTTCAAACATTTTATATTTTTTCCACAATCTCACCAATGAACATTTGTAAATTGAATTAGATCAGCATCCTGTGTCCTTCTTTCTTTACCCACACAAACACCCTCTCACCTCCCCGACTAAGCACCACATACCATCACAGCTCTTCCCTTGTAAGGTATCCTTTGTGGGGGTTTGTATTTAGAGAAAATGGCTAATATTTAGGGACTGGAACTTGTAATGTTAGCTGGGGACCTATTTTAAACTAGCCCGCGAAGACCTATACATAGTCCAAACATTTACAGCCGCATATAGGAGGAGAGAACGCTCTCCACGCGGCCCATAACGTATCTTCCCCATCTCATTCTGTGTTTGTTTCCTCTTCCCGCTCATCCGTGACGGGGTTGAATGTTCCAGAAGAGGAAGACAGGCTTACCTGTTTAGTAGGTGCAACGGAAAAGACTTGCAGCTTGTTTGGTTTGCCAGGTTTTCCCCCCTTTAGTGGAAACAAATAAACTTGTGTTGGTTGTGCTGGCTAAAGCAGTTTAGAGCTACAGAAGCTGAAAGCCATGAAAGTTGTTAAAAATTCCAACCCCACACAAGTCTGCCTGTAAATGGGGATACAGGTCATATTTGCGAAGATGAGATGGTATTGATAATGTATAATTTCGGGATCGGAAGCAGGAACTTTTATTCAGAACTGCTTCTAAATCATTCAGACTCTTGAGTGGCTTACTATGCAGCTTTAGTCTGATTCACAAACGGTGACTCTTGTGAGTCAATTCTTTTTAGTGAATCAAAAACATGCAGTTCGAACAGTGTAGTCAGATCCTAAACAAATGAGTCGGTTATTGTCAGTAGACCAAAAAACCTGCCGCTTTTAAATTTGTTACTGACTGCATTTTCATAAGACATGGTAAAGTTACACATTAGGTTTGTCCATTGTTAAAAAAAAAACAATTGCTGAATAAATAAAATAATTGTTTTATTTAGTATACTGATGTAATATGTAGTCTATAAAAAGATTATGTGATAAAAAAAATGTAACTCTGTTAACAGATATAAAATAATCTTAATCTGAAGTACTAAAATTAGTAAAACTATAGCTGAAAAAAATCAAAAAGGAAACTAAATACAGTATTTAAAAAAACAAAACAAATGAGGTATGAAAATAAAAGTTAAATCAAAATATTAAATAGATAATACTGAAATTACAGTATAAATATTTCAAATGTATTTGTTATTAAAGTGATCTCATCTTTTGCCAATTATTTTACAATTATTTCTTTCTCAAAGACGGTGATAAAATCATTAATAGAGCTTCTGTATTGTGATCACTAATTGATTCGTGTCAAATTAAGAGCTGCATGGTATTCAGTGACACTCAAATGAGGAGTAGATGGTATGTTAAATGGTCTAACTTTTTAAAACGTTATTATTTATTATTCAAAATAGCCCTGAAGTATGAAATCATATCCTGTTGCTCATATTCATTGCAGTCCAAAATAATTTCACATGCTTAAAGTCTAGCGTGACCAGCCCCTCTACTACTCGACCCCCTGATTGTCCACACTGACTAGACAGAAAATAGTATGTTTTAAAAGGTTCACCCATATTTCTGCATAGTGACAACAGAGCTGCTAATCGTAGCTTGTAAATTTGAAGCTTTTGACAGAAGTTTCCAGAAATATAACAGTCCTGGCTAGTTTGTGTTTATGACCCGCGCATGTCTGTTTTCTCTTAGTTCTGTCGGGTGGACAGCACAGTCCTCTGCGGCGTTCTGTGTCTCTGACCCCTCCGATGAGCGGCGGATCTAACCAGCCTCTGGGGCACGGATGGCTCTCTCAGGAGGACCTGCGCCCCCGTGGCCCAGCCCCCGACCACGCCCCCATCTCTCCTCAGAGCAGCGTGGCATCCTCGGGCAGCGGAGGCAGCGAGCACCTGGAGGAACACGCCGCTGTCCGAAGTACATTCCATGAGGAGGGCAGTGGGATGAGGGGTGAGCCACAGAAGTGTCCATGTAGACTATTTTTAACGACCGGTAAACAAATAATTGGGCAAATTGGTCAAGATGAGCCCAGGGCTTTAAGAAGTAGGTCACTTTCCTTTTTTAAATTATCCATTGCTTTTCGTCTGAAACAATGTGATGTCCTTCTCAGATGTGCCGGCATGGCTGAAGAGTCTCCGTCTCCATAAGTACGCTGGACTCTTCTCCACCATGACCTATGAAGAGATGATGTCACTGACGGAGCAGCAGCTGGAAGCTCAGGTTGGTGTTTTCAGGCTAAAATGACTTTCTTACTTAATACTTTTGTCTTGCATCCTAGTACAAATAATTAAATAAATTTAAAATAAGATACATTTAATTTAAGATTTTTGTCTTTTTTTCTTTCTTTTTTTTTCTTTTTTTATTTATTGAAAACTAGGAACAAAAGGTCATTATGGTTGTTTAAGTCAAGACAATGCAATTTCCATACATTCTGAAGCATAGCACTTTTCCTCAGTGGTTTGTGTACACAATGCATTTATCCCAATGTTTAACACTTTTTTTCCAAATGAAGTCTAACAGCAAATGTACGTTTCTCCTTACTGTGTATTTAATTTGTTTGTTGGAGGGTCGACCTGAAACTATTTACAGTACATGTTGCGGCTTTCAGACAGCTTGCTAAAAGTGTTTTTTTTAAAAACGTCTTTTTTTACTATCTAACTCCAATTCTACTATCTAATTCCCAATTTCAGCTGCCACTTTATACCAGTAAGATACAGAATATTTTCAAGATGTTTTAAACAAGCTGATGTCAGAAAAAGTCTTGTATTTAGAGAAATTAGTTTTTGCGACATTTGCACTTAAACGTTTGTTCCTTTTAAGTGGCCTTAACTACATGGTATTAATGATTTGATGCAATGCACTTATTGTGTACATACATGTTTTTACATTGTACTTACATTTAAAAAATATCTGCATGTAATTGCATCTAAAATTAATTTCTGCAATTACATTTATAATGACACTTTTGACCAACCCCTAACCTACCCTTAAACCAACCCATACCACCTAACTTGTCCCTAACCTTATCTTGTCCTTAATCAAATCGTCTTCATCATGCATGTACATAGATTTTTACATTTTATTTATTGTGGCAGCTTTGCATCATATGAGATCTGTTTTTATGTTATATAGCATGTCAGATTTGGTTTTAAATCTTGGATTTTCTCCGATATAGCAAGTCACCAAAGGAGCAAGGCACAAGATCATCATCAGTATTCAAAAGCTGAAAGACAGACAAAACGTGCTGCACTGTTTGGAGAAGGTCAGAGCCTCTCTTTCTCCATCTTAGTTTATTTCAAACCATAGTATTTGTTTTTGTTTTGCCTTCAAAACAAAACCTTCAACCTTACACTTTTCCATACCTCTGCCATTATAATTGTTTACATGCAATTTGTATGCGTGTTAATTATGAAATATCATATACTCAATTCAAGGACACAATATTTGAAACAACAAGAGACAGGAAGGAGCCAGATGTCTAATTTCAGAGTAACCTTTTCATCAAGCTTTCCATCTCGATGCATTTGTAGCATCAGAAATCAGACACCTCCTCCTGATAGCTGGATCCATTTAAAGTTTTAATGTCCTGCATGTGTCTGCCCTGTTAAGAGTCGCACCGTGCGACGGGGAAACAAACATGCTTGTATTTTTGGTAGACCTTTATTTTGTCCTCACATGTCATTTTCCGCCTCATTACATGTCTGAAATATCCCAACACCCCGACAGTTGCTCGTATTTAATTTATGGAAGCGTTTAAAATAATGCCACACCGCAACCTTGAATATAACAGCTACGCTCGCATCCATTCATTTGTCACCTCTCTCTCTCTCTTTTAGGACATTTTGGAGGGAGGCAATCTACGTGCTCCTTTGCAGGAGCTCCACCAGATCATCCAGACGCCCATTAAAGCCTGCAGCACAGAGGAGTCTTCACAGCGCCACCTGCTGAGCACTGACGGGAAGGGCGGCATCGCCAGTTCCCACCTGGGCGGAGGAGAGACGGAGGGCAGCTCCACGGTCATAGTCGAGGGAGACATCCCCGCTCAGTTCACTCGCGTCATGGGCAAAGGTTCATACGTAGTTCTTCCCATCATCTAAGAATCATCTGAGGCTTTTAGGAATGTTTAAGTCACCACTTTCCTTTTCCAAATAACTTAACAGACAAATAGGTCAGAAGATGTCAGACAGAGATTATGTAATTTACTTCCCTCAGCTCAGCTGCACGCAGATCAAAAGTGATATTAATAGTTTGCTATTAGTTTTTAACTTCTTTTCTTTCTGTTTTTGTGACAGTTTGCACACAGCTCCTCGTCTCCGGGTCAGATGAGGAGAACATTAGTTCCTACCTACAGCTTATTGATAAGTGCCTGATCCATGAGGTGAGTGCTCAGCTTGAAATATAATTTAATTAATTTATTGATGCACTGATGATAAATTTCCTGGTCTTTTAGTGAAAAATACGTCTGCTTGTTATAATTCCCATTGTATACAATTATGCCCTTACTTGGTGAATATCCAGTTACACACAGAAAAGTGTATGGAAGAAAAATGGTTAGTGCTGTTATTGTTAACCAAAACTTGAATTATTTAAAATCATTTTCGACAGTTAAAATAAAGTAAAAATAAATAAAAATTGAAATGTTGCCTTGGCAGCCAACTGTCATAGGTTTAAGTCAAAACATTACATTTACTAAAAAAAAGCATGAATACATTTCTAATAAAGCTAAATGAAAATATTAGAAATAAAGAAAAAGATCCCAGTCCCATTAGGGACAGTTCTGGAGTGATCAGTTATGAGGTGTGAATTATGTTGAGCAGGAATGGAAATCCTGAGTCACTCACTGCTCTGATGTCTCCTACCTCTCACAGGCCTTCACAGAGACACAGAAGAAGAGGTTGTTGTCTTGGAAGCAGCAGGTGCAGGTGCAGTTTCGGTCAATTTCACGGAAAACTCTCCTGGATCTAACAGGACAGAGAAGAAGGTAAAATGGATTTTGGAGGTCATGGTTAGAACCAAAACACAGTTTAACTTCCCAATTCTATTTAGATTATATCAAGATGTGTATGTAGTATGTAATCACAGTGCAAGTACACACCGGTACAAAGTATCTACAGCTGTAATATTTCTGTAACTACACACATGTAACAACCCTCAGAGTGGTGTGTGTAAGTACAAATGTG
>JAUMHI010000061.1:4443916-4454787 GCA_032359435.1 Enteromius unitaeniatus
CAGCGCGCGGACAGAGTTCTCACAATAAAGAGAATTTTGCTTCCAAATCCAAAGTCTTTCTCCTGGTCTCTCTGAAATTTCACAACACTGGCGTTCCTTTTAAAAACAGCTGACGGAGTTTTCCCGCTAATCAAACAACCGTCTTTACTGACGAGACGCACATAATATATCGTACGATATATATCGGCCAGCCCTATTATATGATGTATTTAGGTAGTTGACATATCAATGTGTCCTATGGTGTTACAGCAAAAAAACAACAATGGGGATAAACCTCTCTCATGCTATGAAGATACATTTTTTGTAAGTTTTTGCTATGTCACACTAGGACACAGTCCAATTTTTATTTGTCAACTATCCATTTATATTTTTGGATATGCATTAGTGCATAGTGTTTCTTCACTAATAATATTACCTGTATTTCACACCAAATGTTTCCATAAGGTAGGCAATAACTAAGGCAGCACTGGGGGAGAAAAAGATAATCAATTTAATTATGAAAAAAAAAAAGATATTATTTTACAAATTAAGAAAATACTTCTTATAACCATTAAAAGATTATGGATTTCTACGCTGGCCGAGAAAGCTCAACGCGCAGGAAACTTCAGAAAACGCATGCAAACAGAAAAAAACTACAACACATTAAGAAAACATCTTCATCAGTGACAACACAGGCGCTGACCACAACGGAAATGTTTCAAGGGGACCTCAAAAAGTGACGAACCCATCTGAGAGTAACTCTAGCTAAAAGCATTAAAATAATGTTTCACAGTTACGTGTGTAATTCGTCAGATTAGTCTAATAATATCCAAACGACCGTATGATCAGGTTGTTAAAATAATCACAAAAAAACTCCTTTTAGTTCAGCGACAACACCTCTGCTCTGACCAAAAGCCACGGAACAAATAATCAGGTCCCAGATAGGTTTGTCAATTTTTGAGGTCCCCCTGAAACATTTCAGTTGTGGTTCGTGTGTCTGCAGCGCCTCTCTGTGTTTGCTTGCGTTGTGAAAATTTGCGGTTTGCATGTGTTTTTTCCTGTTTGCATGCGTTTTCTTAAGTTTGCAGCGCGTTGAGCTCTCTCGGCCACCGTAGATTTCACTTTCAGCATACCTTCTTGATATCCCTGCATTTCCATGAACAAGTACCTTTCCTGCAACACAAAAATGGGCAAGACATTACACAAATTGGATGAGATACAGTAAGTAAATAAAATTAATTTCCACAATGAAAATCCATTTTCTTTTCAAACGTAATTTTTACCCAAGATCAGAACAGAGAAAGTGCTATAGTTATAGAGATCAATATGGAGAAACATTTATTACCCCCCGTCTCTAAACATCCATCAATAAATTCTTTAGTCTATAAAAGAGAAAAACAGGTTATTATAATTTAGATAAAAGAACTGCTCACCAAAAATGTAGAAATGATCTAAAATTTTTAAGGAAAAATGGTCAGCTTACCATTGGGAAATACCTAATAATATTTTCCACAGGGTTATCTGCTATATCTAAAACAAGGTACCTATAAATAAGTGAAAATTACCAGTTAGAAATAGTGCAGAAATATACTGAATGTGCCACAAAGAACAAAACAGAGATCAAGATACCTAAATGTATGGGGAAAGTTTGGCTTTATAAAGTTGGCCTCAATGTCTTGTCTGACACATACAATGTGAGTTATCCCCTGCTTCTCCAGCATTGAGAGCTGAAAAAGATGATAAATTATTACAGAAAATCTCAGGCATTGATCATTTTCATCATGATGCCTGAGAACAGATCGTATATATACACTACCTTACTCTTCATAGCAGCTGAATAGGGGCCAAGAAACAAGCCTGGGAGGATTTCCTAAACAATTACATACGGCAGTATGATTCGCTTGATTACAATGAGACATTTTGACTTAATTATGTATATAAGGTGTATATATAAATAAATAAAGGTGGTGGAAAAAAATGTCTACTATAAGTCTGCACTAATACAACAATGGGCAAGTATTTACTGTATCACAAATACTTTTAAGACATTCTCACTCACCTGCATCTCTCTTCTCATTGGATACGCCCAGTCCTGGAGAAATGGGATTACAAAATTTGATCAGTTTTCTTCAAGCATTCTTACAGTGTGCCTCACCTATTGAATAATAAACTGCAGCACAACACAGTACTTGTTTTCAGCATCTACGTACATATGCTCAAAAGACAGATTATTGGTTTAACAGATGTTTATAAACAATATTTAATCAGTTCTATAATAATAGTGCTCAACTTAGACCAAAACAGAGTATGAAAGTAACGTCGTGTGGATTATTGTGATCCTTTTATTGTTAGTTTGGACTGCTTTTGACGGCACCTATTCACTGCAGAGGATGCATTAATGAATAAGTGACATGATGCTTAAATTATTCATATCTGTTCTGATTAAGAAACAAACTAATCTTGGATGGCCTGAGTGTGAGTAAACAGCAAAGGTTCATTTTTGGATTAACGACTCCCTTATGTTAAAAATCTTGGAGGTGGGGAGCATACTGTCTTTGTTTTTGTTTACTATACTCGCTATGATCATCGTAAACCAGGTTAGTGATGAATCGTGTATTTGCAAACAAATTTAAAAGCAAAAAAACACGGTTATAGGATTTATCGGATTATTCGCATATCATCCTCAGTATCATAATAAACACTACCCATACTACTTTTTCTTCCTGAGTGTGCTTGATGTGTTTTACAGTGAGATATGCATGACTTGGACTTCTGAGTTGTTGTTTTTCTAGTACACTGCTACTGGGCGCACAAGCTAACTGCTCCGATCAACGATTTAATCGAAGAGCTTTATTATATATTAAATATATCAGCTCAAGCCGCTGTATTTATGCTTTTACACTAGTACTAGTACAACTAGTCAAACATGCACTGCAGATATTTTGAAGAAAAGCTGTTAACCCAGCAGTTGTTAGCACTGCGCTAACACGTTTATAACATACCAGCTGCTCTTCTTTGGCGGCGGGCAGGGACGGGAACTGGAGTTTATTCCCTTCGTCCATACTGCGAGCGGTATTCCAGCTTTCAATACGTTCAAGTCCCCTTTTATGGATTGAATATAAAGACGAACTAAGTGCAAATAAAGTATAGTTTGTGGAGGAGCTCCGCACTCACGCGCGCCATGCTGCTTCCACCCAGGGCGGTCAGGTGACATGACAGCACCATACGTCAGGCAGGGGCGGGGTCATGGGATGTCCGTCAACGATCACAATGCAATAAATTTGAGTTTTGTCATCTGCTGACGTTACATCAACACAATATTCAGTGGTAGTACAGCTCAAGGTTTGTAGAAGCTATTACTGCCTTAAAATTTTCAACAACATAAAATTTTAAGTTGCCTTAAAAAAACACACATTTTTAAGTTTTTAAGCATTTTAAAACCACCAAGTGTCAACATGTTTCTTATAACCCCATATATTTATTTTTAGATTTTTTTCACCTTGTTTGATATCAGTGATAGGCTAGTTTTTCTTAAAGTGTGTATATTTTTGTTTATATAGAAAATTATATCTTACCAAACAGATGACATCATTTTTTTGGAGGTAAAACAACTTTAAGTGAAAGCATTAAATAAATTCTAAAATAGGAATTCTTATTAGTCAAAGTACCATTTTTGAAAAAAATAACACATTCAGTTGACAGACCTTCTGGATTAGCATTTTGCTCAGACTTCAAAACAGGCTGGACACATTTAGTGTTAGTATATATATATAGTGATAGTGACAGTAGGCTAACTGATTTTTAAATTTGAAGATGTAGTGTATTTAAACTTTGAAATATTACATCTTACATACATGTTCATAAATCTTTAAAATGGTTGGCCCTCCTCATATAGTTTGACTTATAATTGTAGCTATATACAGTAGTAGTCGATATTTGAGGTGGATCAAAAAAGTTAATTTAAAGTTCCACTTAAATACCCAAGGTTGTGTATTTTTATAAAACAAGATTATTACAGCTCTCTTGCATGATAAAAATGTTTAATTTTAAGTTATAATGTCCATAAGACACAGAATCTAAATAAACCTATAAATAAAATCTAGCTACATAATGTTGTTGATAACCCTTTACATTGATAATTCAACACTATTAGGCCTATATATCAAAAACACAACACTGATTAATTCATTTGGCTGTTTGCATATTTTAACCAGTTCCAACAAAAACACAATTTCAGCTACTGGTATTTATTTTAGTTAATACAAATGTAACTTTTTACTCAGCATTCTACATTATACATAAAATACAACTATTATTATTTTCATTGTTTTATACAGTATTTACAAGGAAAGAGATTACAAAGTGAGGTTCAGCTCTCAATTGTGCACACTTGGGATGCCAGTGATTTTAACACCGGGAATTATAGTCTTATCGATCTTCGGTGGGTGTCGAAGAGTCTGTTTGGACACTGTCCGGGCTCTCAGCACGATACATCAAGTAGTTCAGTCCCTCATTGCTGAGAACAGGAGACAGTCCGATTTCCAGGTCTTCATCTCCATCCACACCAGTGCAGACCTCCTCTTCTGAAGTAACCAGCACATAAAGTTACCATAAGACATAAATCTTGTAATAAGTCAAAAATCAAAATCAAAATTTTATATGAAGAAATTAAGATCATACCATCTTCTTGGTAGGCTTGGTTCATGTGACCTGCTGCTCCATTTTGGTTTGCTCTTTTATCTGCCTCATAATCTCTCAGTTTCCTCATGGTTTCCTCAAGGTACTGAAAGTTTGGCCTCTCAGCTGGTTCTTTTCTCCAGCAGCTAATCATCAGATTATACCTGAAAAGCAGAAATAATATCTATGTTCACTGAAAGCAAATATTATATCTTTGTCTTCACATTCAGTCAATTTATAACATGTATTTGTTAAAATCATTTACTAATATCACTTACAATCTCTGTGGACACCCTGCTGGTGAAGGCATTCGTGCACCTGCACTGATATGGCTTAGGACTTCATGGTTGGTGTATGTAGGATATGGCAGCTTTCCTAATGTCATAATCTCCCATAAGAGCACACCAAATGCCCTGAAATGTGCAAATGATAAGAAAATAATATTTGTAGGAATACATATACAATATGTTAAAAATAAAGATTTTAAAAGTTTTTTGGGGTTTTTTGGTGTGATGCCAAAGAAAAACTATTTTGGGTTCTCCATGAATGTTTTACTGGGCGGCAATTTTTATTTTTTTCCTTGCGTGAACTTATTTTAGAATTATCTAAAAAACCTTTTCCAACATAACTAACTCATAAAAAGGTTCCATGGATATTAAAGATTCTTCATTAAACCTCATATGCACATATTTAATTAATTAGACTGTACGGCAACAAGAAAACTCATAATACTGACCAGACATCAGAATATTTATTGAAAATCCCGTCTGTTAAACTTTCTGGTGACATCCAGCGAACAGGAAGCAGACCTTCACCCTTCTTCCTGTAGTAGTCGTTCTTATACACATCACGGGCCAATCCGAAATCTCCTATTTTAACGACTCTTTCTGGGTCTGTGTAGCTTCTTACTGACACCAGACAGTTCCTTGCAGCAATATCCCTGTGCATATTAAATACATTTTCATTTAGACACATTTACGCATTCCAGAGGCAAAAAGTGATTTACACTGCATTCAGGGTTTGCATTTCATGTGTTCATGCATTCCCTGGGATCCTACAGTAGGGGAAAGAATTTGTAACCAGAGTTGTTTTGGGTCACCTTTGACTTCCTTTGTATTTTTTCCCTACTATAGAAGTCAATGGTGCCCAAAACAGCCTGGTTACAAACTTTCTTCAAAATATCTTCCTTTGTGTTTAGCAGAACAAAGAAATCCATACATGTGTGGAACTAGTTAAGGGTAAATAAATGATGGCAGAATTAAAATTTTGTGAGATTCCTTTAAAGCCATAACACTGGCATTGAGAGCGTTATAAGCGCATCTTTACCTATGAACAAAGTGCATCTTTTCTAAATAAGCACATCCTGTGGCAACGTCCAAACTGATATCCAGGAGGCTGGTGAGGTTCAGTAGCTCCTTATGGCTCTATGAGACATAAGAATTTGTAAGTACTAGTCAGTAAGAAAAGCACCTCATATATTAAAACAACGCCTCACAGCTGTAGGCCGAGCTTCTCTCAAGTAAGAACGAAGGTCTCCTCCTTCCATCAGCTCCAGGATGAGGTAATGTGGCTCGTTTAACAGACACACTCCAAGCAAACGCAGGATGTTAGGATGATTAAACTGGCTGGATAGCAACGAACACAAAAAAACTGCATGATTAATCAGCACCAAAGTAAGTAAAGACTTATCAAATAAATGCATTGCCATTTGCACTAAGCCAGGGGGCCTCATCATCTATTGTTTTGCCCCATTGTTCCCTATTATAATCATATTTTTAGTGTGAGGCTGAAAGCAACCATGTATTTTACCTCATCAAATAAGCTTCTTTTAAGAATTCAGTTTTCTCATAGTCACTGGCATCTTGTCGCAGTGTCTGTGAAGAGACAGGTTTGTGAAACATTTTATAAACACGATCTGTAATTGTTGGAACAGCATATAGTCACTGTCGAGGTATCAGAGAAATATATTATTAGTATACAGGCGTTATAGCCTATGTATGTATATACCTTGACAGCCACTATCCTCTCCGGCACAACTTCAGTAGTTTGGCTGCCAACTGTAACTCCCTCATAAACTTCTCCAAAAGCACCACTACCCAGCAACCTCTGAAGCTTCAGACAGTCTCTAGGAAACACAGGAAGTGACTCGATCTCTCTTTGGGCGGGTATGTTACTGGGAAATATGGGAAAGTTATTTAAACATTAACACTTTTTGTGGTTTATAGATGCAATAAATCACATTGAAATGAAGCATTCGTACCTGATAGCATTGCAAGCACTCCCGAGACCAACTAAACCCCGAATATACTCCAGCTCTACATCTGGATGGAAGTGTGCACCCGTTTGTGTAACTGTCCCATGATCCTTTTTCTTATGTCGTCTGTGCCAAACTGCTTCAGACAGGGGGGAAGTAAATGTTGTGCTTTCAAATCCTCTCATTAATTTTAGTATGGAGATGAAACAGACTTTTAAAAAAGTGAACTGTGTCATTTGTGTACTTACCGACTACGACGAGGATGAGAATAATCAGTGTAATACAGGCAGCAACCGATACAATCACAATAATCAATGTCATGTCAGAGTCTAATGAAGAACCTGGTGACAGCCAGAGAGCAAATAAAAGAGTAGCTGAGATAGAAAATATGCTGAAAAAGTACTCACCCGCAACCATCTAAGATGTAGATGAGTTCATAGACTTCATCTGAACAGATTTGCAGAAATGTAGCATTTCATCACTTGCCTCTGCAGTGAATGGGTGCCGTCAGAATGAGAGTCCAAACAGCTGATAAAAACATCACAATTATCCACAAGTAATACACATAACTCTAGTTTATCAATTAACATCTTGTGAAGTGAAAAGCTACATGTTTGTATGAAAATAAAATTTTAATTGGGATGTTTTAACTTCAAACTATAATTTCTGGCCAAAATATGAGTAAATCATTTATGGCGATGCACTGAATCAGTGCTTGACTTGTACATTTTTCTCTCAGTGACAACCTTTTAACTGGAAATCAAACTATTATGTGAATTATTGTGATGTTTTTTTCCTCAGCTTTTCTTGCTCATTCTGACGGCACCCATTCACTACAGAGGCTCCATTGTTGAGCAAGTGATGAAATGCTACATTTCTGCAAATAAACTCATCTATTCCTTGGATTAATAAAATAAAATACACAAAGAGCTAAACAGTATAAAAAATACAAAAAATATATAAAATCAGCTACTTTTCATGTTTGTTATATTTATAATTAAAGATTAATGCAGGATTCTTACCTGGAGTAATCAAAGTTGTTTGTGTTGATTCCCCTTTACCCCAGTACGAAAAAGGGGTTATGGTGATGTTTAATTTGTTTCCTGGTTTGAATCTTGTGATATTCATGACAGTTTTAGAAAATGTATTAGGAGGATAACAATACCTGGTGGGGAACTGTACAAATATGTTGGAAATAAATCATTAGTGTTTTTCTTTTACCAAAAAACTGTAAAAATGTAATTTTTTAACTTAAAGTGGATTTACATTCTCTAGTTTAAAATAATCGTAAAAAAAGATGTAGTACATTTGGAAACTGTTCTACATTTCTCCACAGTTCCTGAGACACCACACAATAAAGCACTGTCCCGTAGTCAATATTGCTGGGTTCCCAGTGTATCTGGATAAATGTGTCATTCCCTTCAAGAACAATTTTAGAAACTGCAGGTGGAATAACTATAGGAGGAGATATGAATCCCTCTGGAAATCAAACACAAAAACACATACAAAAATATTAAGACTTATTCTGTACACTTGCTAGACTAAGTTCGTGGAGCAGTATAAAATATAAAAGTGCTGACCTGGAAGAGGTTTCAGCATTTGCTGTACAACAGAAAAAGCTGTCAGTGTTTTGTTGGAAGACATAAGGACACTGGTGTTTTGCTTCAACTCCTGAATCCTGAGCTGTTTGTTCTCATCCAACCAAACAAGTCGTCCGCTATAGTAGCCCACCTGATGATCTGTGATTTGAGATGTTGTCCATCTTGCAAATTCTACAACTTTAGACTTCTGCATCCTTTACAGGTTAATAGAGTTTATGCAAATTATAAAAAACCCACTTGTTCAGTAAGAAAATGTTATTACAAGCCAAAATGAGATACCTGTCACCACTGATGTTCACGCTGTAAAGATTCATAAGGGAGCCATCCTGTACCAGCCAATACAGAGTTCCTTCAATCATGTTCAGTGTGATACCAGCAACCTATAATCAGAGTGTGTGAAACAAAACAATAAGAGATGTTTCTTAGACCTCAAATCAGCATGTTAGAATCTGATAAATATGAATAATGATGCTGAAAACATTTGACATCACAGGAATAAGTTACATTTTAAAACACCAAAAGCTTTGAAATTTAGTGTATATGATGTTTTATGTGTATATTTATGTCCTCACCTCTCTCCCAGAGAACACACTCAGTTTTTCCAGGAGTTGGTAGCTATCTCCATCCAATCTACAGCCTGCTACTGATGTTTCAGTGGTCCAGTAGATGGCAGCATTCAATGAATCAATCACCAAACTGAGAATCTTCTGCTCTGCTTGGAGAAATATCTCAACCCCATGACCAGAAACAGACCCTCGGCATATCTGATAAGAGATCCAAGATATCTCACAATGAGTTGCTAGTGCCACATAGTCAAAACAGTTAGTCACACATAGTCTTTTTATTATGTTGTTCAGTTTTCATTCATTCAAGCATTATCTAATAAAAAGCATACTTGATTTGTGTTGCAGCTCCAGTATAGATACTGTCCCAGCCAGTCAAAGGCCAGTGCTTCAGCATTCATGACTGACGGCATTGTCATCACACTCAACGACTGATCACCCAGATCAATCCAGTTAATGTGACCCGAACTGTTAGTCCAGTAGATCGTGGAACTATACCAGTCTATATCTGTTCACGAAGAAAGAAAAACACGCTAAATACCTTTATTCAACACGGATGCATTAACAACACATGATGTTAGAAAAGATTTCTATTTCACATTAACTTTATTACATTTTAAAATATAGGAAAATAGAAGTTATTTTACATTTTAATAATAGTTCACAAAATTACTGTTTTTACTGTATTTTTGATCAAACAAAAGCAGCCTTGGTGAGCATTTGAAAAAAAAAAATTTAACTGTAGTATATATCTCAAGCACACATTTTCAAACAAAACACTTCAAAACATTGAATAAAATGATGGCAAAAACATTCTGGTCATCAAACTTTATATAATATAATGTGTAGGATCAGTAGGTTAAAATAAAATCCTCAGGAAGTGAAGTTAGACCTGATATTTTTGTACTGAATAAATTAGGTTTGACTTAGTGTAAATAACCTTTACAGTCACTTTTACGTTCTATATATGCTTTTTCTGGATTCTTACCTTTTACATCTCCAATATAAGACATAATTTGTTCTACAAATTCAATGCTATCCAAATCTTGCTTCCATATGTCATCCTCACTGGCAGCAGCAATATATGGGGGCTCGGTGGCTGAGAAAAAAGATGACTTTTTAATAGTGACCAGTTTATAAACATTAAGGTAAATGATGCACAGCATCAATATAATCACCAGACTGGAGAGTTGTTCCTTCAAATGAGACTGATTTGGAGCATCCACCGGGGGAACAAGCCTTCAGAGTGACACTGTACTGCTGTGAACTCTCCAGATCCGGGACTGTTGTATGTGTGCCAGTTAGTCCACTAAACTTCATCACCACCAACCCATTCATCGAGCAGTTTACAGCATAAGTCCAATTTTGCCAGGCAGATGGGCCTGCGTGGAACAGCGCTGAATTAATTTAATAGGCAACATGTGCAATTTTAAAGGTTAGCAAAAGAATAAACCTGGCTTCATTAAACGAATGGAAATAATTCTAAAAAAATATATATTTCACTCACTTGCTCCAATCATATTTTCAGGTTCATCCCAATAAACGTTGGCTTTATCTGATCCAAGCAGGACTTGAAGTCGTCTTGGCCTTCTTGGCACGGGATAAGGTTGGACAGATGCACTAAAGTAGCCTAGATTACCAAAGCCTTCATTTTGACTATGGATCACATCACAGTCCATAGCGAATTCGTTAAAGCTGGCCACTTGACTCTGGCCAACTTGTTAATGTCTGTGTAGAGCGTAACTGGAAATAATCCATCTACAGCTGTGGCATTGAGGGTTTGATCGCTTCTGTCAT
>JAUMHI010000061.1:4459910-4498697 GCA_032359435.1 Enteromius unitaeniatus
AATGAGAATCATGAGGTCAAAGGAACTGCCTGAAGAGCTCAGAGACAGAATTGTGGCAAGGCACAGATCTGGCCAAAATTACAAAAAACATCTGCTGCACTAAAGGTTCCTAAGAGCACAGTGGCCTCCATAATCTTTAAATGGAAGATGTTTGGAACAACCAGAACCCTTCCTAGAGCTGGCCTCCAGCCAAACTGAGCTATCGGGGGGAGATGGAAGAAAGTTGTAGAAAGTCTCCCATCACTGCAGCCCTCCACCAGTCAGGGCTTTATAGCAGATTGGCCCGACGGAAGCCTCTCCTCAGTGCAAGACACATGAAAGCCCGCATTGAGTTTGCTAAAAATACCCGATGGACTCCAAGATTGTGAGAAATAAGATTCTCTGGTCTGATGAGACCAAGATAGAAAACCAGGGAACAATTCTGTGCTTTTCTGTCAGTACGGGGTGCTGATTTAAAAAAAAGCTTCTTTTTTTTTGCATACTGTATATGGGATTTGGGAAAAAAGTTTTGAAAATATAATGTCCTGATAAGAAATATCCTATTTACTAGTAATTAAAATAAACTTTAATCATCAAAATATTTAATGATAAAGTTATCCGGTACCTCTGCTTGTAACCAAATCCCAAACAGACTAGGACCAGTCCACTGAAGAATATACACCACATCAGTCTGATTTACAGACTCCCAGGACAAAGATATGTTATGAGATCCGATCCAGAATGCATAAGGTGCTGCTAGCTGACATACAGCATCTGGACAGGAAGAACATAAATGTTTGTAAACCAATCAGTAAACAGACACCGAAGTGAAAGAAGCGAATAAATTGTAAACTTGATTACAAATCCTTGGCAGTAGTCCTACTCACTTTGGCAAATGGGATCTGTACACTGTCTGAAGCCACTTTTGGCTGTCTAGAATTACAATATTTCAGACATTAGCTCAAGTAAATAAGAAAAAAAAATCAATACTAGTCCAGATTGCATATTAACAAATCTTAAAAGTCTTACCATGGGGTGCACTGAGGCATCAAGAATCCATTTGTCACATGATGAATCTTTGAGAGAAATAAGCAGAAATAGTAGCACTGATAGAAACTTTAAACCCATAATTTTCTTCCTTTTCCACCAAATCATTTCCATTTCACATGCACCGAACATCTGGATTCAAAATACACCCTGCTACAGTGTTCACATGATAGTGGTGGATTTCTCCAAAGACTTAATTATCGATCTGTAACGCGCAACCATGGCGGGACCCTGGCCCTTTAACAGTCCCTCAAAGTTTGTGGTCACCTGTTCCGTGTGACTCAGGTGTGTCTGACCAGAAACCAGACGGAAACAAGCGTTTCGTAAGAAGACTCTCAAAGTATGTGTCATATATAACCATGCAAACAGATTAAGCAGACTGAACTATGGCCACTTGATTGTAAAGTTTAGAAGTTCTTATCTTTAAAGTTGTCATAGATTCAAGGCAGTGTTTATTTAATAGTTAACGTGTAATTGCTATCAGCTCCAATGAAGAAAAAGTGTGAAAAAGTGAGACTATAGTATGTAAAGCTATGCAGTGTCAGATTCAGCATATCTAAGATAACAAGAATCTAAGTACAGTAACAAGAGTAAAGAGCAAGGTGTTCATTCAGCTGAAAAAAAAACAGACCTTAGTCAGGTTAGATGCCATTTTGAATTTAACACAGATGAAAACGAGCCTGTGAGGGAAATATTTAGTCACGATATAAAGGTCCCACATCATATGTTTTATGGAGTTTTTGTTGACATTTCTTTAGCTGAACTGTCAGTATGTTGATAAACAGTAGAATCTATTAAACATACTGTACTTCTGTCCTTCACAGCCTCGATTTCATTCCTGTCAGAAGTGAAATATAGCTCCAACTGGCCAACTGGTTTCCTATCACTATCAATATCATCTGTCACATAATGTCCAAACATAATTTCAACTTGCTCCTGATTTGTAAAACGAAGCAACAATCACAATTAATGACAATTAATGTAGTCAACATCATGTTATTCATTCATGTTTTGTAAGGCTTATCTGGCTTCCCCTCTAGGGGGCGATGCTTCACCAAACCTTTTCTGTAACTGATGACAGAGATGAATTGAGTGTACCTTATATAATCATTTTATGCATGATAAGACATAGTTATCTATATTCATAGTATAATCTCTGAAAGCAGTACCCTACATTTCCATAAGTCCTTGTTAGTACATTTTTTGTAAAAACTTGCTAAATTAAACACAACATATGCATGCTTGTTAATATATATATATATATATATATATATATATAATTCTGTGCCCCACCACACACACAAACATATATTAGTAAATACAGATCCCAGTCTTTTCTAGAATGCATAAATACTATCTATTTAAACCATGTTCACATTCTGTACCATATAAGGGTGAGTAGCCTAAATAATGAACTATCCATTTAAGAAGGTTCACGTATGTTCCATTTTACAGAACATTAACTATTCCCAAATGCTGCATGTATACACAAGAGATTTGCTTATATAAACTATAAAAACAAGATGACATTTTCTGAGGACCAGGACTCTCTTCATTTTGATTGAACTAGAGATAGTAGTGTTGATCATTTGCCTTTTGTTAGTTAATACATGCAGGTGGCATGCAAAACATCCATGAGGCAGGAGAACCACGATGTCTGCTCACTTCTCAAACGAGAGGGCTTTCAGTGATGTGTCTAATTAAACTACAGGTCCTGTTGTGAAGGGGCTGCTTTCAAGTCCGCAAACCCCCTGCGATTGACCCTGTGATGTGACAATGAACTAGATGTACTTGTTTATGTATTTATCACATGAGAAGCTCTGACCCTTTAATCAGACCTTATAAATAGCAGAAATGTTTTTCCACTGTCTTTATCCAAGTTGTCTCCTCGCCAGGCTTAAAATATCACATGGTCAGTTCAAAAGAGCAGAGCATGAATATTAGAGTTAGAGTTATGATAGAGGTATTATTCGCTTGGTATTTGGGACCCCAATAACGCTATAAGTAGAGGTTATTCTATGTCAATTACAGGTAAGATTTATGCATATAGATGCTTGAGTGCAACTTCATTTATAGGTCAATAAGAATTGACTATTTACTTGAATGCAGCGTATCTCCTTTTTTAGCTGATGTCACCTATAGAACAAAATAATATTAACCATTAGCCATGTGTTTCAGAAGTGGAGTAGTCCTCCAAAATCCACAAACTTCCTTTTGTTATTCACCATCATTACTTTTCCTAATCCATTCAGTTTCTGATGGATAGAATGAAGATCCTACACCCTACATTTTTTCATAAACATTGCATTATGCCAGTAAGACGGTGCGAATGTTGTTTCATGTTGACTTCAACATATTTTCCTTTTGATTTTTTATGTTTTAAAACAAGCCTCGTATGCAAACCAGGGCTGTTTTTGATAAAAAAAAAATCACTTTACAGAATATTATTACACTTTAAAACAAGGGATTTATATTTAAATATATTTTATTTTATAAATGTAATTGATGCCTGTAATTGATGTAATTGATGTAATTGATAGTACCCATGTCATTATACACATTAATGCCAGAACAAACACACACACAGATAAATATAGATAGATATAATTTTATATACAAGTAAAATTATTAAAAAAGAAAAAAAAAATGTAATAGTAATTTATCTGCTGCCACTTCTTACCAATCTAAGACAGGAGGATGACAACACTGAGTTTCAATGGATTAATAATTTGGATTTACTCTGAGCCAAAGACAATCCTTACAGCATAACACTCCATTCCACAATGCTGCTTAAATTCATGAGGTCTGGGAAAACATGCTTTATGGGCATCACATGATACAGGGTCTTCCAGCTCTGCTTTTCAACTGCTGCATGTGTCATCTAAGGCCATCCTAGAATCCCTGAAAAGAAAAACGCATTTTGATGAAACAAAGAACAATGTACCACCGGCACTGCCTTTTTTTGGAATCAGCAGTAACCAGGCCCGCGTGAGGTCATTTTCTAAAAGCGTTTAACACAAGTTTTGTCATCCTTCTGCAAATGTTTAAAAATCCCTCACACCTGCTTTTAACACGTAACTGCAGGAGTGTTTGCAGAGCCGCAGCAAAAGTTCGGTTGGGGGGGATTCTCCTAGGATCAGCCCACCACAACCACGCAAAGATCGCTGTGCAAGTTTTATTTCAAGTGCTGCTGAGGATTTGTGGGAACAAAGGAAGTTTATTCTGGGAGACCCTCATTGACAACATCCAACAAGAAAATCCCCAGCATGACCACGACTGACAGATCCTTCTCACTGAAACTGATTAAAAGTAAGCAACGAGCAATATAATAAGGAAGAAATGCTGAAGCTTATTTCTTCTTCTTGATTACAGAAATACTGTGTCCAGCTGATGTGTCTCGTTTCCCATATTAGGGCAGATGCGAACGTGTGTGTATAAAAATAGTTCAAGGCATTCTCCACAGCCCATCGCTCCAAATCCCTCCGGAGAGCTTTTTAATTTACAGAGCTGAGGGAAGCGTCTGTCTTCTGCTGATAGGTGTGTTAATCTGTGTGCGAGCATTCCATAAACCCTTGCTAATAACTCACCAATAGGTAGATATTCTGCATGTTCATTGCATTTCACGGACTCATCTATTTCCAATTTCTGCCTGGAGAGAAGTGTTTCCTTCTAGTACCACTATAAAACAATGCTAAATGGAACAAATAAACCGTATAATTATGTATAGGGATGCAAGGTAAATAGGCTCATCAAAAAGGTAATAAGGGACAAGAAAGTGTTTCTTATATCTTATGAGGTTGATGACAAAGGCTGTGCTTCTGTTTTGGCTAAACATCAACTTTTACCTGTTGGAAGCTAGCTGAAGACAATACCAACATGTAGGAAATGCCCTCATCCTTTAAGTACATAAACATGTGTATAAAAATGTGTATAAAAATGTCCTAGGCTAAATTAAATTCAAACTTTTAGTAAAAATACATTGGTTTGTGTCAACTACAGTTTTTTAATGGCTACGAAAAGATGAAATTATTGAATTAAAAAAAACCTTAAATATTGCAAAAATGTTCTTGTTGTGAATTTTGTTGCATTGATGCAGTTAATGGCTACATTTTAACCCTTAAATTGCCCCAATTTCCAAGAAAAATATGCAAAATGTGGTCCAAATGTAAAAAATGGAGACTTAAATTAAATGGAAAACAGTGACCATGTAAAGAAATTAAGAAAACATGAAATAGTATTATTATATAAAGAGTTATATTACACACAATATTATTACAATTTAATATAACTGTTTTGTTAAAAATATGTTATGTTTATACATTAAGTATATAATATAAAATATAAGAATATAAATATATAAATGTTAGCGGTGTAACGGTTCACAAAAATCACGGTTCGGTTCGATATGATACAGTAGTGTCAAAAAAAAAAAGAATTTCTGTGATCTTTTTCCTTTTTATTTATTAAAACTAACATAAAGGTATGATCTTTTTTTTTCTTTTACTTTGAACAACAATGGAGCTACAGGTATACTTCACATATCGTCTGGGGTTTCTTCTTAGCAGCAAATAAAACAAAACCTCCTTTAAAACCAAAACCAAATGCTCCTTATAAAAATTAAATGTAATATTGTAGTAGTTATAAACTAATAGAAAGAAAAGAACAAATTTTGTTTTTAAATGAAACTCTGTTTCAATCATTTTTTAAGTTTTTTTTAACAATCTTTCTGTTCTTTGAGTGCTAGGAGGGCTCAATAACATTTAGGATTTTCTTAAACGCTGAAAACATTTTACACACTTTATTCTCTTTTTTTCTCCTTTCCAAATATAAAAGTATTAGTCTGAATCGTTCGGTTTGTAAAGTGTAACGAACCGAAAGCCTCATACCAAACGAATACGCGTATCATTACACCCCTAATAAATGTATATGCCTGTAAATGTTTTTAAAATATATATAACTTAGACGTTCCCTTTCAGTCAGTCGCTATGACGTTACGTCATTGACTGATGTTATGGGGTCCCTATGGAAAATGGAAGTTGGGGGCGGAGCGCACAGAGGACTGTGCGGAAAGCTCTTCTAGAATATGCAAGGACCGATGGGAGGGGAAGGAGACCTCCGTCGGACATAGTTCAAGCTACTCCGCTAGCCAGAACTAAGGGGCAACGGAGGACCAGATGAATTCTTTGGAACAAATGGACGAAGTGCTCGAATCTAGTGGAATGGCGGTGCAAGCCAACACCCCCCGGCCTCCCGGATTTAGCTGATGTTACACAAAACACAGTTGAACACGGGGTCTATGCGAAGATTGTAAAACCTGGTGTCGCCCAACCCTTAGATCTGCAGAAGACTGCTAGAGAGGAGCCGTGCACCCAGGAGGAGTCAGCACTCCAGGTGGAGTGGGCCCTCCACTCCTAGGGGGCATGGCTCACCTTGGGCCTGATAGGCAGGCAAAGTCGGTCACCGTGCGCATTTCAACCTACGGTCAGAACTACCCTTGTGCAGTTCTTTTAATGCCTTGGCCTGGTGGATCTACAGGATAGCCATGGCACACAGGGCTGAAGCGGCCTGGCCTGCAGCACCATAAGCCTTGCCAGCGAAAGCTGATGACAGCTTACAGGCTTTGGGCAGTTTCTCCAGATGGTGGCGATTTGCTGGCACAGGTGCACCGAAACCACACAGTCTGCC
The DNA here is from genome assembly GCA_032359435.1 of Enteromius unitaeniatus. NCBI lineage: Eukaryota > Metazoa > Chordata > Actinopteri > Cypriniformes > Cyprinidae > Enteromius > Enteromius unitaeniatus. Next base: position 4,466,622 of record JAUMHI010000061.1, read on the forward strand.
TGGGGGACCTCCGAATAACCTCTGCCCGCTCCGCCATCAAGGGTAGTGAGGAGGGAGGAGCTCAACCATGCCCTAGATGTGTACAGTGCATTCCATGCTCCTCATGAACCTTCGGAAAGAAAGGTACTGGGGCCAAGCATGGCTGGGAGTCACGCCCGGAGCTCGGGAGTCTGTGAACGAGTCACCTCCAACCTGATGCTCTTGGCGGCCCAGAGGAGCATTCAGATTCTTTTCTTTCTTCAGCTTCCTCTTCAGTGGAGACAGACGAAAGCCCCTCTGTCTGATGCAGTGAGAGACATCTCATCTTTTTCCAGAGCACCAAACGAAACGTTGGGTCGCCATGGGAATGAACCAACGCCATCATTTGATGTCCGCAGGGCCTTGCAGCGAGAGATTGTGAGTCTGCCGAGATTTACCCGGCGGGTTGTTCCTGATTTTCACTCGGAGATCTGCCAAGCTGCTAGCCGATGCAGCTGAAGAGCCTTTATGGCCCACCGAACCGGAAGGGGTAGCGCAACCATCTGCAAAAGCTGCCTCAGTGTGACTAAGGCCCAGACACGTAAGACAGCGATCGTGGCCATCGTCAGAAGTGAGGAAACCTCTGCACCCAGAAGCACACGGTCAGAACGACATCCTGGAGGACATGCTCGATGATCTATTTAGCTATTCTAAATGTTGCTCTTTTAGTGGATCGGGACTGCCAAGGGGAGGACTGCCACACAGCTCCAGTGTAACCTTCTCTGCTTAGGTGCAAGACACGCCGGTCAAGGGCTCTTCTACAGCAGGTAAGCTTTCTTTCTTCTCCAGTCTTCCTCACGAGCGAATCGGCTCCAAAGCAGCAAAGCAGCGCCGCCATCTTATATACCCGGATGTCAGGGGGAGCGGCTTCGCATTCAAAATCCACCTGCCAATTCCCATTGGAGTTGATTGGTCTCCCAGGTGGGACCCCATGAAGTCAGTCAATGACGTAACGTCATAGTGACTGACTGAAAGGGAACCCATATTAACATCTTAATCACTTGGCCTCTTCTGCCACCTTTACAGAATGCCATTGCTACGTGTCAGACACACAGACCCTGTTCTTTATCCTGTGGAAAAGCTGCACCTTCCCTGACCTGACATTTCTGTTCAGAGCCATCCATCTGCCTTAAGCAAGAGGTGTTGACAGCACGGTCCTCTACATCTTTACCGTCGACTGACACAGGTTTCTCTGCAGCTGTGAGAAAGCAGATGAAGCTTTGAAAACGGAGAGCAAAAACAAACAACAAATAAACTACCACATGATCGGTTGTGCATCCCGAGCACTGTTGCCTTCTCAAACAGTGTGTAGCTGCCAAGCATTTCCTAAATTTATACCAAGAGGTGAGTAAATCCACAGAGAGTGATTGATAAATACTTTAGTAAATGTGTTTCGGGGTTTATACTGCATTACACAGGATGGGATAAAACCTGGCCTCATCCAGAGCTTAATTCACCCGTCTGTGATGACACATCATTGCACTGTCACCTTCTCGTTCATTACTGTACTTTCATTGTATAAGAGATGGCAGTGCTACCGGGGCTTACGCTGGGATACCGTACACATAGCTGCAGGACAGCAGGAGACGTGGAGGCACGCCAAAGCCAGGCCAGAGAAAACACAACTGGCTCACATTCCTCTACGCATCCTTGGCTGTTAGATAAGAGCGGTGTGCTTTTCAAATGTTTACCCCGTGCTGGATTTAGGTTTTCCAAAGGCCTGTAAAGCTCCTTAACACAAAGGAGTCTCTGCACGGACCTGTTGTTTTTCTCAGAATCAGCAGTCTTTGTTTCATACCTCATACAACTACTATACTAATACTATACTCATACTAACTAGTTTTCTGGAGTTGTAAATAAAGATTACAAGAAGAATATAGTACTATAGATATTCTACTTTAAAATTTCATGATAAATCAGCGTATCACAGTGCAGCATGTATTGAATCTCAAAGTAAATGTGAAAAACATTATTTACATAGATGAAAAAGTTTACATTCATATTTTATAAGAAACATACACAATTATGTTCTCGTAAGATTAATTCACATGTTGATGAAAACCATCCTCTGATATGAGGACCACTAAAAGCCATAAAATGTCATTATATTTATATACTAAATTGCAAAAAAAGATATTTAATTCAGGATGGAATATAACATTGATATACTTTATATAAATTAAAATACTTTATAAGTTAAGCAAAGTTACTGATTCACTAAGTAACATTAATTGGTTATTAATATTTTTGTGTTTTTAAATGTCTTTAATAGTTAATAAATAATATAAAAGATTATAACACAATATTGTTAACAAATAAACTGATTATTAAATGAATAAATAAATTAATATAATAAAATAAATAAAATAACACTTATTAAAGCTTTTAAAAATAAAATATGTAATTTAATAATAATAATTTAATAACAATATTAGGAAATAATAAGCTTAGTGATTATAAAAATATACGAATAGATACCTACAATATGTTTGTAATATTTTATATGTATTGCTTTTATGGAAAATTAGACATTTTTTACTGTTTGTTGGCTTTTTTTGTGAATTGTTTTTTTATTTATTTGATTGGGAAAACACAGATATTTATGTTTTTATTTACAGCGATTAACCAGAAAATTTCTTCTGTATTTGTATTCATTCTGTTGATATATAGTATACACATTTTTGTTTCATTGCAAAATCTAACAATCCTGCCACTCCTCCCTATTTACTATAAACCAGAGTTTGGAAGGATACCGACCCAGCATTGACTTCCCTCATCAGTCGTGTGTGATCATAACAAACACTGGATGGAGGAGCAGACACAAACAGCCTATCCTGTCATCTTGAGATAGGGATGTGTTCCCTTTGCATCTACCGCCCTCCCGTTTGTTTTCCCCACCCCTTTCATTTCCTCCTATAAACTTTGCAGCGTGTCCCGAGAGCCTGAGTGTCTATAACCAACATTCTTCTGCCGCTTCACACTCCTCCCTTTATCTGAAAGGACTGCTTCCTTTTTCGCCTGCCATTCAACGGGTAAGAAAAAGGCTTTTAATCAACTAATTGATAACGGCCCTAATTATAACAGCTAATAACATCAAAGCATTAGCTTTAATATTAACACATTACGATTTCTTAGACATTGCATGCGGTTTACATCAGAAAATAGTAAAAGAGAGTTAAAAACTTGAAACTTTCCAACTTGAAGGACACAGAGGATGAGCTGTCTAGAAAGACCTCCAAAAGCATATTTGCATCCTGCACTGAAATACCACTTTCATAAAATTTGTTTCCATGCAAATCAGCAAACTGAACACAGCAGGTCAAAGTCAAACAATAATTTGATGAACAGTAACATAGAAGTTCACAGGAATATAAATGTGCTTTGATGCTTTACATTTACTATACAACCAGTACAGAGGATATTTGTACAGTGTGAACAAAAGGCAAATCTAGTTGGCTTTTATTAAACTTCAGTACAGCTGATCACAGATGCTAGTGTTTACTTTACAGCTTAGCAGTTATAATTGTCACTGGATCACAGGACAGAAATGCGGGGCCTCTCCTGATAAACACTGGCTTTTGGAGCCTTTAAAATGAGATCAAGTACTCTGCTTTTGCAGAACATTTTTTATTTTTATCATCTAGCTAATGTTTGTTTATCCTTCCACACGGAGCAACTCAAGACTTAAGTGTTGTGCTCAAGGGGCTAATAGCGATATGGGGTCTCTTAAATCTAGTTCAATCGTTATAAACTATAGCTATACTGAGATTTCTCATCTAAAACACTCTTTTTCTGAGGCCAGATAAGCAAGATAGAGAGACAGATAAAGAAAGAGAGGCAGTCTAAGTACGTTGTGTATTTAATGGTCAATTAACTTGGTTAATAGGAATGCTGTTCCTGGAAAATGATCAAACAATGTCTTACTTGGAATTACTTGTATATCAGTTTCAGTCAAAAGCAGAAAGAATGCAGTCAGCGGTCTACATCGATATAATTTAAAGAAGTGTTGACGTTTCGAGTGACTCGACGGAGTGTACGTGAACTTTTGGCAAAGTCTGGAAATACTGAGCACATGTATCTGCTGACTGTCGATAAGAGAATAGCTTTAGCTGTTAGACAAGTGGCCGTCACTCACAAATGCATGTCATTCAGAGCTTTTAACATGAGTGCCCTGAAGAGGGTAAGAGTACGAACCTGGAGTGCCACTACACAGTGTTCATGCTAATCACATCACTTTGGAAAATGTCAAATACGCAAGACAAATGCATGCTATGAATAGAATTACAGTCCTATTGTTGTTGTTATTAAAGAGTCCATAATAAAGAAAGCTCTGAATTTGCACAATATCTCCTGAACATGGTACTGTGTTTTCATTTAGTATATAACTATTTTTTAATCAAATCCATGAAATCCCGATACAGGAATTAAGTAAAAAAAAGAAAAGAAATTGCTTATATTTAAATAAATAAATACAGTGTGTTTTATTTATAATATATATACATATATATATATATATATATATATAAGAATATAAATAAATATACTAATAAATAAATAAATAAATATATACACATTAAGCTTTTTATTACTCCCTTAAATTCTTTATTTTGATCTTATAAGAATAAATTATATATATATATATATATATATACACACACACACACACACACTATAAATAATTATTTATACTACATTTATAAAAAATTGCCCAATAAATAAAGAAACTAATATATATATATATATATATATATATATATATAAATACAAAAATATATATATATTTAAAGATATATCCAATATAAACAATAAGATTTTGTCTTGGATTTTCTCCAAGATTTGAATATATAACTATTCATATAGTACACTTATAATTATAGTCCAATAAATAAGTAGATTTTGAACTAATGTTAATAAAATATATTTAAAACATAATTTGTATAAATAAATAGATAAATATAAACAATGCAATTTTCTCTTTCTGAAATGATGTGTTGACTTTTAAGAGAAAACAGCTTAATGTTTATACATGATAAATTATGTATTAGTCTTACACACCTAAACAGAAAAAAGTAGCACATATTTATGTGGTGCTTGATGCACCACTAGGCTATTTTGTTTTGAGTCGTCATGAATACAAAAATAAATAAATAAATAAAACACAAAAATAAGGACACACAAGGATCACAACCTAAAAGGTTAAACAACGCAGCCCACTGTATACATCAGAGGTTTAAATAAAGACTGAGCCGCCCACATTAGAATCAGACAGATTTACTATAAATAAATCCAAGTGTGACACCTGCTATATTTTTATTTCGAAAACTTGTATCCTCATCTTAAAATAGAATGATTTCTCTCATTTTCACCACAAGAACGCAGCAGCACCACCATCTCCATCCGGTCATTCCTCTCACTGCCACTAGTCTGCAGTCTTCATCAGGATGGAGAGGGTGCAGCACATGACCCGCTCAGCCATTCGGAGGGCGTCCAACATTGAGGTGAACCCGCAGACCAAACGCAACCTACAAGATCTGATCATCAACTTCTCCCTCATCCTCATCTGCCTGCTGCTCATCTACATCATCGTTTTGCTCATGTGACACCGAAAGATGACTACCGGCCAATCACAAGCACGATCTACAAGACCTTGGACAATTTTGGGGGAATTAAAAATGTCCTACTGATGATGCAACATGCATTAATTTCCTAAAATTATACTTATTGTTTTTTTCATTTATGTTTGTAGAATTATATTCGTACAACAATAAGCATATTTTTTGACCTTTGGATGAGTGCAAATCACATTTTGTTAATCTATGTTTTGTATGGGGAGATATATAAAACATACAAAATTGTATGTTAGGTAAATTCGGATATGTTTTGTATATGAATGTAGACCTCACAGAAAGAAGCAGTCATTTGTAGTTCATGAAAACAAAAATTATTAACATCAAAATGCATTTAATTTCTGGCAAAAGTAGCTCCCAAGAGCAAATTCCTTTAAGTGCCAAGTCATTTAAGTAAATATCCCACCCCCCCAAAAAATCTTGTTATTGTTGTGTTGAAATGCTAAATTTTCAGGTCATTCCCGGAAATCATATATTATTCACTGAGGAACAGAGCATGTTGGCACTGAGATAATTTATGCTTGTTCGCTTAACATATTAATGTCTGTTTACACTTCTTGTGAACATGATCTGAGAAAGACAGAGAGCTGAAATGGGTAATTTAAGGATGTTTTTAAACGTGGACAACCAATAAAGATAAAGTTTGTTTTAAAAGATCCAACTGACTACATTTTTCAAACAAAAGTAGTGAGAAATAAAGCATGTGTGAATCCCGTCGAAGTCACTGAAGCGGAAAACAATAAAAAGCACCATAAACAGTGCATTTAAAGGGATAGTTCAGCAACAAATAAAAATACTACATAAAAAAGTCTTGTTAACTCTCCCTCGTTCCAAACCAATACGCTTTTTTGAATAAAATACACATACAAATATAGTTTATACAAAGTTGCAGTTATACAAAACATTGATTAATGGGGTACACTTCTTTGTAATTATTTGTAAAATTTACTAGCGATTTCTGAATGAAATGATTTTTTTTCAGACTAGAAGTCTACTAGAAGTTTACATGACTTAGAAGTCTTTACGCAATATAATGCAAATATAATGAATTCTGCCCGATTTGACAGCTTGTTATTAGTATGAACATTTGTGAACAACAAGTATTTTAATATTTGAACACATTTCTGTCTGTATCTCCGTGTGCGTGCGAGTGCATCTTTGTACTGTGTGTGCGACTGTGAAAGAAAAAATTTCTGTAAATAAAAAAGGTGGAAGACATGAAAATAGATGATTATTTTTACCCTGTTGCTTGCTATATTTATTTACTCAATATCTTCTGGGGTTTTTGGTTACTTTACTGTTGTGTATCCCATTGCATTTGAGCCCCCTGGACGAGCAAGCATAGGCACCTAGAATGTCTGTGCATAAAGTATAGATTTAAGATGTATTATTTATTCATTTTATTTATTATATTGACGATATATATTTTATAGTTTGTAAGAAGACAATATAATACAAATATATAAGTGTCTGTGCAATTTATTTCAAAACTGGCAAGACATTGGTATTCCAACAGTTTTAGTCCATCCAGAAAAGACATATTTATGAATATTATATGAAATGAATGTGCATCTCATTTTAAATCAAGTAAATGCCCATATCAAAAGGGAAAATAACAAACTCACAGTGAGATATCAAGAACAGACAAATGGGCTATTGAAAACTTCAGTTTCTCATGCTCTTCAGTTGAGTGTCTTGAAAAATTTAAAAGGAGAAGTACTGTGAAAATAGCTCTTGTGGTTGCTGTTCTTTTGGTGCTACAGTTGAATCCTCAGTCTTACGAGGGCTGCACAAAACACAGAGAAGTCAAACACAACCAGTTACGCTGCAGCAACATTAAAGGAAGACAATTTGCACATCCTAGTCAAACACTTCCAAATTGAGTTACTTAATTAAAAAAAATCAACAGTGGCCACAAAAAGTATGTAGACACAATACTTTGAATGTCATTGCAATAGATTAGAAGTGGCATTTATGTTAAAAAAAGATAGCTTAAACACGTTTCAAGCTAACTATTTCACAAAAAGCAGGGTTTAAATGATAAAACAACAGATATACTGCTTAAAATTAACACTGAATGTACTTGGATCAGCATTGTTGTGCTTTGTTGGAAAGGGACGCTATTCAAAGGCTCATTTCAAATTAATTGAATGAATGACAAACTTTGTGAAAATTATTTGAGGTATATTTAAAATTAAGTAGAGAAGTCTTTAAATGTAAATTACTTACATTAGCAACACATAATTTGAAAATACATTTTGAATTCAAATAGTAAAAAAAAACCAAAAAAACTAAAAACAAAAAACGGATATTTCTGCCCTTAACCACTAAAATATGGAAATGATTTATCATCAGTATTTTGTGTGTTTTCCAGTGTGAATGTGTAATGTTTTTAAATCAAAATAAATTGACTTGAGAAGCAAAATAATGAGCAGAAGATCTAAATTGAGTTTATGATTAAAACTGACGAATATCTTACTGACGAAAGTCAACTTAACTAAAAGTTTTCACACCCCATTGACAGATATTGGTTTGGGTTTTAAGCATAAACGCAGTTAATTTTCTTCAGTTACTATGAAAACAAGACTTGCTTACTTTGCATTTCAAGCAAATGTATGTTGATTTAAGGATGCTTATTTATATTGAAAATATATGAACTTTTTCACATTCTTGTCTCCTTCATTTCTTTTATTACTTGTGAAATTCCCAAGCAATTTTTAAGTTCCCAAGCAGTTTTAAAGTATTCCTACACCATTTTTGGCAGTACATAAGACATACTAAATACATCATTTTGTCATTTCTGATGTGATCCTTAGCAAATAATTTGGAAAACAGTTTATTTAAACTGAACTAAACTGAACAAAACATGAATTAATGTGCATATATTAGTAAATATATTTATTAATATTCCCTCAACTACCTAGCTATTTTAGATAATTAAAAATTAATAAAATGGTAATATGCAATTCTTTTTAGTGTCTAAATATTTTTGTGGCCACTGTACATGTGTATTTACATTATTTCCCTATAACAGTCTTTACTATAGTTAAGTAACCTTTGCTTTTTTGGGCGGCAGTAAGAATGATCCTTAAATATCCTGTCTGTAGCTACTGCAGCACACAGTGCAGTGTCTCTTGACCAATAGGAAGCTGCCCTCCTTGTTCAAGCTTCAAATAAATCACAAGCACCATGCTGAACTATTTCCTTTTAAATGATAAATAAAATATGTCCAGAAACGGTCTAATATTATCTCCCGGCCCAAAGCTGCGTACAACATGTTCCTGTGCTTGATTTTCACAAGGCAAGAAATACCAGGAAATACCTCATCATTTGAATAGCTCATTTTAAAACCACAAAACAACAAATGCATGGAATGTTAAGGGCGGAGTACGGCTAATGGGCGGAGCCATACTCGTGACTGCTATGTGATGACATGTGATGACATCAACGGCATGCTCGCGACGGCATTCCAATGCCATTGTGTGATCACACACTGTTTAGGTGAACTTTTAGTCCCATTAAAGGACAATAGATCATGCACATCAAAGGAGCATGAAATACAAACGTTTTTAATGTGTGCCATTTGCTGGCAAGATGCATTAAAGAGTGAAACGAGCATACCCACAATTCGCTGGGACAGACATAGCCGTGTTCTCGTATCAAAATGTCCGATCAGCAGACAGACTGGCGGTTTAACACTTTCTACGAAGACCATATTTATAATAGATCATAAGGGTAAATTTAAGGCATTATTATGAATGCATAATTATAAATAATGTTATATCATCTCATGAATATTTATAAGAACAGTTTTAATGTGTTATAATTTTTACTTATTTGTGGTTATAGCTTTTAAGAGTATGATCATTTATAACACACAAATAACACGATTTATCCAGTTACAATGGATTATATTTCTCAATTATAATAATGTTATAACACATTCTAAGAGTTTTTTTTTTTTGCATTCATTAGAATACCCTTATAATGTATTATAAATACGGGCTTCATAGAAAGTGTTACCGACGTTTTTCTACCGTTAGGACTGAGACCGTGTGATCCAACCAATGGCAAGACAGTTCTGTGGTTTTAAGCATGTCTCTTGTGAGGACAAGGACGTCTCGGAAAAATCTCACCTCCGGGTGGAGTCGGCCTGAGGCGGAGGGGTTGGAGGGGGTGGAGGTTTGTTAGACCTGAGCTCATGGTGGTGAATGGGGGAGTTGGGGACAGACTCTAGGCAAGCAGGCGGAACCGAGCAGCCCGCCATCCCTTCCGCCGCAACAACGCTTAGGTTCGGAGAGCTGGCGAAAGTGCTTGAAGGTTTTCTACTCTTATGCTACATTAAAAGGACAAACACAGAAAGGGATTGTGGGAAGTCGGAGGTGATGGCGAACTGTAGCTTCAAGCTAAACGATGACAAGGTAATGAACATCATTTTGAACGAGGACAGGGAACAGAAATGACAGATTTATAGCTCTGTTATGAAACCTAGTGAGCTGACTCTCATAGGTGAGGTCCTCAAGCAATGCCTGTTTTAAAAGATAATTAATTTAGCCAAAATTAAGTCTGTGCCAAAAGTAAAAAAATAAAGGTGAGAGAAATGGTATTATAAATACACTTTTATTTCATTAAATATAAAATTTTACATAAAAAATAGTTTACAATTTACATTTACAATTAAAATGTCCTATATGTTTATCTTATATTATATAGCACAACATTCATGCTTGTGGATATGATATATATATATACTCTATATACATATACTCACAAGCTCATATATGGTGAATAAATAAATATGTTGAATGTGAGTTTGGTTTGGTTATGAATTTATACTTTTATTGAGCAATGGGTGCATTCAACTGATAATAAGTGACACATTTCTATTTCAACCCTGGAGAACGCAGTTTATTTGAACTTTCTGTTTATCAAAGAATCCTGAAAAAAAAAAACACAACAGTTTTGAACATTGGTAATAATGATTTCTTGAGCACCAAAGCATCATGAAATGTTGCTGAAAATTCAGCTTTGTATCGCATCATTATACTGTGCATCAATACATTATATTTTAAAACACATTAAAAAACATTTATTTTTAGATTAAATATTTCAGTAAAATTCTTTTCATTGTATTTTTGATCTACTAAATAAATTCTGCTTTTGGTGAGGATTAAGACATTAAAACATTAGATTCTATTGAAACCGGGAAAATACTAATGCTGATAGGGTGCATCATATGGGTCAGCTTTACAGTATGCCCTATGTAAGCAGCACATTAGGCTTCAGAACAGAACTCATGATTTGGAAAGCAGGGTAGAACTGGATGTTTGAACATGGATATAAGACACAGACAATGGCAAATTGCACAAACACAACTTACGCAACAGAAAGAAAAAGTTAGACCAACTAAAAGAACAGCATAAGGCTATCAATAGTCTCTGCAGAACATCCCATTCCAGCGGTACCTCTGTAAAACACACTTCCCATAAGGCATAACCTTTGAAGTACTCTTTTATTACATTCATGGATTCCATGAACTGTAGACAAGGAGTGCTTTTAAAAAGGTTTATGGTTTGTGCTTTTTTTTTTTTACAATCAGATCAAATCCAATTTATGTGGACTTCAGAGGTACTCTTTGATCAGTGTGGCTGTGTCTCTCTAACCTTTATAAGGGGGTTTATGACCCCGACATTGGGATTGGTGTTGAACACCTTGTTGAATCCAGGCTCTCGATTCACCAGCTCCAGTTGATAAAACTTCTTGTCATCCTGGAACAAAGGAGGCACAGTCAGACCGAAAGGCCCTGTGCAGAAAAATCAATGAACTGATATTGACTTTTGTCTTAAGGCATGTAATGCTTTGGGATAAAAATAAATACAAAAAAACAGTAGCACACATATCACTTCTAACCGGATGTTGCACCTCTACAGACTGCTGCGTTGCACACTTACCACAAGCTTCTTGACCAGAGCTTCTCTCTCGGACACCATTTCTCTGAGATCAGCTATCACCTGGAGGTCCTCCGGTCGGCTTTCTCTATTCCTGAACTTTTCCTCCGTACCTTCCAACCTGCTCATCCCACACACATACAGTACACATTTACAATTATACTGCAGCCAAAACAATGGCCCTATCATAAAGCCTGTAATTACTACCGATGCAAACTGTTAGTAAATCTGGCCATTAGTATTTGTATATACTTATAGCATTTATAAATTATAATATATAATTATAATATATAATATAATAACAATAATATATAATATAAAAAAAATATTTTAACTTTTAAACATTTTAATTGTGTTTTTGTTATTTCTTATTGGTTTTATAATATATATTTGGATTTATAATTTTAACTGAATTTTATCTTTTTTTTGTGGTTACACAAATTAGCCAGTAGTATTTAAATATATATATATATATATATATATATATATTTATTCAGCTTTCAGATTATGCATAAATCTCAATTTCAGAGAATGAACACTTATGACTGGTTTAGATGTCCAGGGTCACATATATCATTAATTATACATTATATATATATATATATATATATATATATATATAAACATTTTAAATATGCTTTTGCTATTTTTATAAATGTATTTGTACTAAATTTTATCTTAGTTTTATTTAGTATTTACACAACTTATTTTTATTTCAGACTTTTGTGTATACTGTACATTGTATACTTTATTTAATCTTTGTTTCAATTATAAAAACAACTGTAATGGTTTTAGTATTTAACAAAACCACACTGCACTGGCATGCTTTTAACATTAAAGACTACCAAATGATTTATAATCCATAAAAGTGCCATGTTGCTGTACTGTTGGTTGCTACATCTACCACTTTTTGTTTTTGCATAAAGTAAACTGCTCTTGTTAATTCTCACCGCTAACAATCTCTGTCACCCATGTTGCTTTAAATGGTCAATTTTCAGCAAAAATGGGGACTTATTTCCTACTTCAAATTGCAGTCAATGTGAACGCTCCTTTAGGCATAATTACATATATCCTTCACGTTTAATCCCAGAATTGTCACCTAAAATATGCAACATGCTAACATCAGACTCTCCTGCAATAATTTAATGACCATCAAAAATATAACATTATGTGTGGAGCATGGCTGTAATCTCAAGAGAAGCAATTACACTCAAGGTACCATTTTAGCCTAGAAGACCTATTTGTTAGGATACCATAAGGCAGTTTGCTAGGTTTTGAAACAGAGCTGATGTGATTCATCTAGCTGTCTTCTGAAATATTCACGAGGATATTACATCAAAATGATGTGTTTTGATATTCAATTCAATTTGATATTCAATCTGTAAGTGAGATAAAGGGACTCACAGAATCTGCAGAGCAGATATCTTGTCTTTTAGCAGCTCCTGAGCTTTGTTAAAATCTGACAGCATGATCTGGGTCTCTCTGTTATGAGAAGCATTCAGTTCGTCAATCTCCCTCTCGAGGCGCTTAGAGAGATCCTGTTCATGAGCCCTACATAAAATAAAAATCATTTAACATATGCAAAGCAGTTTGTCTATTTGCACACACTCTTAAATTCCATTAAGAACCTTTAACATCCATGAAGCCATTCCATTGCACAAAAGGTTCTACATTGGAGAAGTATTAAAAAGTATTAAAAAAAAAAAAAACTCTTTTGGAGCTTTTATCTTTAAGAATGTAGTGTCAACAAACAGAGTAAATACATCTGGACAACAAACGCATTCAAATTAATTTTGCTTGGAGAAGCACAAGCTCACTTATTTATTAGAACAAATTCCCTCAGTTCCCCAAAGAATATCATCTCTTTTCATGAGCCAGAAATTAGCCCATTTGAATAAAACCAAATGAAATTTGTTTGTATATATCTGCCAGACACTTCCCACTGACCTTGACACATTTATATCATCAGAACAGAAGAATGCAAGTGAGATGATACTGAACTAGAGCGCTCTGCCTGAAGGCGATGGGCTTTTGCGTGGGAAACAACTCTGTCTGCTTCTTCTCAGATTAAATTAGCTTCTGGTTCAGCTAGACTGACCTTTAGGATTTTATAATTTAATAGCACATGAAAGCAAAAAAGATTCTACACACGCATAAGATGTCAGTTTATCTTTTTTGCATAAAATTTGGGTATCAAAACCCAGGATAATGCCATTGGTCACCATTTTTACTCTAACCTTAACACAAGTGTATTACACTGAGCATGGCAATTTCCTGTTTCTTTATGTTTCTGGCTTTTCTGGGATTTTATTGACAGAGCTAGGGAGAGAAAAGACAATAAGTGATGTGGACAAAGGGACGGACGGGATCAAAAAGTGAAGCAAGATCTTTCCTTGCTCGACTTAGCGCTGATCTCAATAAGTTATAGAAGTTAAAACAGAAGTTAAAAAGGTTCATACATCCTCACAGATATTAAAAAGTTAGTACCTGATCTGTAGATTGGCCTCACTGCGCACCCGCAGAACTTCTTTCCCTTTGTGCTCCAGCTCCTTGGTCAAGGTGTTGATGGTCTCATTGAGTGAGTGGATTTCATGGTCCAGATCGGCAATCCGGTTCTTTCTGCAGCTCACCTCCTGCCTCAGGTCAGATATACGTCCTAGCAGGTCTTGTTCCTAGAGAGGCAATACACAAAAACATTAAAACACACACACACACACATATATATATATATATATATATATCTCGACAGATGGATAACTGCATGTCTAAACGAGGCGGCAAATGCAGTTTTTTATAATTTCATTGCATTGGAATGATTCGCTTAAAAAAGCATTAGAATATTTTGTGCCAGACCCAGAAGCTTTCAAAATATGTATATAGGTCACATTAAAAGAGATTCAATTGTACTGAAGTATTAACTGAAGGGAAACGAACATGAGAGAGTGAGACTATGAATGTGTATTATAGAGACAGACAGAGAGGGGGGATTATAAATCAAATATGAAAATGGGAAAGGGGTGTAAGTCACGGTAAGAGCTCTCCCATAATTCAGAATTCAGTACCTCATTTTTTATTCATCGTGGTTATTCTTCAAATTTCTGTAAAGTGCAGCTTAGCTTAGAGGCATTTTATAATAGTCTGGCACTCGTTTCACCTCTCAGTCAGATTCAAGTCTTTTTTTTTGTGAAACCACAACCATGTCTCGAAACTAAGCGCACCTATAGGCATCTGGTTTTATCCAGACAAGTAGAAAATTCCTGGGCCTCATGCTCAGTCTCCCATTCAAATGGTTGATTTTTGGTATTCTGTTTTGTTTCACTAGTGATCATTCACTATTAGTATTGATCATACTTAAATAATTACAGAATCAATTTTTTTTGGATGAACTTCCATTTTTATTACCCTTATGATGGTTTAAACCTATATGACTTTCCTTCATCAGTGAGAATCCCAAAAAATCCCAGTGATTTTCACTGTATAAACAAAAAAGCAATGATACATTTTTCAAAATATTTTATAAAGAATAAGGAAAGTCATGACAAATCTGGAAAAATAAATCTGAACTGTGTTATTTTAGTTTTATTTAAATTCTATTATAATATTTAGAATTTGCTTTTTATATTTATATTTAGCTAAAATTTTATTTTCAGTTAGTTATAGTACTTCAACTTAAACTTATTTAAGCTGTTGCCAATGCAGCACTTCTGATTTTGTATTTTATTTGATTTCATCTCTACTTCAGTGAATAAAAAAGATAATAATAATGATGAATAATGAAGCATATCATATGTGACTGTCTGTTTTGCCAAGGCTTGAATGTTTTTATCTGCAATGCATGAGATGTCAGAGGTTCCCATGAGAGAAAAAGCTTCTTACTAAATGCAAATGTGGAGAAAATACAGGGTATCACCAGTAACCAGATGCAAAAAAAAAATCAAAATGTCATTCTTTTCTCGAATGACTCAAGAGTCATCACCAAGATTTCTGTCGGGTTTAGTTTCGAGATACAGTGTGGTATCATGCTTTGTAACCTTCAGAAATGCTCACATGTTCTCTGCAACGCTCAATAGTGTCATCCAGCTCTCGTTTGGCAGCATTGTTCTCCTTTAAATGGACTTGTCGCAGGTGTTCAATGGCACTGGCGTGGAGATGATTGAGCTCAGACCGCAGGGATGCTGCACAAATAAAATAAACCTTAAACATACTTATTTTCTTGTATTAAGAGCATACTAAAAGCCCAACTGTTGTATAATTGATCTAGGTTGTTTACCAGAAGTTCAAACCCTCCATGAGCTAATATTATTGTATCCTTGTGCAAAAGGATTTGCTCTGTAATAAATGCACTGTAAGTTGCTTTGGGATAAAAGCAGCTGTGGAAATTACTATTTACTGTCACGATAACAGTGCATATGCATATACTACAAGACTTTAATGAACTCATAAAAGGCTCTAATCTTGTAGGCTGCTATGTGGTGCTGTAGTTAATGTGAGCGAATGACTCACCCAGCATGGCTTTGCCCTCATCCTCCAGCTCAAAGCGCAGCGTCTGCAGCTCCTGGTCCGACTGCTGCCGAAGGATTTCCAGGGTCTGTCTGTGGGCATCTCTCAAAGCGTGTAACTCCTCTCTCTGTTCCTGTTTTATACGGTCCTCAAGCTCCTACACAAACGCAGACGCACAGATGCAGAGGAAAATAAAGACATAAAAATACAGAAGCAAACATCCAGTGTATAAAACAAAAGACCATATTTGCATTTGAATGCAACATGATGCGATGGCAACAAAAGGTGTCAATGAGAAAACTAGATTTGCATTTAATGAAGGAAATCGCAGAGCTTTTATGTTTTCTGATTGTGCATAAATAAAGCACTGCTTTGTCACTATTATTATTAGTATTATTATTACTACTACAATTTTAAAAAAGCTTTTTCGATTTTAATATTGAATACAAAAAAAATTGTGGAAACTTGATACTTCTGTTTCAGTATTTTAAATATATTATAGTACAGTAAATATAATGGCGCTTTTCCACTGCATAGTAAGGTACGGTACGGTTCAGTACAGCTCACTTTTGGGGGGTTTCCACTGGGAACAGTACCTGATACTTGGTCCTTTTTTTAGTACCACCTCAGCCGAGGTTCCAAGTGAGCCATACCGTTACCAAAAATGCTGGTCACTGATTATTAGGGCAGCCCTTATATATTAGGGCTGTCAAATCAATCAATCAATCACGATTAATCACATCATATATATATATATAATATATATATATATATATATATATATATATAGCCAAATATAGCCAAACCAAATATTTATTTTAGATGCAATTAATCACGATTAATCAATTTGAAAGCTTAAATATATGTAACAAAGAAAAGACAAATCACAGTTCAGTATGCAAATGAATGTCAACCCAATCACAATTTAGAATATGATGACATCATCATTTTACATTTAAAAAAAATTATGACCAAAATTCAGAAACAAAAAGGTGTGAATCATAATTTAGAATTTTAAGATTAATTTGTTTTAATAGTTGTATATAGCTTTAAATGTAAAATATAAAAAGTACATCATGAATGCCAATTATTTCATATTTAAACATTAAAATTAAAGCCTATACAGTATATCTGACTTGGTATTTTAGGAAGGAGATCATCATATTAGTATTAGAGCTGCTGTCATATCAAAAAACCTCTCTGCATTAAGCCATTTGGACTGAATTAACTGCATAAATTTGGGAAAAAGAAAAAGAATTAAGAGGA
Source organism: Enteromius unitaeniatus (assembly GCA_032359435.1). Lineage (NCBI taxonomy): Eukaryota > Metazoa > Chordata > Actinopteri > Cypriniformes > Cyprinidae > Enteromius > Enteromius unitaeniatus. The sequence continues at coordinate 4,483,981 of JAUMHI010000061.1, forward strand.
TGTTCAATACAATGGGTTAGTCATCTAATTAGAGAATCATCCCATTTTACTGTTGACGCTCCACCATTTTGTGGATAGTTTCTCTTTATCCTGCTGCTTTCATGCCACCCCACGTTTGGGAGGATGAGAGGACATTTAAACAGTCCACCCACAGAGTCGCTCTAACATGCAGCGCCAACAACCGCATTCAAAGGTTGACATAAAAGAATGGTGATGAAAGCAACTATTAATGTTTTTTTCATTACTTAGTAATCCGAAATGTGGCCAAATCAGCTTAAAAAAGCTTCTTTCCTGGCCACAGAGCAAGGCTGAGCGAGATGGAGAAAAGCCTGTTAAGACTCTGCATCACGTGTCTGCTTCAAATGTCTGGGCTTGCGATCTTTAAATTTTCTGTGTAATGCACAATTGTGAAATGAAACAACAGCTGTGCTTTGAAAATGTTTTTATATGCATATTGTGTTTTAGGAGTAGACCGTTGACAAGGAAGGACAAAAAGGAGGGCAATTTACCATATGGATCTCATGCACAGTGGAGATTCTCAGTGTGGGGTGATAATGCAGGGGTGACAAATCCAGAGAGTAAAGGAAACAGACATGTACAGTACTATGAAGGGGAAAAGGAGACAGTGATGGTGATAATCAATACAGGATGACAGGCAGGAGGCATCACGACTATATGAAAACAAGTAAAGCATACACTACTGTTCAAACGCTTGGGGTCAGTATGATTTTTTTTTTTAAAGGAATAGGTACTTATTCAGCAAGGAATCATCAAACTGATCAAAAGTGACAGCATAAAGACATTTATAAAGTTACCAAATATATCAAAGAAATTCTGTTCTTTTGAACCTACTATACAAAAAAGAATCTTGAAAACAAACTAGGGTTTCGATTTAAAAATAATGTTTTCAACATTGATGATAATAAGAAGAAATAATTCTTGAGCATCAGATAAGAATATTACAATGAATTCTGAAGTAAATGAAACATTAATGCGACACTGAAGACTGCAGTAATATTTTGGAATAGAAAAATGATTTTAAATTATAATATTTCACAATAATACTGTTTTTAGTCAAATAAATTCAGCCTTGGAAAGCATTTCATAAAATATTAAAAACACCCCAAACTTCTGAACGGGCAATAAAGTATGCATGTTTTTAAATAAATGTTTTAATAATTTAACTATAAACAATAAAAATTCTCCATATAAATATAAAAACAAAATGCTAAACTATTTGAGCAAACAAAAACAAATTATAATCTTTGTGAGATGTGATGTGTAATAAAAACAATAAATAAATATCACAAGCATCTCCAGTCAAGCTTTAATTTTGTTAAAGGTGAACAGTATTATTTAATTATGTATATTTAGAATGCATAAAATACTAGATATGTAATTTGTCTTAAGCATGTTAAAAATATTTCTGAAAAAGTTCCAATAATGTGTGGAAAATAAAAGAAATATTGTCAGAAAAGAAAAATAATTGACAAAATTGACAATTCCCCTGTGATGCATGTTGGGCATATCTGAATGCTAAATACTATTGGAAAAAAAACATGTATCTATAGTTTAAATCTATAGTTTAAGTCCACAGGTCCAAAACTGTCCATAATTGATGAAACACGCATGAATATCAGAGGAATTTAGGAGATAGAAGCATATCTTCACATGAGCATTTGTGCCTGTCTGTGTTTGTATGTAAGGTGCAGGTACCCTAAGCTCAATTTGTTGCGCTTCGTCCATGTCCTGCATGGCACAGCAGTGGGCTTCCTGCAGACGGCACTCTCTGTGCTGGTGCTCCAGCACCAGCTCCTGCAACTGCTGTGCCAGGTGCTCACGCTCTTGGCTGAACTGCGCCTGCAACTGCTGCAGCGCGCTTTTTGACTGCGACATCTGTAGCTCCAGGCTCTGCTTCAACAGAGAGATCTGACACAACAGAAACACAAAAAAACGGGTTCAAACGACTCGTACAGAATACAGAGCTCTTGGAGAGATGGAAATTGTGAACTATGGATGACCTATATTTGGGTGAAGGTAAAACAGGAAACAGTCGGGAAGAAAGTAGCAGATATTTTGAATCTAAAATAGAAAATTGGAGCATTGGGATTTGGATTTAAAGTCACTGCAATAACGAGAACTTAAAAATCGTTTGACAGCACTACTAAACATAATCTATTATTGCATTAATCAGCATGGGACATGTGTCATTATGCTGAAAATAAATAAATGACAATGCCACAGCCAAACCGAAAAGTAATCATTTCCTGAAACAGCCCTCTATTAGAGATGAAATATGACATCAACTGCATGCAACATGCTATTGCAATCATTTTGACTTCTGTCTTCCATTGAGCTTCATCATCAGTTTTATGCAAGTAAAATACATTACTTCAGATCCGCTCAGCAGCATTTCCTGAACTACCCCAGGATACCCTAAATGAGAGAAGTAATGTAATTCAAAGCGCTAATCCACTAAAAGAATAATGTTCTTAATCTTCATTTGATTTAATACATACAAGGCCTAAGACAAAGAAATAACAAAGAAAATTCTTGCAAAAGAAATAAAGAGGAGATGGCGAGCAAATCTCAGCATGCAGCAAATGGTGGGCCGAAAATAGATACTGAGGCAATAAAATGAGGGCAAAACAAGAGGAGAGTGTTTCATGGCAGACTTCAGTGCCTGGACGACACTGCATTTGAATTCACACGCAGATTTGTCTCAACAAACTGTTGAGGGACTTAAAATCCAGGATTATTCAAGGTTGAGGAACCACACTGGAGTTGGTTTTAAAACCAATCTGTAACCTCCCTACAGACCAATGTGTATTCACCTCGATGAACTATAAAGGAATAGTAAGACACACAGCCTTCATTGCTTTGGGATGTACATACATGGAAATTGTAGCTGATAATTTGTATTATGTTTTATAATAACATGCAGATTTTATAGAATAAATTGATTAAAAAAATGAACTTTTGTAATAATTGTTTTCAAAATCACAAGCATTTATTCAAATGAATCATAGTTAAACTATATTGAAAAAATGCCACAAATAAAGATAATTATAAGACAATAATTTATTATGGCAGACAAAAGCATCAAACATATATTACAAACTGTTGCCACCACTGGGTCAATATATTATTTATTTTATTTCATATTTTTGACTATTTAAGCCTATCACTGGCAATCCATTTTGAAATCCATTTGTCAATCTGTCTGAATATGACATAATGATTAATTGTGATTTTTTTATATTATTAATTGCGTTCTTTAAATATCATTAATCATATTAGAAGAAGGTGTTAATTTGACAGTGTTATTTTAAATCTGTATTACAAAAAGATTGATAACTGTTTAGTAACCTAACACAGAACAAAAAGTTTGAACTGAAAAACGAAAACAAAAAAAACACTATGCTAATACAGTCTGCTCATGTCAGCTGGACGCCAAAAACAAAATGCTCATTTTTGCCAATATTGATATACAGTCATTGATATACAGTATAGATCCCTATATTTACATGAGATCAAGGGCAGTGACCTGAGGAAGCACTAAAGATAGACAACGAACATCAAGGGATGCTGACAGATGTCTGACACAGCAACTTTTAGAGGCTCTTGACATAAGCGACAGTGACGGGACTCTAGAGAGACAGACTAGAGGAGGCAGGCTGTCACATTACAGAAAGTGCCAAACATGCAGAGCATCATGTGCGTATTTTGCTTAAAAACCTTGACTAAGTATCTAGAATTTTCAGTCACACCAAGTGTTCCTGATATTGCACAAGGCCAGAAAAGCCTTGACGGTATCAGAATTTCAAAAAGAACATCACGTCAATCTAAAGCAAATGGAGAATGAAAGATGTTGACAGATACATGGTTGACAGTTACTCAAATAAGAATCACAGCTATGGGACTTATTGCGGTCTCAGAAACCATATTATTCTAAATTAATATATTCAAGGAGACATTTGATGGAAAACATGAATTTCCCTGCTCTTTTAATATAAAAAATACTAATATGCTAAAAAAGCAGTTCTGACAGACAGCTGCAAAAATGAATCATGATATTTGGTGTCCCATTATTGTGCACCTATTATGGATTTTGAAAATGACCTTTCATGCAGTGTGTATCACATCTTTAAGTGAATGAAAACATCCTGCAAAGTTGTAAATCTGAAAGAGCACTGTGTATAAACTTATTGTCTCAAAAGAAAGAGTCGACTCTGAATCATTGAAGAGTCAATTTTAAAACAAATCCCAAGTCGTTCATGTTGACATCAACATGAAACATTAGCATATTGCCCACTCACTTGCTGTTCGTGTCGGTCTGAATGAAAATGCTAATTCCTTCTTTGCCACTAGGTGCAGCTTTTGGAGCAGTAAAGATAGCGGTTTCCACACTAACCAAAACCATAATATGAAACCTTTAATTTCCCATAATAGGGGTAATTTAACATAAAATCATTAAAGTGTATTTGAGCATATATATTAGATATTGAGCTATTTATTTTGCTCTAATGAATAATACTTGTTTTGAACTTGTTTTTGTTTACATCATTCAAAATTTGGTAAAATCTTTGATTGTTTTTACAATTTTTTTTACCGTTTATTTTTGGAAAATCCTAAAAAAATAAATGTTTTGTTAAAAAAATATTTTAAAAAAACTTACAATAGCATAGAATACAATACATTTTTGGATTCTCTTGATTTCCTAAATTTTTTTGTATGATTGTTTAAAAACATTTGCTTCTTTTAACAGATGTTGGTTTTGTTTGGTTACATATTTTCTCCTTACAAATATTTTTTTGCTATACATCTGCTTGTTTTTCAAATGCAACTGTTTATGTAACTCTTTATCCTACAAGCAAACCTAAAACAAGAGAACTTCTAAATAGCATAGAAAAAGTAGCATAGAATACAATAAATCTTTGTTTTTATATTTCTGTTTTACAAACATTTGTTTTAATTTATATATTTATTTTTTTCAAACATCCGCTATCTTTTTTATAAATGTTTGTTTGGTTCATGCTGATAAATGTTACAAAAATGTAAAATACAAAAATGTGGACAACAGGTATAAATGACAAAATGTGACCCTCTGATACCTGTTCCAGGAGGTCCTCCACCTTCCTCTGCCAGCTCTCCCTGGCTGCCATCATCTCCAGGTCTCTCTGCTGGGAAAGTTGTGTCAGGGCCAGCTGTTTCTCCGCCTGATTTTCAGCTGTGAGTTCTTCCCGAAGACCCTTCAGCTCAGCCCTTAGAGGAAACAGAGAAACAGAGGGTGAAACTGACAGGGTGAAACAGACACAAGGACACATTACTTAAGAAGCATGGAAGTGACTCTGAAAGTGAGATATTAAAATGTTAATAGGAACGACACAGATGTCTCTTTAACCTTCAGCTCACTGTATACTGTATGCTGCTGTACCATTGTGAAGATTAGATGTTAACCTCATACTCTTGTAATTAGCATATTTTAATCCAAATGCATGCCCGTGTAAGAGGATTTGTCATAGGCTTTGATGCAGGACAGACTGCACCTATTTTTTTCACCCTCTTGGAATTGCTACGTTTATTATTATTTTTATTATTCTCCGAAATATACACTATACACTTTCAAAAGTGTGCCCCCCGAGCCGTGTTTCACGTACGTGTATAAAAATCAGTACACATATTTAACACACCAATACCTCCAAAAAAGTCTCTTGGAGCAAAATCCATATCCCAACAGGAAGTATCTACATGCCCACAATCAGTTATAGTCATAGCGGCACCTGCTGACAACAGGAAGTAACATGTTTTACTCTATGATGAACTACTCCTAGATATTTAATGACATAAACATTTGGTCAGTCTAATCTAAAGGCCTTGGTAAATTGCAAAAGTCTTGAATTTTCGCTAAAGGGCGTATCTGTGGTGGCGTCACAAATTTCGATGTCTCGCCAAGGGAACAGAGGCTGCCGTATCTCAGCCATAAAATGTCTGATTTGCCCTAAACTTCACACGTTTGATTAGAGTCCTGGCTTAAACACATCTGAAGGCCAATATTGCATTATAATCATAGAGCCACCAGCTGGCAACAGCAAATGCCTTGTTTACACTAACTTCAACATCCAATGTCCAATCTGCACCAAACTTCAGATATTTAGCAAGAGTCCTTGCCTGAAAGCATCTAAAGACCAATATTCAGATATAATCATAGCGCCACCTGTTTGATAGCAGGATATGTTGTGCTTTTCTCTAACTCAAGCAAACTATGTTCAATCTGCATCAAATTTAATTTTGTTTGATAAATGTACTGATCTGAGGACATCTACATAACAACATTCAGTTATAGACGTAGTGGCACCAGGGAGTTTGGCACATATAAATTACTTTTACATATTATTTCTATATTTGGCTCTTTAAATGCATACTGTTCACTGTTGCCTGTCTTCCTGAAGCCTCAGGAGGTGGAGAGCCCAGGTGTGTGGGCCCTTTCATCGCTGCTTGCAGCTTTTTATTATTATTATTAATATTATTATCTGAAATGTTTTGAGGGCCTAAAAATGCTCGAAAAGTCACAAAACTTTGCACACACCCCAGAAGTGCCACCTATAAACTTTCCAAAGTGTGCGCCTTGAGCTATTTACATGTCACGTACATGCATACAAATCGGTACACACATTTAACATTTGGAGCAAAATCCCAAACCCAACAGGAAGTTGGTTATTTTTAATATTCTCAGCAGGCCATTTTTGCCATTTTCATACGTTATACTCCTCCCAGAGATTTATTCATATCAAAAAAAATTTGGTCAGTGTAAACTAAAGGCCTTTGCAATGTTAAATTGCGAATATCTAAAGTTTTCGTTGACGTGTCTGTGGCGGCTTGGCGAAATTCGATATTTCGCAGTGAAAAAGGAAGTTGTTATAACTCAGCCACACAATGTCCAATCTGACCCATACTTCACATGTTTGATAAGACTCCTGACCTGAACAGATCTACATGCTCATATTCAGTTATAGTCATAGCGCCACCTGCTGACAACAGTAAGTGACACGCTTAACTCTCTAACTCCTAGAAATTTCATAACATCAACATTTTATTTCCTCAGTTTAATCTAACGGCCTTTGTAAAGGTAAATTGCGAAGATTTATCATTTAAGGGCGTGTCAGTGGCGGCGTAGCAAAGTTTGATGTCTCACCAGGGGAATAGAAGTTACTTTATCTCAGACATAAAATGTCCGATCTGCTTCAAACTTCACATATTTCATGAGAGTCCTTGCCTGAAAGCGTCTAAAGGCTAATATTCACATGTAATCATAGCGCCACCTGTTGAAAACAGGATATGTCATGCTTTAATCTAACTCAAGCACACCATGTTCAATCTGCACCAAACTTGATATGTGTGATAAATGTACATGTCTAAAGACATCTACATGCCAATGTTCAGTTATAGATGTAGCGCCACCAGCTGGCAGCAGGAAGTTTTGCACAAAAGTTTAAAAAAAAAAGTTTACATATATTATTTCTATATTTGTTTTTTAAAATGCATATTGCTCCCTGTTCACTGTCTTCCTGAAACCACAGGAGGTGCTGAGCCCAGGTGCGAGGGCCCTTTCAACACTTTAATTTAATTTTGATTTGCAATGTGCACTCTCTAAAAACCAAACACTGTGTACAGTCACAGTTTATTCAATTTAATGCGCTGTGCACCGACAAATCGTACTCTGTTTTTAGCCTTGTCTTCTCTACATTAATGCATGACTCATATGTTTCGTGCAGCACCTCAGAGCATCGGTCCATTTGAGATCCAGCTCCTCTGTGATTTTGTCCATTTTCTGTTTTTCCTCTGTTTTGATAGCGATGACCCTGGCTTCATGTTGCTGTTTCTGGGTCTCTATCTCCTCCTGTGAGCAGATAATGACTCATCATGGGAAAAGCAAGGAGAGAGCAGTTTCCAGTAGAGCTGATTATACAAATGTCGTCTTTACACATGCAAGCTCTTCCTGCACTTCGCAGGCTTTAGCGCAGAACAAAAGCGGTGTCTTAAAAATTGAATGAGGCTTAATTTTTCTTTTAACATCTCTGCCTCGCTCCATTATCCGTCTCCTATTGCAGTGATTGCCACGCTGAATTCCCGCTTCTCCCTCTAAACGATGAGATGCGTCAGTAGTTTTCACGCTTCTAAAAGCGTGAAGAACTTGAACATTTTATATCAACATCTCTAAACGCTTCTTCTATTTTTCTATCAGAATGAGAGACTCAAAATGCTAATAATTTATAATTAATGGAGTAAAAACAGTGGAAAGATTTACTTGTAGATCTGTGAGCAGGTTGCTCGTCTCTCTCACTCTCGCCCTGGTGGCATCCAGCTCCATGAGAAGCTTTTCCTGACTGTCCTTAAGACAGGAGATATGGTTCTCAGCAGTATCTAGATTTTTTTCACTCTCCTTCACAAGATCCTTTAAATGAGACACCTGAGAAAAGCCACAAAGACAGTCAAAAACAAGTAGTGTATAAAATTACAAAATGGAGGTTTTTCTTACTATGCAGTAGATTCCCTTACATAGAGTTAAATAAAATAATAAACTCACAAATTTTAAAGATAGAACTTAAATCAGTTCACAATACAACAATACGTTACATGGTGAAAAAAATTAATTGACTACTTTGGTTGCTTTGTTTCTTTTCAGGAAGTAATAACTTTTAGTGTAAAAAACTCTTAAATTAAACTCTTAGATTAAATGACATAAATAATAATAATAATAAAATAAATAATAATAAAATAAATACACACTATAAATAACAATTCATTAAGGAAAATTACAAGTTGTCGTATTAGGCTAACATTTGACACATGCAATATTAATATTAGTGTTAAATATAATAACATAAAAAACTACTGTGGAAAAAACATGAAAATAAAGTATTTGAAAAATATAATGTGGCTTATTTTTGGTTTAAGATGGTTAACAAACTTTGTCCAGCTACACTTAAAGGATCAACTAGTTCAAAATGAAACACACCAGCTAGTAAAAACAGCTGTTTTTGAAGCTGAAAAGTTTTTTATTTTTCTAAACAAAAATAAATCGTTTTCAACTAAACCTCTTGGTTGGCCATGTTGAGCTTGGTAGTGAGTTCCTCTCGTATCGTCTCAAGTTGCTGTTGCAGGTGGTTTTTCTGCTCTTCCAATGACAGACGCCGGATATCAAACTGTTGTCTCATCCCCTGGGAAAGTAAAAATAAAAATAAAATATTAGTCATAGCAGGCCAAAGAAATGAGAAGTGAGGGGTGAAACCAGACAGTGGGACAATCTGCTGCTGACAGATGGAGTCTTTTTCAGTTTAATTACACAGGAGCTGTAAAAGAGCTTTGCTGAGCATAGAGAGGTTTTCAGAAAAATAAAGTGACATGATTGTCATGAGATGACAAGAAGATTAGTCTTAATATTTGTCGTGATTGAGAGCTATTTTTAATGGAGCTCCACAAAAACAGTGGGAATAATATCACTGTCAAATTGTCATCACTGCAATGAGAGACGGCTGTTTGCATAATCAACACTACTCAACGAGGAGCAGAAAATGTAATTTGGCATAGCTCTAAGGGTTTCAATAGATGATTTAGGAACAGTGATAATCCACCAGTCGTGTTTAATAGGTCTTAATAATCATATTTTTTTATTTATTTTGCATTAAAACGTTGCAGTTTATTTTATTAAACAGAACACAGAGAATAACAACAATCAAATTCAATTCGCTGAATTCAAGATACAAAAAAATATATACATATATATTCTTACACTGAGCAACTGGTTCTTCTCTCTCTCAGCGGCATTGCGGGCACTTTCCTGCTGGACTCTGTGTTTCTCCTTGAGTTCTTCTAAGGATTCTGCTTGGCTTTCTTTCAGACAGGACGTTTCCTCCTCGTATTTGGCCCGGATATGCGCCAGCTCCATCTCATAGTTCTGCTTTTCCTCACAAAGTGACTGCCAAAACAGCACAGCTTCATTTACACTTTGTCAAATCTCGATACCTTGTTTCGAATACCATGATAATTGTTTCCAGTTGGCAGTGACTGATGTCAAAATGCGATTTAGCAACAGTTTGTGTACACCATATTTGGAATGCATCATTATATAATCCCAGTCCCAAGAATGTAACCAAATATTCAAGATTGAGGAGGGCTAAATGTAAAAATCAAATAATCTTGTCACTCCATATTTATCATCCAATAAAATGAATAATGGAGGAAATGTATCCTTCTGAATGTCTATGCATCAATATAGCCTATCACGGCATGGAATAAATATGTAGACTGCTGTGATTATTGATTGAATGTATTGTTATGTAATGTTTTTTTTTTCTGTTGATGCTGTAACACCTTCAATTCCCTTTAGTGATCAATAAAGGATGTTAGGACACTTTAGGACATTTTATCACAAATTAAAATAATTATAATTATATTGTGATTTTTAATTTCTTTTTTTATATATATATATTTTTTTTAATTAGTTCCAGTTGAATGCTGAATTTTCAGCATCACTACTCCAGTCTTCATTTCCACATGATCCCTCAGAAATCATTCTAATATGCTGATTTGGTGCTTAAGAAAAGTAATAACTTCATTTTAATAATAATACAGTAATACATTTTTTCACTACTCTCAGGATTCATGAAAAATCAGAAGAACAGCATTTATGTAATCAAAGTATTACTAAATGCAAACTTTTAAACAGCAGCAAGGCTTTCTGCAACATTTTCAAAATCTATAACTGCTTCCAAACAAGTTTTTTGTCCTTCCTCCAGGCTGCCTATTTTAAGAATAAAGAAAAGGTGAAAAATGACTTACCTTCTCCAAGTTGAGAATCTTCTGATGCTGCTGTTCTTCCAGTGTTTGGATCTGTTTCTGAAGTCTCTCTCTCTCCTCCTCCAGCTGTAGGATCTTCTCCTTCAGGCGGTTCTGCTCAGAGCCCAGATCCCTGATAGTGGCCTCGTGGCTCATTTGGGTTGCTTGAAGAGAGCCTATTTGACCTATTAATAAATTGCATGGGTATTTTGTTAGATGAACAGTTCCTCAAAAAATAAATATGGTAAATTATTTGTATTTGTAAATTAACATGAAGTCAATGGCAAACATAAAACTATTAAGAATTCAAGTGTAAATTCAGGCAAAACAGAGTTAAATCCATCTCTGCCAAGCTATCACAAAACTGTAACCTCTCTAAAAACCCTCTCACACTGCAGCTTGAGTGATTCAGTGTCATATGCCGAAGAAAAATGTAATTTGGTCATGACATTATTCTCACTGGCTTTGTGAAGGATTTCATTGGCCTGCTGCTGAACTCGATCTCTGCTTCCCTCCAGCTCATATTCCGTATCTTTCAGCTGCATCACCCAAATCTCTCCATCCTGTATGGCCTCTTCCAGCTGCTTGTGTAACTCCTGTTAATGAGGAAAAAAATTACTTTTTGAGATGAATTATTATTTGTAGAAGGATCGCACTTCCAAACTCATCTCAATAATGTTAACTTTATTTCATTATTTACTATAAATTCTAACTAACAGAATTTAAGTGATGTTGATAAACAAAATTTCGAGAGGAGCACGTACGCATGATTAGCTAATCAACCTAATTCCATCCCGACCAATCAAATCCTCTTACCTTTCCCTTAAATAAGCTAATTTCCTTCCCTTCCACATCTCGTTACACATCCCGCCTCCACCCCTTCTCCACCTTTGCGTCTTCCTACCAAAGGGGGCAAGTGGAGTTCGAGCCGGACGCCGAGCTCAGCCCTCGCTAGGGTTCTAACAACTAACAACTAGGGCCACCTCCGAGCTCGCCCTCTGGACAGCATGCCAAATGCGCCTAATTTGTCAACATAAGGAAGCGCGAACTATTGAAGTACTCAGAAAAAGTTTTCATTTCTAAGTACCAAAGATATTTTGTGTTTTATGAATTATTTTGGCCCTATGTACTCTAAATATACTTTTTACACTTAATCACTCATTGCCCAGGAACATGTATATATGTATCACAGGAGGATTTTGTCGCTTTTGTCAATCATCACAAATATTTTCACAACTGCCGATTTCCAACACAGCTCAGACTATATGTTCAAAAGCATTCTGTAATGGAAATCACATCACATTTTAAACATTTTGAAATGCATAAACTACCTCTTTGGTCTTTCTAATGCTAATAGCTAAAATTCTATGTATTCCAAATAAACAGTAAAACACAGTTAAATATTTATTTTACACTTTTTTGTGAAATTACAGTTTGGAAGTGTACAATATCTTTATTTTTTTCCTCACTTCACTCAAGACATTTCTTCTTCCTGTAGGGAACTTTTGTTAAAAAAAAAAAGTATTTTTTATAATGAGCCTTGGTGAGTATAATGAAGTCTTTCTAAGCCATACAAGAATCTCACCAAGCTCAAACTTTCACTGAAATAGTTTACTTTGCTTATTGTTTAGATTATAAACAATACAATTCTTAATACTTATGATTTATTTACATATTATGTTGAAATTATGTCTGGGAAAAGGGTAAAACAATAAAATCTACAATAAAAGAAATAAAATGAAATTATGTAGACATTTCCAAGACATTTTCAATATGACTGTATTATAACAGAAATAAAAAAGTTCTGACAGTTTAAATACTCAACCTAATAAAAGTGTCTAGAGTTAAAGCAACACCCTTTGATTAATCTCTGTGTACTGAAAATGTTAAAATCATTACCTTAATTGTGACTTCTGCATTGTTAAGAGACGCCTGCAGTCTGTTGGTCTTGTCCCTGCTTTCTCGTGCCTCGTCCTGAGCTCTGTGGAGTTCAGCGCGGAGTTTACAAAGGGTCCTCTGAAGCGCCGACTCCTGCACCTGGAACTCCTTCCTCAGTTCCACCTCTGTCCTCTTCCAGGCCAGCAAGTTCTCTGTGGTGAGCTGCTGTGTTCGTCTCATGGCCTCCAGCTCGCGCTCATAGAAACCTTGAGCCTTGCTCAGCTTAGCCTCGTATTCCTCCACCAGCCGGACTTTGTCCTGCGTCAGCTGTTCCACACGCTCCATGAGCGACTCCAGCTCCGTACGGTGCAGCTCGGCCAATTTTTCCTGTTCCAGGCTGGAGGATGCACTCTGGTTCTGCTGGCTTTCCAGCAGCTCCTGCACTTCCTGACGGTGGACCGACTTGAGCTCCTCCAACGCCCGCCGTTTCTCCTGCTCAAACTGGGCTTGCACTTGACTGAAGGAGCGCAGCTTCTCTTCGAACTCGTGCCGCATCTCCTCTACTTCACGGGACATGGAGACCACACGCTGTGTGTGCTGGGCCTCCGTGCACAGCTGTGTGTCTTCCACACGCTGCCGGTACATCTCAAACTCGGCCAGAGCTTGGCGCTTCATGTGTTCGTGCAGCTCCACGGATTCCTCCAGGGACTGCAGGCGCCGTTTCAGGTCAGCCTCGTCCCCGATTTTGCTCTTGTAGTGAAGAATCTTCTCCCGAGCCTCTGTCAGGATGTGCTGAACCTCATCATCGTGGGACTCCTTCAAAGACTGGATGGCGTCTTCATGCTCATCGTTTTTTGTGTTGAGGGCATAAATGACCTGTGAGAAACATGGATGCTGATGAATGAGTTTTTATACAGCTACAGAAAATTGGAAATCATCTTTAGACAGCCTTTCATTGCATTCCCTATAAAGATCTGTCAGGGTCAGCCCTTAAAATCTGGGATTATGCGATCACACACACACACACACACACAAGATATAAAAAAAAAATTCTCAGCGTTTTATTTGTTCATACAATAAAAGTTGACCACTTTGACTTCCATTGCACATAACAGTTAAAGCATGAATTAAAATATCTTCTATTGTGTTGAGCAGACATACAGGTTTAGAAATAAATGAGGGTGAGGAAATGATCCTTTCCGCAGTTGATTAATCACTAATTAACGCCATTGTTTTGTATTACAAGTTTTTGGAAATGTAATATTTAACTATGCAAATAAGGCATTGTCTAATTCAATATGCACTGATTTGCATGTATTTCCAGAACAGAAATCTGAATACTTGATAAAGCCAGGTTTAAAATTCTTGTTTTAATTTGTTGACAGTGAACACAGGGGAAACACAGGGGACTTTGGATATCTCTTTTTAACTCTCCATAAATCAGAAAAATAGAAATAATAACCAGACACATACATTTACATTTAATATATACATATAATACATTTTTAGGCATAAAATGTTAAATATACATCAGATAAATGATATATGAATGAACTGTAATATGAATACATTTACAGTAATAGCTGTAAATTAGCCAACAGCCACAAAAATATAAGGTTCATTATATGTCATAAATTATATGTGAATGATACATAAACAAACCCCTCTGTAAACACCTTCAGAATGTATACAGGAATCAATAAAATTGGAAAATATGCAATATAAGTGTTAACTTACATAAACACTGGTTGCTTATTAGCATGCATATTTATAGTATGTTGGCTGTTTATCAGTACTTAGAAACCATATTTATGTACTTATAAAGTACATTTTAATGCCATTACCTATAACAAACTATGAATAAGCAACAACAAATAGCAGTTTATTAAGAGAAAACTCTTGTGAATGTGTGTTCCCTATTCTAAAGAATAACGACTGAAATCCACAGATGCAAACAGATAAAATACCATAAAATATAACACTTAAAGTTAAAGTTTTCT
>JAUMHI010000061.1:4498761-4533441 GCA_032359435.1 Enteromius unitaeniatus
AAAGAATAACGACTGAAATCCACAGATGCAAACAGATAAAATACCATAAAATATAACACTTAAAGTTAAAGTTTTCTTCCCACTAGCCCGAAAGAAGTCCAGTTATGGAAGCAAAATAACAAATAAAATCTGAATGCATGACAAAAACCATGGTTTTGCCCATAGTGCCTTGCTTAAAGCCAAAAAATAATCCTCCAATGCCACATGTGTCCAACTTGTTCTCCTCAGAACTGTCTATTTTAGTTCAGCCACCAAATCAGACACTGTCTATATAAGAAAACTGCAACGAACGGGAAAAAAACAACATAAAAGGGAGGAAAAATCATTATGGATTCATTCCACCAAGGACACAACCTCTTTTGACCTCTGGCAGGCCTCACAGAGCACTGGCAACCAAAAAAAAAGTTTATTTCCACCAACCCTTTCAATATAGTGCAATATTCTCCAAAGCATGATTAGGCAATAAAAATGTACATTATGCAAGCATACATTCATTTTATGCTGTTTCAATACACTGTGTCCACAAATATTTGAATGTGTATATTTAGACTAGTTGTTATGGATCATCTTTCATACATAATATATATATTTAGAGCCCTCAAGACTCCTGAAAACCAAATCAAATTCCTTGTATTTCTATAAAACTCTTTCTGATCTGGACCAAACTCTTGATTTAATAAACAAGAGTGAGTATTAAAAATTTCCTTTTCGAGCCAAGAGTTTTTCCAGCCAAGCATTTCATAATCATGACTCTCTTTCGTTGTGCTTAAGAGTTGCACATCAAAGCAAGCCTCCTTCACTTGCTGCTCTCGCGCTGCTGTTCTCCTTTCATCTTTAATTGATTCCTTTCTGTCGCATCCATGATATTAACATACTGTAAAAACGCCCTATTCTGCACAACTGTAGTCATGCAAAGTAGCTCTACCTACTCTAATTAGTGTATTAATACGGTCCGTGCATGTTTCAAACCCATAAAACTGGATTTTCCTCAACATTTGAATTTAACTAAATTGTTTGGCCGGAGTCAGAGAAACCTCAAGAGTATTTGAATAGCTTGAAAACATACTTACCATTTAATTTTAATATTTATACTCAATGATTTAATATTACTAGAACTTACAAACACACACTTCATAACATGCTCCACAATACTGCTCCATAATAGTTAAGCATTAGTTAGTTTAGTAATTGAGATAATATAGTAATTTAATTAATATTTAGATTTTTATATATATATATATATTCTGTTCTCATTTTAATTTTAGATACATTTTATAATTTTCTTTTTAAATATATCATTATATTTTATAAACTCTTATTTCATTTTCAATATATATATTTTTATGGCCTATACTACAGCAGAATAATAACTATAATAAAATATTTAATATATAAACATTAACATAACATAACATAAACTATATACATGCATGTGTGTTTATATACACATAATATACACAACACAGACATATATTTAATGCAAACAAAAAACTTTTATTTTGAATGCAATTAATCATGATTAACCATTTGACAGCACTGATATATCCCTTTTTTTAACACTACTGGAATGAATACCGGTCACATTTCTGTGAAATGCATGCCTACTTTTCTGTAAAACCTTTAAAAAATTTGAAAGAACGTATTTAAAGCATCCGAAAGGTTTTTCATAGGTTAAATACTGTTTTTGTTTTCACACTTCTAGGTCTGGGATGCCAAACACAAAAACAGCGAACACGCAATCTTGAATCCAAAGCAAAGATTGCTCTCTTGTTGGGCATAAATTACACAACTAAATAAAATCAGAGGTAAAAACTAACGAAGCATATGCACTTATGATTAGATGTGGATGTTAATAAACTAGACTGATTATTTCTGTCTGCTTATGTAAGATGCCTTGCTGAATTATTTTTGCAGAAATTAATCACAGATTAAATGCATCTAGCAAATCTTGTCTAGGATGATTAACAGATTTTTGCAGGGAAAAAAAAAAAACACTGCGGTGTAAAAATTGCAATATGTAGGGCATCATCTCTATGGGGGATAAGGATTAAACATCATGCAGAATCCTGCTTGCAGTGTTTTCATTTTAAAGTTACCAGCAATGTGATATGACCTACCTTAGTGAGTTGTGCTATTTTTTTACTCATCTTCAGGTGCAGATCTTGAGTGTATTCCATGGTCAGCGCAGATTCGTAGAGTAAATGGCTGGATGTTGAGGATGGACTGGTGCCTGGTCCAGAAGCAGCAGCAGCAGCAGCAGCAGCAGCGGGAGGATTGACGCCCGGAGCAGCGCTGTACGGCGGCTGCCAGCCCGTCCCCGTCGCCATCTTCACGTACTGTCACGATCCCAAATCCCTCGCAAACAGGTTAAGGATGATCCTGCGCCATCAGTATCCCGGTCATCCATATGAATTCATGTAAACCCATCATGCTGTTTCTCTGTACGTGTCGAGCTGTTCACCTGACTCTCCACACAATCAATATTCTTTCTTAGCGTCTGATATCAGATGCAGTTGTTATTGCTCTACATCAGCCAGTCATCAATGGCGGTAACCGAATGACAATGAACTAACTGAGCGCTACTATGTAACATTTGAGCATCATCACAGTGGCGGATGCGGCGCGAGGAGGAGAGAGAGTTGTAAATGACGTCAGAGCGGCAAGGTTACCTCACACACTGCTTTTCTGCTGCAAATACGTGATGTAAATACAAACAGGCCTATGAATTATCGACCAAACAAAGAGCAACGCGACCTGAGACACACCAGCATGTGCAGTTTGCTCATGTTAAGAGTGAGGCGTTGTTAGTTGTGTTTATATAGGAAATGGTATATACAATATCTATTTTTTATTATAATATTCTGGGGTATTTGAGAAGTATTGTGGCTTATAGTTGCGTGTATACAGGCAATAATATTACACAATGTATTTTATATTAATATATAATATAATATTCTGGTATGTGTATAGAATATAGTTGCATTCATATTTTTATATAAATTTATCTGATTAATATAACTCTGTTTTGTTTTTAACAAGGCTATGTAGTTGTTTTGGCAATATTAATAAACTGAGACTCATTACATGTGTGCCTGTTTAAAATTAATATTATATATGTATGTATTATATATATTTTGATATTTTTAATTATTTGTGCAGATCATTTCGCTATGGCGAAGGAGAGATATATATTTATAATTAATTATTTTTGTCATTTTATATACATTTATCTTACTATTATATTATATTATAGTGTATATGGAGTTTACTCTCTTTATTATGGTCTTAATATATTTTATTTTAATAAAATGCTGAAAAACAATTATATTACTCATTGAGTGTATGTATTTATAGGTCTACGCATATTTCATAAATTATATTAATGATTAATGTTTTATTTACCTCTGTCTGTCTCTCAATGATCAGCAGACACAGATTTGATTTATCAATGAAGTCAAGTCATACGCAGTCATTATATGCTTTTGTTGAGTAATTCCTGCCATCTAGTGGTGTTTGAGTGATTATTTTTTTACTGATGTTTACTTCAGCCAACCTATAAGCAAAAACGTGTATTTTTTTTAGCTGCTGGTATCTTACTACCCGTTTATTATTAAGGAAATGATTACAAGACATTGCAAAAGATTTATTGAAAAGGTGTGGTGTGGGTCAGCACTGTGCTTTCAGCAACACACCAAAGTCAACTGCTATTGTACACCTATAAAGGATTCTTGAGCTCTGAAATCTTGGTTGTCTTTACAAAAAGGCCTCCGAAATCACAGATCATACATTAATACGCCTGTGTAGAAACTCACAAAACCAAGTAACAGGAAACCACAAACATTAGCATCAGAAGAAATATGATATAATCTTGACATCGTTGGTCTTCAACCCTTCTACTTCCTCTCAATTGGTCTTTCATTTTAAACACATTTTTACAGCATGTTGGAACATGAATGGGGTGCGTCTTCCAGCACAAACAGCACATTGCTTCATAATTTTATGGGTGGATGTGGAAAAACAAACAAAAATGCATTTCTGAATACCAAAATAATAATGCATAATTCTTGGAAATTATATTTTGTCTTTTTTTTAGCTTAATTATTATCATCAAAACATTTTTCACCTTTATTTGTTGTGGTTTAGGACACTATGTTTACTGAAGGACAAGTGTAGGGAAACATTAACTATTCTCAAACCTAATGTTGACAGATGACGTCACCTCGTGCTTTGGTTTTTTTGCACCGTGTGAAAGATTGTGACACGCGTTAAAAGTTGCACTAACCTTCTTCCTCAATCAGGCGAAGCAACAGTCGAACACCTCAGAGAGAGCTGACTGAGGTTACCTGTGAAGTCACGAATTCACAAGGACTGAACGTGGCTCGACAGTTTTCTGATTTGTATGCAGCTTACCTTTGGGAAAAGTTCTGCGCTGTTGGGAAGCGTTTGTTTTATTGACCAGGATGAAGCAATCAAAAAGTACGCTGGAATTGATTGACTTGAGCTTTCTGTCTGCTGAGGAAGAGGCAGCCATCCGTCAAGTGCTTCTGAGAGATGAAGATTTAAAACGACTGGAGAGCGGACGAGTCAGGTAGGAAGTGGTTGTCTGACCTTCGCCGTATTGTACAAGGACGCATGCTGACCACAGAAACCCAAGCACTGATGATGTATCTTCTTTTACGTTTTTGGAGAATAAAATGTCAAAATATGGTTGAAATAATGTTACCTTCAGTGTAACCCAATATTTGTGTGAAAAAACAATGTTTATTCTGAATTGTACATATTAAGCAGGTTTAATTTGATTGTGTTTTAAATGAGTAAAATAATCTTCCTGGCAAATGTGTAAAATGTAGGATAGTGGCAAATAAAAAAAATTAAAATGGCAACTAATTAGTATTTGGAGTAAAAGGAATTAATCTTTTAATGCGTCATAAATTGATTTTTGTTGTAAATATGAATTACAAGATTGTTGACATTTTAGTGGGTAAATGTGCAAATATATATATATATATATATATTTTTTTTTTTCAGTTCAATTTAATACAGTCAAAATTGTTACACTTGATCTAATCTGTCAGCTGTGGTGTCAGTTGGTATTTGGCATGGTGGCACATTAAATTTGTAAATGTTTCTGCCATACTTCAGCTTGTTGTTGTGACACACCAAGTGTGAGCATCTGTTGACCCATATTTAGTGAAAATAACATGTGTTCTGCATTTGCTACAGTCAGTCTCTGAGGGTTTAGTGTGTTTTACTTAAAAAGATAGTTCATCCAAAAATGTAAATTCTGTCATCATTTACTCCACTTTGGGTGAATCTTGTTTTTATGACATCAGGAAACTGAGACAGTCTGTCCCTGACCTTACGCAGCTGAGGACTTTAACAGGTGAGTGGTTTGAAGAGCTCAAAGTCAAGCGATACGGACAGCAGACGGATGTCACGGCAGTGGTGAGGACCTCCATGAGATGGAAAAAAACAGCAGGTATGCAGGACTTCATGCCTTCCTTATTGAGATCATGCTGTTATCTTTGAGTACATACACCACACCTGTCTGGTCATTTCAAACTTTTTGTATGCTGACTGTATAAATATTGCCCTTAGCTAACTGAAACCTGATTTCACTGTTAAGTGAATATTCATAAGTTTGCATATAGGTTTAAATCAAGCAGTTTTGAATATGTCAAAACTAATTATATTTGCCATTTCTTTTTAAACTCAGCTCATAAACCCAACCCGTTCCTGAATGATACACTAGACGAGAACAAAGTGCATGGAAAGGAGAATCGCAACACACTTTCAAAGTAATAGCCTTTATTTTACAGCACTGACCTGCCAGCCAAATTAATTTTAGATTGATTTTCAAAATTCAATGAATGTCTTTAATAATTTTTTTCTTTCTACTATAGACCATCATCAGACCCTAGATTAATTCATCCAGCCCTTAGTAAAGAGGTTTGTCTTATTTTATTATATTTGATTTTTCTGTAAATATTTATCATGTAAAACCAAAACCAAAGGATTTTATTTGTATTTTTTATTATTTAATTTAATTTATTTACAGACTTATCATCAGTATACTGAAGAGGACTTTATGGATGGTGGTGAGTTTTAATTACATGAATAAACATGGATTTCCTTTTTAATTTAAATTAATCCTTAAATAATCATGAATGTTTTTTAGGAAATTACGCTAACGTTAAAATCTGGGTTTGGTAAGATTTTTAAATGTTTTTAAATATGATCATGAAACCTGTATTTATTTAACAAAAATATGCCGTAAAAAGAGTAACATTGTGAAATATAATTACAGTTTACAGTAACTTAAAATAAATACATATATCCTGCAATTCATCAGAAAATCATTCTGAAATGCTCATTTGGTGTTTAATATTTTTTAATATTCATTTTATATTTTTGTGATAACTGGTCTGTTTTTCAGAATTGTCGATTTATCAAATAATTGCATCTTTCTTTAAAAAAAACCTGCTTACCCAAACCTTTTGAATGGTTTAAATTTGAAAAAACAAAACAAACAAACAAAAACATTTGTTTGAATTTGATTTGGTGAGGTTTTGGTCATACCTTTCAGTACAAATGGTCTGTGTTTACAGAGACTTCAGCTGTTCCACAAATAGCTGGAAGAAAAGAAAAACTACGAGCAGAACTTGATGGCAATCGTGTCCTCAGTAGCTTTGACCCACAATGCAATTCATCAGAAGCACAACCCAAAGAGCTCTCTGGTGACCAAACAACAACTGTTTTTCCCTTCTTCAGTGCAGTTCAAGACACTAAACCAGAAAGAGGCCCCACAAAACATGCAACAAATTCAGAGCCGAGGCGAAAGCTTTCACTCCCCCCAGCACTGCGGAGAGACCAGTCATTTGAAGAGAACTGGGTAAAGATCTCCCTCGAACCAAACACAGCGAAACCTGTGCATGATGAAAGCAATTGTGTTGGACCTAATCAAAAAGAGGTAAAATTGCATGCTGAGAACACAAAGGCCTTAAAGAAGCAGGACTCATCAAGTCCAAACACAGAGTCTCCATCTTTAAAGTTCATGGATCAAACATCCTTTCAAATTGTATCTCAAACTGAACCTAAAGATGTTTTCTTAGAAAGATGTTCACCAAGTGAGTTTCAGAATCAACCTACTTCCTTAGTTTTTACCAGTGATGGGCCAGAATTGAATAGACGCTCAGATCAAGAGGCTTCAGATGAGGTTAACGAGTCTACTAATGCTTTCCAAGATAGTACATGCAGAGATCAGCAGTGTTCAGTCGAATGTACGTTTGGAGAGTCTGAGAGCATTAAACTGCATCCCTCAGACTCTGTTAATGAGCATGATAAGAGAAAGATGGTCTCCAGAGATATTCTTAATGATGAGGCAAGTTCAGACAGGAAGGGAGGTGAAGAATGTAAGCGCTGGTTTGCTTGCTGAGGCAGATATAGATCAAGTAGTTGAGTGTGTAGCTGGTAAGGAACAAGTCAATAAGTATTCTGCTGTAAAAGCATCCCAAAGTCAGTCATTAAAATGGGGGATTGAAATGGATTCTCACAAATTTCCCTCTGACACTCTGCAGGGAAAAGATGCTTCCAGTGACTCCACCAATGACCGACCAGTGGAAATGGAAAAGAAGACACCTAATAAAAACGAGCTGTTGCAGAATAAAATCGCTGATATAAGTGTAATAGAAGAGTTCCGAATGGCATCACCACCTTCTAAACCAAGTGGCATTGACAAAACTCTGCAAAGATATCTTGATGCCCATGAAGAGAGAGAAAAAATAAAGATAAAGTCATCAAATGATCAGAACTTACCAAAAGTCGCTAAAAATAAGAGTCAAGTTTTAGCAGAATTAAGCCAAGACTATCTTTCATTGACAGATGATGGGAAATTAGTGCACAGTGGAAATGCTGGAGTGCAAGTTAACACTACAAATATTGACAAAACTGTTGTTGAACCAATTCAACCTGTTGAACCTACGAGTGTTGCTGGACTGGGTCAAGCTTCTCCAAAGATGAAAGATGAGAAGGACAACGCTGAAACTGAGCAGAGGATAGAGTCAGATATTCTACTAAGTGTTCTGGCAAGAGCTCAAAAGGAAAGACCACCCATCCTGCAGAAGATCACCATTCAGGAGACTAGAGATAATACGCTTCCTACAATAGTCATTATGTCATCTGAATCTCCAAATCCAACAGAAACGAAAGGTAAACAATTATTAGATCTTAATATTAGATTGAAGTGCGAAATGGCGTATCTGATTTCTGAAGTGCCCTCGAGGCCTGATATTTGAGAGAGACACTCCCTGTATTGTGTGTCTGTTCACTTAAGCTCTTGTTCAACCTGTTAGATTTCTCCCGGTACATATACATGGATTTATATCTTATGTGAGGTTTATTCTTTGATTTCTTTAGGACAAAAACAAGGGGTGTCAGATCTGGAGGCTTTACTTAAGGGATCCACATCTAAAACCCCTTCTTACACTGCAGATACTTGGGAGGTAAGCTACTGTTCATCCTGCAAATAGAATTTATACTGTTGCAGTGCTTAAAATATCATTTCATCATTCCTTTTATCCTCCACTGCAGTGTGCAGTGTTGATCACAGTAAGCTGCTTGACTGCCAAAAGTAACCTTCTGTTTTGCTTTGCTCTTTTTGTTGACATTGCTCTCTGTGTTGCAGGATGAAGGAGTTGATTCAGATGATGATGATGCTTCACTGTCCAGCTATGGGTCGGATCTCTCTAGCAGAAAAGGCTATTCGGCTAGCGCATTGTCTCTTACTGATGTGAGCTGGACCTTTTTATTTTTAAAGATGTTTAAAGGCCAGTTCGCCATTGCTTGTCTGGACCTGTCAGTTAGCTGATAAACTGTTTATTATAAGTAATTTTGGCCTAAATTTATGGTTGAGCTGAAGTAGATCTGTTTGGGAGGCACCATATCGCCGGTAAAAGTAAATCAACAGATGTATCCGGATGTTAAACATCCCAAAAAGTAATCTAAACATCTAAAAAAACATTTAAAGGAATAGTTCACCCAAAAGTGAAAATTCTGTCATCATTTATTTAACCTTAAGTAGTTCCAAATCGGTATGAATTTCTTTGTTCTGGCAAACACAAAGGAAGATATTTTGAAGAAAGTTTGTAACCGGGCTGTTTTGGGTCACCATTCACTTCCACAGTAGCACAAAATACTAATATGGATGTCAGTGATGACTCAAAACAGCTTGTTAATAATAGCCCCTAACAGGCATAAAATATCTGCATTACATAACGTCATTGAATGTTGTTATGTCTTGCTGTCTACCACGTGCTTTGACACATAAAGGTTGTTGTGCTCCAGTGGGGCGCAAGTTCAAGTGCAGACTGCGTCATTTCCAAATCCCATATTCCCCTCTTTCTCCCACCCTTTCCTGTCATCGTTCACTTTCCTATCCAAGTACAAGACAATAAAAGTCCAAAATCAAAAAAGATTGTGTTCCAGAGATTTATTTTGTTCTTTCCCCCCCATAAGCGCACCGGTAGCATGCTGAGTGTGTACAGCGACGCAGGGGACTTTGGGAATGTTGAAGTGCAGGGCTCTGTGGAGTTTGCAGTGATGTACAGCCCTATTGGAGAGCTCATTATCATGATTGAACAGTGTCAGGATCTGGCCATAGCTAATCCACGTAAACAACGCACTGACCCGTGAGTTCTCTAAACTTCCCGATCCTATCTATCTGTCTATCTATCTGACTGACTGTCTGTCAATATATCTATCTTTAGCTATGTGAAGACCTACCTCTATCCAGACAAGTCACGTCGCAGCAAAAGGAAAACGTCCATTAAGAAACGGACCGTGAATCCAGTTTACGTTGAGTCTCTGAGAGTATGTTTCTTTCTGTGACACTAAAATACAATATCATATTTGTATTTAATTTAACCTTGCATCTTATCTGTACTAATCAGTACAAAGTGAACCGTGAGGAGCTGCCGGATAAGACTCTGAATCTGTCCGTGTGGCACAATGACTCCAGGGGCCGAAATGTGTTCCTGGGGCAGGTTGAGATCAGTTTTAAGAACTGGGACTGGGGACATGAGGCCCTCACATGGTACAACTTACAGTCAAAGGTACACTGCCTCAAATTATTGTGAGATAGATACTTTTTCAATGTTTTGAAACATAGCCTGTGTGGTATCTAAGTTCAGCCTAGTTTCTGTTATAGCAGTACGTTATGTTTTCTTTTGATTATAGACCTCTGAGAATCAAGAATCCCAAGAATCTAATGGATTGTTATCAGTTTCCCTGAAATATGTTCCTCCGGTGTCTGGTACAGTTTCAAATATTGATGTTGCATCTGTGTATTTCATATAATTTTGTAAACCTAAATGTAGGAATGCAGCTTGTGACAAAAAAGTAATTTAATTTCAGGTGGGTCAAAGAACAGCACTGGGGAGATTCATGTGTGGCTGCGGGAGGCAAAAGAATTACGCCGCCTGAAGCCTCAGGGAGTCGATTCCTTTGTTAAGTGGTGAGGGTGTGCCTGTCATCTGTTATGGACATGACTTTCAAAGTCGCTCAAGCCATTGTTCCATCTCTAACTCTCTCTCTCCCTCTCTCACGCTTCCTCATTGTCATGTTTGAGGTGTCATGTTTTTTTTTGTTTTTTTTGTTTAAACATGACATGAAAAGAATGGAAATAACACAATGACCCATTTTATTCATTTTGTTTGGTTTAGAGGACAAAAGTAAATATGAAACTAAATTCATATTAGTAACTCATTTTACACATGGTCGGACCAAATGTTTAATAAGTGTTTTTATTCTTATTTCACCCCAGAATCAAATGAAGGAAAAAAAGAAATGATAATGTGCAATTAAAATAAAAAGTATAATTTATCATTACTGTAATACCTCCAACTGTCAACTTAAATGAATTATTCATGATTAATCACATCCAAAATAAGTTTACATAATATATGTATGTGTTCTGTGTATATATGCAAGTATATTATTATTTTCTTTTGTTTCTTAGCTACATTCTACCAGATACCAGAAAGAAAAGCCGCCAGAAGACTCGCGTTATAAAAAAGACTCAGGACCCTGTGTATAACCATGCCATGGTGTATGATGGGTTCAAAATTGGGGAAGTCAGTGAGGCCTGCTGCGAATTGACAGTTTGGGATCACAACACACTCGCCAATCAGTTTCTGGGAGGTCTGCGCCTCAGTCTTGGAACAGGTAACAAAAACTTTTCTTCACTGCAGCTGTATTTTGTACCTAATCTATATTTAACCTGATTTTTGTGTTGTCATGTTCTAAAAGCTGATGGCAGGTTTCTTTAAGCCGTTCCATTAACAGTGTCTTTCTTCACTTGCAGGACAGAGCTATGGCAAGAAAGTTGATTGGATGGATTCGATGGATGAGGAAATTCAAATATGGAAAAGAATGTTGGCCAATCCAAACAGCTGGGTTGAAGGAGAGCTTCCCCTGAGGTCCTCCATGACCCCGAGGAAATGAACCTCCTGAAGTTGTGGTCTTGAATGTTTAGTTGCGAAAGAAAAACAATTGTTGGTTCCCAAAACAAACCGAACATTTTTAGTTACTAAATCGGTTTCTTCATTTCAGCCAAAAAAAGATTTTTCTGCAACTTCTAGAGTATATGAAATATGTTGAAAACTTAATTTGAACATCTGAGATGTTGTTTTAGAGTATATGTATTCAAACATTCTTAGTCATATGAAATAATTATCCATACATAAATCGATATGTGTGTTAAGATATGTGATTGTAGTGATTCATTTCAAAATAAAAAAGTGAAAGAAAGCATTGGCGTTTTCATTATTCATTGAAAAGATTACACACACACACACACACACACACACACACATATATATGTAACAGAAGAACTGATCTAACTTGAATGTTTCGTTCTAAGAGAACTTTTCGAATCTTCTGTCTGGTAACAAGCATGCCTCAGCATTTTGAAGGCTTGGTTGCATCTGTGGCAAGTTGCTACTTCTACTGTAGATGGCAGTATTTCACACTTTCATTGCACTCCCTTTTTCCAAGACATTTCCTCCCAAAATATAACGGAGATTGAGAAGTTCTGGAAGTCCATAAGTTTGAGTTAGCTGACGTTAACTTCACCCTTCTGACTCATTCCCTCCAACGGGTGGGATAAGAGAACGTTCGCCGGAGGGAAAATCATTTTATATCGAAACTGCTTATTTTTGAATTCATCATTGAAATGTGCTTCAAAAGTTATCCCAACTCTGAAGAAGTTTGGCGTTTTTAACGACTTTTCAGGTAAGAAATACAAGACAACGTGTTGGAGATATGTTAAAACTTACAATTTAGTATGACACAAATGATGTAGGCCTATATGTGTATATTTATGCATGAAGTAGGCGATACTAAATAGCGGCCCCTTTGCTCATAGTCTTAATTCTAATTTTTCGAAGTATATCGTTATAGGTTAAATCTGTGATACAAAATGTTAAGCCTCAACTGTTGGTTTTCCAAGAAATAGTGTACGTATGCACGTTATCCTTGTGTTTGTGTTTAGCCTATAAAGTCTATAGGCTTCAGTAGTTCAGAATTTTACATTGTTAAATGCCATAGTTTTTGAGGTTAAATATCTGTTGAAAAACTCTAGAGCATTCATTGAGCGCAGGAATAGACCCTGGAACATTTCTAAAGATGAGCCAAGGACTTGTGTTATTGTATTTGGCAGTCATATGGGGAGTGAGGAGACCACTCGGATGTGTTTAACACTGGGCTTCATCTGTGTTTATAATACTCATTGAATTTACTGTCTTTGTCAGCTTGAAGGTTGGTCGTCTCCTGTCTAATCCAGAACATCTTTCATCATGGGTGACTGGAGCGCACTGGGGAAACTTCTTGACAAGGTCCAGGCGTACTCCACGGCAGGAGGCAAAGTCTGGCTCTCCATCCTCTTCATCTTCAGGATCCTGGTCTTGGGGACGGCGGTGGAGTCTGCCTGGGGAGACGAGCAGTCGGCGTTCAAGTGCAACACGCTGCAGCCTGGCTGCGAGAATGTTTGCTACGACAAGTCATTTCCCATCTCCCATGTGCGCTTCTGGGTGCTGCAGATCATATTTGTGTCCATGCCGACCCTTCTGTACCTCAGTCACGTTGTGTTTCTCATGCACAAGGAGGAGAAGTTGAATAAAAAGGAGGGGATATTGCGAGACATCCAGAGCAAAGGAGGAGATGTGGATGTGCTCTTGAGGAAAATTGAAATTAGGAAGTTCAAGTACGGACTGGAAGATCACGGGAAGATCAAAATGAGAGGAGGGATATTTTACACATATATAGTGAGCATTGTCTTGAAGTCCATATTCGAAATAGTTTTTCTGTTGATTCAGTGGCACCTTTATGGATTCAGGCTGTCAGCCGTTTATACATGTCAAAAGTTCCCTTGTCCACATAAAGTGGACTGCTTTTTGTCTCGTCCAACCGAGAAGACGGTTTTTATCATCTTTATGTTGGTTGTGTCACTTGTCTCTCTGGCCCTCAACGTCTTTGAGTTTTTTTACGTGATTTTCAAGAGGATGAAGGATCGATT
This sequence comes from Enteromius unitaeniatus, assembly GCA_032359435.1. Lineage (NCBI taxonomy): Eukaryota > Metazoa > Chordata > Actinopteri > Cypriniformes > Cyprinidae > Enteromius > Enteromius unitaeniatus. The sequence continues at coordinate 4,512,332 of JAUMHI010000061.1, forward strand.
CAAAGAGTCAGAGAAAAACTTTGATAGGGCCTGTAATATCAAGCCTTGCCCAAGGAACTTGTCCAGTTATGGGTATTACAACGACTGCTCGGCCCCCGCTCCTAATCTGGGCTACAACCTAAATACTGGCGACAAGTCCAACTCCTCTGACAATTACGACAAGCAGGCTAATGAACAGAACTGGACTAATTACAGTACAGAACAGAACCAGCTGGGTCACACCCAGCGCTTCACATATTCTGAGAAAGTGGCTCTGGGGAAGGATCTTCTGCTGCTCAAGGAGCTTGAACCTCGAACTAGTAGTCGAGCAAGCAGTCGGGCCAGGCCGGATGATCTTGACATCTAGCAGAAGCCCCAAACACAGACCCCATGAACAATTTTTACATTTCACAAGTGGAAAATATAATTAAAAAAAACTGTGAAAAGGACACTGGTCACTGACATCCAAAGAATATTGTTTCGGCATTTATATTTATTTTATTCGTTTTTTCTATTGTAACTCATGCCAAACAGTTTTTGTTTAAGTCAACTGTAAAACTTACAGTTAAACTTTTGTTAAAGTGAAGCTGTGATTGTGAAATTGTAAATAATTTTACAGGTTTGCTCTAAAATAAATGTTTAATACAGTAGATGGGCAGTTTATGCATATGTGGCCATAAGCGTTTTTTACATCAACATCAAGATTTTTAGTTGAAATGTATAATGAAAATGATTTTTTAAGTCTGGCAACAGGTCAGAATGTCCTTTGAAGTTTTGACTGTTTTGCCTTTACTACATAAATTCGTTTTAAGATTTGCAAATATTCCATACAGTCTCTAATTTACACGAGATAATAAAACTGCATAGATAATAATTTTAAATAGTATTAATAATACAAGTAATATCTTTCTCTCTCATTCACTCTCTCTCTCTCTCTCTCTCTCTCTATCTTCTAAAAAGGCCTGAGATGGATTTAATCTGGTTATTAATGGCTAATACTAAAACCAGTTTTAAAATTATCATTCTTTTAACTAAATTGAAATATACTTGATTTCAAAAACTGAAAAAGATTTTAAATTTTTCAATTTTTTCAAAGATTTCAATTTTTATAAAAATTGCCAAAAAATTAAAAAATAAAAATGCTAATATAACATTATAATAATTTCAATGATAATAATAAAAAATACGCACTGATGTTAATTTCCAAAAATTATTTAGTGTCAGCTACCCATATGTAGAGCGTATCTTTTATATTTTTCATGAAAAAAAGAGTGAAATCAAGTTAGATGTGTGATGTTTTGCAGCACACATAAATCTTTCTAGTTTAACTCTACTGGAATAAATTAAGATCATTCATTCTACTCCAGCAGGAACTGAACATGAACATTCTTTTTTCCATTCTTCTTTTTCCGACAGCGTTTTTCCATTGCGGGAAGTAAGCCAGAGCGTATAAATGGAGCACTGTTTTCTGGATTCTTTACAGTAACTACATAGTCTTCTGCTCTGGACCAGTAAAGACCAATGTCAAACCACCTGACTGCTTATCACAGCTAAGTGTAAAGTGTTGACATAAATGCTGGTTAACATATTCACATAATTCACAAGTGGCAAATTTACTCCCTCTGACTGACAAATGAAAGCCCTAAAACAAGCCTGTAATTAAAACGAGTTAATTAGATTCAACTTTTTCCTCTGTTCTCAGAGTTTCCTATTTATTCAAAGGACTAAATGAAAACACATGTTTTCACTGGAGCCTGCCAGCCACATGTGGCTGAGCAAAAAGGCAAAAAAAAAAACTGTATGTGTACTTTACCCTAAAATAGGTTTTAGTAAAAATCTGGGCTATGTGCATCAAATCAAGGAGATGGTGCAGTTACATAGCATCAAAGGAATTAAAGTATGTATTTACAATTATATGTAAACATATATTATCAAAGGCTGATTTCAAGCATTCAGATATCTTACAAGGTAAAAAATATTAGCGTTTCTTGCATTCCTCATTTGGGTGATCAAACGTGACCTACTGTAATGAAATGTGCCCCTTGTAAATCTAAATGCTCTTCAGTCATGAAATGAGACTTTGAAGGAGGTTTAATTACTCATTAAAGCACCACTGTAGTTTTCAGCCAAAACTCTGCCTCAAGCTAGTTCAAGATTTATAGCCTGGATGAACCCACACCACCAAAAATGTTTCAAAGTGTGTAGCATAATGGTTTGATAATTTAACAAAATGCATTACAGTTTGTCATCCGGAATTCTGGTTTATTCAGATTATGTTATCCTGGTTATGTTATTCAGATTATCTATCTAATCCAGGGGTCACCAAGTTTGGAAAACATAGTCGATTTTTGGTTTAGATGAGGGGTCATCAAACGAGTTTAGCTTCAACTTGCCTAAACACACCTGCCTGGAAGTTTCAAGTATATCTAGTTAGACCATGATTGGCTGCGTCTGGTGTGTTTGGAATTGGAGCTAAACTCCACCAGGATCAAGTTTGATGACCCCTGATCTAAACCAAAAATCGACTATGTTTTCAAACATTGCAAGGCCTGTATGATCTTCAAATGTCAAGATTTTTCCAGTGACACTCTCTTGAGAAACGTATTTTTGTTTTAAATTCCATTTTAGGTTAAAAATATAAACATATAAAGTACGCATATAAAAGGTAAGTGCAGCCAAGCTCATCTTTTACTCTCGCTTCACCGACTATAAGATGTGAGGCTGCCGGACATACCTTTCAGCCTGCCAGTTTAATTGAAAACAGCAGGGTCTGGTTCTGTTAGCTCAGAACATTCTGCCATACCGATGGCATTACAGTGTACCATAGTATAAATTTGCAGTGTCTAATTGTGTGTGACTTATGGAATAGCACATGTTTAATATCCTTCTTGCGTACATAGCAGGATTGCAAACATTTAAACATTTTGTTCTCAGTGCCATGGGGCGCATTTTTGAAGTAGTGCTTAAGAGCTTTGTAAAAACAGCTTGTCTTGGTCTATTAGGTGAACTTTACGTAGTATTTACATCAATCATTTTAATTACATTAATATTCACACTACACCCAAAAGCCCCATGGTTACATTTAAGCCTTTTTCTTGGCGATGTATTTGGACAAACAAGGGAGTGGTTAAAGGCTTTATGGTTTGTGGTGAGGTTTATTCAGCAGCAGCAGTGCGGACTGAGCATCATGTGATTTCCTCCAGCATTTTAAGCCGCTCCAAAAGTTTTGGGATACTTTTGAGGGTGAATTTATCTTCTGTACTGTAGGAATGAACTGTGAAGAGACTCCAGTTGTTCAGAGAAACAAAGGCAAAGGGCATGGCTAAAGATTTCATAAGCTTGAGTATCATCAATCAAATGGCAAACAAATGAGGAAAATACAATGAGATTAAAGTTGGCAAAGTCTTCTCACTTTTTACGTAACAAAACTGTGATATAACTGTTTTTGGGCTCTTGGCTAGTTTTTAATGAAACGAGAGACGCAAATTGTGAAGATGCTTGCTACTTAACTTAAATATGTAAAGAAGTAATTAAATTAAATTAGTATATATTGTCAAATCCATAAGAACTAGCTTTAGCTTTTGAGTTTTTGTCGTTTGCTGTCTTTGTCCATATGCTTTCATTAAGAGCCTTACTTTATTTGTGCTTGTGTGTGTGTGTGTGTGTGAGTTCCACTGAAAGTAAAGACAAGACACAAATTAGGAACTACGTAAAGAATATTCGAATTATTAATATTTCAGTGAACCAGCTCTATAACACCATGCTCTCCTCATTTACGAGGAAAGCGACATGACGCGGCGGTGACTCACATCGTACAAATGCTGGGAAAAAATCACATTACGCATTCAGTGACTTATTAAAGTACAATTCAAAGTAATGAAGGCGGAATGTACTAAACGGTTTATACATGGAATTTCTGATGTAAATGCAGTGGCATGTGAACTATGGAGCACGCCTGCCATCTAGCGGACGTCTTTAAGAAGTGCGAGTCATTCAAAGTCTGTGTATTATAGGGTAGAATAACAGTTACCAACGAAACAAGTGCATATATAAAATTGACCGATTGTGTTTTAATAATGTATTGCCTTCCCCCTGGCTTTTACATGGTAATGATAGTTCTAATATTTTTCTTCAAGTACAAGCGATCGTCCTGGGCTGCTTTTCTCAAAAGCCTCGTAAGCTGAAATACAGCGTAGACCTATTGAAACGAATGGAGCTACGACCAACTTAAGCATTCGATGCTTTTGGGAAGTGCAGCCCAGACTATATTGTTTGGTCCAAATCTCTTCCCTTACAAAAATAACCTACAGGAATCCTGCAGGACACATTGACCGCATGCAGGAAAGTCCTACAGGTTCTAGACTGGACAACAAACACAATTGACGAATTCTGCTGGATTTTATCATTCCTGCGGGACTGCTGTGCACCTATGCAGATATTAGTGTTTTAAAAACACAATAAAAATAGTATGGAAATAGTACTGGAAATAGTTTTCTTGCAGGAGTTAATTGCTGTAATTTGAAAGAAAGAAAAGAAAGAAATACATGCCTATAGGTTTTGGCTATAGACTGGAGAATAAAACTCACAATTGCTGTAATTTTATGTTTTAAAGTAGTGTACATTTCATGAAACTATTTTGCTATAACAGGCACTGGCTGTTGGCAGCAATAATGAGTTCAAACACATAAACATAAAGAAAGAAGAAAGGCCATGACATGTGGCCAGGTATGGTACGGAGCAGTGGGCAGCCATTGCTGCGGCACCCGGGGGGCAGTTGGGGGAACGGAAGGGTCTCGCCTCAGTCGTGGTGTTGAAGGTGGAGAGAGTGCTATTCACTAACCCCACCCACAATCCCTGCCGGATCTGGGACTCAAACCCACAACCTTTTGGTTACAAGTCCAACTCCCTATCCATTAGGCCACAACTGCCCCTAACTCCCCTTACTCTAAACTATTCAAATTATGAATTTATGCAAACATTCAAGAAGTTTCAATAATATATATAAACCTATAAACTGTTCACTTTTACATTTTATCTCTATTATCTCTCTTACAGGACATTTTCTGCATATTAAACCACCCAAACCAGTACACAACACGTGTTAGTTATCATGTTTACATGGGCACAAAGGTTTTATACAAGCTTGTGGGACCAAAAATGTCCCAACAAGGTCAAAATGTACTGTTTTATGTATTATTATTATACTTGTTGGGGTAAATACCAGAACCACACACACACATTTCAAAATATCATCTTTCTTTTCTTCTTTTTTTTTTTTTACAGGAAAATGGAGTAGATGCCACCTGCTGTAAAATTGGAGTCTGCTTTAACAATTTAATAATAATAAATAAATAAATAATGTGTGAAAAAAATGTGTGGAAGTTATTTTTCCAATCTGCAACTCCTGCCTAATTTCTTATCTATCCTGCTGTTGCTGTATATTTTAAATAGATTGTAATTCCTGGAGGACATAATTCCTGCATAAATTTTGTGTCCTTCATAAAATGAGCTTAAAATCCTGTAGGACATCTGCATAATAATCCTGCAGGATTCCTGCGGGTTTTTCTTTTGTAAGGGTTGGTCAGCGGCAGCAGTCACATGATACTTGTTGCTATTCTCAGCGCTGATAAAGTCCGACCAATCCGTCGTTACTGATGAATGTTCTGTTAATGTGCTAGAAAACTATTTTGTATAGAGAATGATGAAGCGCTTGTAACAGGCGAATCGTTATATTAATAACCAAACATATTTTTTACAGAGAGCACACAGTCTAAACGACAAAGCAAAAGAATCACGCCCTGACATTTCTGAGTCTTCCTGCGCCCCCTGGAGGAAGTATGTGATCATTTATCCTTTATAATTTGTCTTACATATAATAGCAATTCATTACAGTCATGTGCAACTTACTGTGTGAAGTGGATCATTTTATAAATGCAAAACCTACGTGTCCACAGACCATTTGTTCACCGATGCTTTGAATGGACTTATTTTTGCTAATATTTCCAATGTACCTTAATGAAACCAATGCATGCATTTCCCTAAAATAAGCGATTGCATCTGCACGAGAAAGAGAGATGCTCAGCTTTGATATAGCGATGGATCCTGTTATTCAAAGATAAGAGTTTTACACACATTTTGCATAAACATTTTATTTATTTACTGTGAAATATGTAATCTATATTAATTAGATGCAAATCTATGTATATACAATTTAAAATAAAAAAGTCAGAAATGTAATTGTTAACATTTTTATCTTTGCTCAAATGCAAAGCTCCGGACTTATTATTGGATTACTACTATACTCAATACTATTGAAATTACAGTGTCACTTCTCCCCATGTATTTGAACAAATCACAGCTTCAGTGGATAAAAATCCATCCAATCAGCACAAGCTTCCCCTCTAGCCCCGCCTCCCCAGCAGTATTAATTAGTTTGGGCTTTGCTGTCCTGAGACACTGAGACTGTGAACTCTGTGACTGTACAAGAACCACTGTGTGTTTGACCGCTGCATTTTAAACTGTCAATATGGTTGATGCATTTTGTGCGACTTGGAAACTGGTTGACAGCCAGAACTTTGATGAATACATGAAATCACTGGGTAAGTTAAAATAAGATACTATTTTGCAGGAAGACTCCTAACACTTTGTACCTGCAAGCTGCAATTGCACAGTGATGTTTAATTGCATGAGATTTTCTGTACAGTTTGTATAATAATAATTATAGTTTTGTCTGTAATGTTTTCTGATTTTTTTTTTTGAATTATTCCACAGGTGTTGGTTTTGCCACCAGGCAAGTAGGCAATGTTACCAAACCCACAATTGTCATCAGTCATGAGGATGACAAAGTTGTGGTCAAGACGCTGAGCACCTTCAAAAACACTGAGATTTCTTTCAAACTGGGAGAGGAGTTTGACGAAACCACAGCAGATGACAGACATGTAAAGGTTTGTGTGTTTTATTCTCTATTTCTTTTTTTTTTTATTGTTCACTGATGCCTGCAAATCTAAAATCAAAAATGTTGCAAAGCAGTTTAAAGTACTTTTGACAGGTTATGTCTGTCTTTGCCTTACATTAACTTGATCATGTGTGATATAATAGCTATAAAGCACTACTAAAAAAATACTTATCTCATTTCAGTCCACTGTAACCTTGGAAGGGGACAATCTTGTGCACGTTCAGAGGTGGGACGGCAAGGAGACCAAGTTTGTAAGAGAAGTCAAGGACGGTAAAATGATTATGGTAAGTATTATTAATAATAATGAATCATTTTCCAGTGTTACAGATATTTAATGTTCCTAAATTTCCTCTCCTCGTGTCTCCTTTTTCCAGACCTTGACCTTTGAGGGTGTGCAAGCTGTCCGTACATATGAAAAGGCATAATGTCAAACGAATTAACGCTTCAGTATTAACCTGAAAACTTGACAATATTACAAGGGAATTTTTACATTGTATTCTCAACTGAGTTTTCCCCTTTTTAAGATGTGAGACATTTTTTGTAAGACCTTTTATATAAAATGCACATTGTGAAGTTTTGTGAACATTTCAGAATGTCTTTAATGTAAGTGGATTGTGTAATTGAGGCCTGCCTTTGTGACAAATTGAATGAAATACATTTGATCCAAAACAAACTCTGTTTCTTGCTTTCTTATGCAAACACTTTAGAATTCAGAACTTTACTATTTATTTAAATTAACATTATTTTCTAATACATTTTTTCTAATAAATTTATATTTAAATTAATATGACACAAAACAAAATGGATAACTGAGATCTTATTGCTCTCTTTAAAGTTAAATTAGATTTTTTTCTTTCAGTGCTAATGCATAATTCACAGTTTAGTCTTTCTGAGAAAAAAAATAAAAGAAAAGAATTTTCACAGATGAGAAATTCGCACTGTAGTTTATCTAATGTTAATTTTGCCTTCTATTTGCTTAAAGATGCCATGCTTGATTTTGTACCATAAACCCACTTCAAAAAAACTGATAACATATTAATGAATTATAATCTCTTCTACCATAAGGCAATGCACAGACCTGGGTTTACATGTAATTTAGTTTCATTACACATAATCCAGTCAGATTACAGACCTTAAATACTGGGATGATGACCATAAGGTATTAATGACCAGCCATTTCTGTGCTTTACAATTAGATCTTGACTGAGAGTCGATGCTGGGCCGCGTTAATCCACTGAGCGGATGGCCAACAAACTCAAGCCATATCTGAGAAGATTGAACATAAACCTGTCGCCATTATTAACTATTTCACTGTGGTTGCATTTCAAGCGCCCACTTCACACTGAGACTCAATGACTTGCACTTGCACAATATCATGAGAAAAGGCTGTCTGAAGTCCTGAATGACTGTTTGTTTTACTTCTGGAGCTGTTTGAACACAGGCGACAGACTATTTAAAAGGCTCTTTAGTGAGGGCCACAGATATCTGCATTTGGATTGAAAATGCCAGTCTGCGAGAAGAACAGTCCTCAGTTTGTTTGATATAATGCTGGGATGAGGGATTGCTAACCCTTTTGAAAATGACCTGCAGTTACCCCTGCATAACTTGAACCTGCCAGGAGGAGACACGTTGTCACTGGGTCAAAGTTAATCCTATAATCCGTGTTGCCTTTACGTAGGAGCATCATTCGATCAATTTAACCAACCATGTTCAGATGCTTTATAGCCTATAGTGTTATGCTATTAGACCATATTTGTCACAACCACTGTACATTCATTTATGGTTTATGAACAAAAGATTGTTATAATTAAAATGTTTAATATTTTTTTAAGACTTGAAGATGTTTTTAAAAATTGTTATAAAAATAAAACAGATTTTTTTACAAATAAAAAAACAATAAAACATAAATATTATAAAAATTTAAATGCTTTTTGAATATTCTTCTGTGATGTAAAGCTAACATTTTTTTGCAGTCATTATTGCAGTCTTCAGTTTCACATGACTTTTCAAAAATCATTCTTATATGCCGAATGGAGCTCAGTTATTATTGTTCCTCAATTTTCTTTTATAATAGTTCTTCTCATTATTAGCTTTTTGCGTGTAATATTTTTCTGAAAAGCTTGAAATTTCTTTTCTATTTTCGACTTTTTTAATGAACTGAAAGCTCAAAAGAACAGCATTTATTTGAAATTTTAAATAGAATGATAAAGATATAAAATGTTTCACATTGATTGCGTGACTGAATTAATAACTGCTGAAAATTCAGCTTTGTGTTACATGATATGTTAAAATATATGCAAATAATGTTTTTTTAAATAATAATATTTCACAAACACACACACACATTGTTTTTTGTGATTTATGGGAACTCTCCATAGGCTCCATGGTTTTTATACTGTACAAACTCTATGTGGTATTGCCCTACACTGACCCTACACCTAAACCTACGCCTTACAGGAAACTGTGTGTATTTTTAGATTTTCAAAAAAACACACCATTTAGTATGTTTTTTAAGCCTATTTGAATTACGGGGACACTGAAAATGTCCTCATAAAACACCTACATATTTTAATACCTATGTCATACTCATGTTATTGTACAAATTTGTATCCGCATAAACCCGCACACACACACACACACACACACACATATATATACATATTAATGTAAATTACTGTTAGTGTTATTAACACAGTTACAGCACAGTTCACATTTCAAAACAGCAGAAAATTGACTGTCACTAAATTGACCAAGAACTGTAACATACTATGCAATAGTCTGGTTTGATTCTTCCAGAGAAGCTGATTACTATTGCTCAAAGTAATATTTTGCAAGATTCAGACTGCACAGTGACAGTTTAGTGTGACCCAGGACTGTCACGGCAGCTTCACTCTAGCAGCAGATTGTGAATGGACTGTTTCAGTAACAAAAGCGCAGTAATTGGAGTGGAAAGTAATCAGGCATTGTTCTTTACACTCACGGCTGACCTAAAAGCATGAGACTCATGAGCAACTTACTCTGATTAATAAAACAAATGTTTAACCACACATCACAACAGTTTTGTCAGGACAAACACAGAGACTGAGAACGTTATTGGATGCTGGGCTGCATTTTCTGTTATCTTGCATAGTTTGAAATTTATTTTTTCGAGGTTCATGTAACTAAATTCTTCATTTAACAATCTATTAAGACTAATTTGCACCCAATTGTCATGTAAACGTTCATTACGCGTGCATTTATTCATCCATTGCGTTCAATCATGCTAATTCATTCAGGAACAAAGCAACAATGTTTGTGGTGTAGAAAAATTGTTGCTCTGTTTGGAACTATTTTCATTTATTATTCAAAAATGCACGATTAAAGTAATAACTTAAAGAATATTATGTCTGAAACATAAGGTATCCTATTTAATATTAATGTGCCCCTATTATGAGTTATGAAAGGTTCATATTTTGGTTTTGGGAGAACCAAACAATAGGTTGACATGCATGCAAGGTCAAAATCACTATATTATATATATACACTATTATAATTTTCTTATAATATGCATTTATTTTTTACCTTATTTGTTGTATGACTCCCAAGCAATTCTTTTTTCCAAACCCCTCAGGGTTTTAAAGCAGTGTTTGAGAGCTTTAAAGCCTCTAAGCAGCACCTAGTGGTTTTGCATTTTCATTCAAACCAACGTGAAAAGATCGACAATCTGAATGGCTTGCCACCACTGATCAGTGCTAGGGACCTGTTCTAAAAACGGCTTGTTTTGAGTCGACTCTTTCTTTTGTGAAACAATAACTTTATACACGGCGCACTTTCAGATTTAAAACTTAGCAGGATGTTTTCATTCACTTAGAGCTGTGTTACACATGGCATGAAAGGTCATTTTTAAAAACCTATAATAGGCGCACTTTAACATTGTTATTGAGCAAATAGGCTAGAAAAACTAAAACTTAATTTACAAAGTCTATGTGATAGAAATACTAACAAAACACGGTCTAAGAGCATTTTGAACATTGAAACATCCAGTTTTTCCTGGTTATGCAAACATTAAGGGGACATTAATTTTGTATAATTTTGCAAACATTATGGGAATATTAGTTTTAAAACTAACATTTTAACAGTAACATTTTTACTGTTAACATTTTAAAAATGTATGTACAGTACGGATAAAAGATATACAAATAATATTTCTTGTGCTTAGGTTTTAAGAACACTATTAAAAACTGGTAAAACACAGAATACATATTCTGTTAACATTATTGGAAGAACATGTTCATAACTTATAAGAAATAAGAAAACATAACTGAACATCCTCTGATAGCTGTGATATGTATTTGGCTTGAAAATTAAACGAGGTGGAAGGAAAAAGTGTGTTTCAGTGATTTCAATGCTTGTTCTTTCGCAAAATGTTAGCATTACATACATATGTGTGTGTGTGTGTGTGTGTGTATATATATATATATATATATATATATATATATTTATAATTTATTTTTTTCATTACAAAAGTTGAGCAAATGCAATATAAAATATAATATAATCACATTTAAAATAAAGGGATTTGTTTACATAACTTAATATATTTGTGTACAGTGTATATTTAGCCTAATATATAAATACATTCACATGCATGTATATTTACAAAAATATGTTCAAGTCAAGTATTCATACTTCACAAAAGTGATTCCTCTAGATTTGCATTTTGGTTGATAGTGTGGCAGTGTAGGTGAAAAGACATTAGTTAGTAACTTCATTCAGAAACTGAATTCTAAAACCTATAGTAAAGTTTTAATTTCTTTCAGATCACCACAGGTGTTTTCAAAAGTGCCAAGACTACCGTGTAGACTAATTTTGTCTACAAAGTGACTGAGCGAGAGAAAAAAAGCGAGAGGATATGGGGGGTCTATTCAGCCCCTCAGTCTATGTCAAGTCTCTGTGGCCATTTGTCAGGAAGCATGAATGCTTGCCTTCATCTTCTCCCTTTTTTTCTTCTTTAGGCCAACCACAGTTCAGCTTTAAGCTGATTTTGCCTCTCTTCTTTGTGGGCCGAGAGTAGTCCGTTCTTCCACGGGCCAATAGCCTATAAGTTTAGGAGTGACATCACTGCCAGATTATGCTCTTGCCAAGTGTCATGAAAGAAACTCTCCCCGTTGTTCCCCAATGAAAAGAAAAGAGGCAAAGAGGCTCTGGGAAACCCTGACACTCCTCCTTGCCTGCCATGGGAACTGTTAACACAGAAGAGAAAATATTTCACTTGACAATGCACAGATTGTAATCAGGCACCGTTCCAGGACCGGACCACGGTTCACTCTGGGACTACATTAAATTTTAGACCAGCCTTGTTGCATAATGGCTAGTTATGTTTAGTGTGAGAGAGTGATTAAACTGATGTGTCTTCATTGGTGTCAGTTTCACATTTTCAGTCATGGAGAGATATCTATGTGTGAACCGATCTCAACAGTGTGAAATCAACAGCCATCTGTGATACATATGGCCCAATATTCATGTCCTTATTGAACCAATAAGCACCATTCAAAATGACATACTGGTCACAAACTTGCAGAGGAAAATTGAAATTAGTAATGCTTAGTATTTATAGTAGTCGTTTCTTTTTCAGTATTAATGCCTGATGTCTGCCAATAGACATATTTTAATAATTAATTTTAAATTACTTTGCTAATTTAACATATGTTCATTTAAAATAATATAAAAAATAGATCTAACATGCAACAAGGGTGTTTTAGAGTAGGCTGTTAGGAATAGTCTCTGTTGGCTTGGAGATGTTGAAGATTTTTTTTTCGATGCTTGAATAGCAGTCTGGCAGAAACCTTGAATAGCTCAAAGCAGGGTCTGCATACCAATGCAGTTAACACTTGGCACTATTGGCAGCTTTTTGTAGTATTGTGAGAGTGATGATTATAATAAATGTAGATATGAGCATATTTCTGAATCCTAATTCTTCAAAATCTCAGTTCTTTTTGTTTTATTTGAAATAGGTGTTTATTTGTAATTGTTTAAATTTACATGGAATGCATTTCAATTGAAGTTTTGACTTACTGGTAAGATTGTGAAAGAAAGATACACATTTGAGTAATTAATCTAAGAAAACTTGGTCTGACTTTTTCACAAAAATTAAGCAAGGACCAAAAAGGTTACATGAGAGCATATTGCAGCCATGCCACCTACTGGTGAAAGTGGTTGTTAACATAATGGCCTGGGTGATACTCAAATACAGCCTTTCTTCAAAAAAGACCTGAGCAAAGAAGAAAATAGAAAAATACTGTCAAAACATAAAACAATTAATAAAAGAGCCCTCAATCAACTGTTGTGATTATTGCAAACGTTTATTTCTTCTAAAATGTAAATCAGACCTTAAGCAGTATTCAAGTCTGTATTACAGTTACAGCTGCTTTACAGTTCAAATAACATTTACAGTTTCATGCAGGCCGGTTTGATTCTGCATACAGACAATATTGTTGATTCTATGGAGAGCTTTATAAATATACTTCCAGTTTATGGCTATACATTGTACAGAGAACGATCCTATCTGGCCACAAAACCATGCAAAAGAAAAAAAATAACAAATACAATATTACATTATACATTTGAAGACAAATTAAATATGGTCTGTTTTAAATACATTTAAACCACATGCAAACATCATGCAAAACTATTTTCTTTGAGAAACATATATTAAATATGAACTGCAAATTAGATTTAAAAATAACACTATGAACATTTTAAAGAACTATATGAAAAATGCTGTTATTCATTGCTGCACAGTTTGCATGTAAACACACCAACAAGTTTATAATCTACCATGATTAAAGTATCTTTTTTAAAAGTCCATAAGAGACCTATTTCTGTTACAATTGAGCATTGCTATAATATGCACAAGTAACTATACATATTTTTTCCCTAGACATGTCCTGGCTTGGATTAATATTTTGCCTAAAATGCCCAGATTTTGGCTTTGCTTTCTTACTGACATGCTATTTACTGTCCTCATACATTATATGTACATGTATCTGCATTGCTTTGACCATTCTCTGTAAATCCCACAACTGGTCTCTTAAGCACAATGCCTGCACAAACTACTTTCCAGTCATTACCTTCTGCAAGCACCAAAACAAAGCCAGAACCCAGACATTTAGAAATCCTAGCCAGGACACGTTTGGGAAAAATAGAATCTACAGTCACCCCAAGTTACTGTACATCAGAGAAAAAAAAATGCTCTTTGTAAAGACATGACTTTATTCTCAATGGAGCCACATGCTGAACTCCTGCAGAAAAGACAGTGGCAGTAAAAGAAACGCCTCTGGGGCTGCCCAGCGGAACACTGGTTTATTAGTGTGTCTCTCTGGTACACACCATTAAACACTCACTAACATCATTAAATCAAGTAATGAAGCAATGAGCGAGAGAGCCACCAGGGGCAGTGCTGAGAAACACTGTGGTTGCTTGCAATACGTTTCATTTAGCACATAATTTTATCTTCTGTACGAGTATAATGTGCAATGAACAGTTCAGAATGCCATCTAATTGGCTGCACTATATTAGGTAGGACTATCCATGTATTATTGCAAACACACATCTACATTTTTATAGACATCATCGTACATAAACTATTGTTATGTGGAGTAATGTAAAAACAGTAGTGTTCGCAATTTAGTATATTAAAACAATGCAGTTGCATTGATGTTTGATGCATTTTCCTGGATTTAGAACAAATCCAGCGTGTTTATTTATAAAGAGCACTGAATAAAACATTAGTCTCCTCTGTGATGTATAGATTTATTAAAAAAAAAAAGTTATATAAAATAAAAATGTATGGAAAGCTAAAAGAAAGAAATATATATATATATATATATATAAAATAAATAAATAATAAAAATAAATTATGTATACATTCAGAGGAACTGAGCTTACTTTTTTCTCAGTGCAGTTGTTACTTCTGTAAACGGTTTAGTAAACAGTTTTACTATGAAAATATACATGTAATAGTTGTTTACTTGATTAATTATATCCTCCCTTCCAGTTGTGCGAAAAGTAAACAACTTTTAAACCCCATTCTGACAGAATAACACAGAGGAATGCTTTGAATTAGCACCCCATCAAAATGAGGCTATGTACCTTGTATATATAAACTATTACAATCCTGAACCCACTGCTGTGTTCAGAAAGGAAGTTAGCTCTTTCATTACTTCAAGTCAGCTCTGTCTGGACAAACTATACTCACATTCCTTCTTGGACAAAAAAAATAGATATTAACAACAAAAGGCAAATCCATGGTATTAATAAAAACAGGGATAGCCTTAAGATTCTATAATAAATTGTGCAATATTTGCAACCTCTGTCCTTTAAAATGAAATTATTTGAGAAGGAAGTTTTCCAGTTTTAAGATCCATGAAGTGACTAAAATCTTTCACATTTCTTGGTCGTTGCTGGTGTAATGCTGTAGGACCTGTGAAGCTCTCTGCTGCATCAGAGCAGCAGGTTCCTCAGCGTTCAGAGGGCTGTCTTCACTGGCTTCGCCATGTTGTTGTTTAACGTCAGACTGCGAGGTTTATTTGGACTCACCACAGCGGTGGTGAAAAGGGGAAGAACGGATACTGAGTATCATCCTCATCCACAAAGAAACACTGGAAGTAGGGAACGTCCTCTGTGTAAAAGACATTAGAAGTTGCTTTAGGATTATTTCAGGGAAAACAGGCTCATTTGACCTTTGTCTACAAAATAGCATTTAAAGAACATGTAAATTATTTGTGTGGTGTGACCAAATAAAGGTTCACCATAATCTGAAGTTCATGCTTGATATAGTGACAAAACCTACCCTCCTCTATCTCTGGAATATCTTTGGTGACATCAGGTTCTTCTCCTACACAGAGGTAATACAGATTTTAATTTATGATCTTAATCAAATTATTTTACAATATATCACAGTTATAACAAACTAGAATGACAGCTAAACTAAAACTGAAATAAATGTTAATAAAAATTGTGATGCGTTTTATTTTAGTATTTCAACGATATTCACACATAAATATCTTACTTTTTACTTCCTTGTCCACAACAGGTTCCTCCTCAGTTGACTCGACTACTGATTACAGAACATTCACAACACATAAGGTAAATGTTATATTTTTCATGCTATGCATGTAGAATATATGAACTGCACTATACAAATAACTTTGTCACTTATAGCTATTAAACCTGAAAGAAAAAAATCTAAGAAAAAAAAATCTCTTCAAAATGCTGCTTTCTTTGATTTTTTTTAGACATGTTTTTATGATCAGATTCCACTTTGTAATGCATATTTAGCAAGTACTGTTTGTAGATAAAAAGTTTTTTATATTCATGAGTCAACTATTATATGTTGATGAATACATTTAATAATGAATAATAATAATTCTAAGCACAATATACAGAACTATTGCTAAAATGACTGATATGAAAAGTCTGTGTTAGTAAATCACTTTATGCATTCAGCCATAGTACCTTTCTGTAAAGGTTCCTTTACTTCTTTGACCTTCTCATGGATGATTTCTAGCATCAGGAGAGATATTTTTAGTCCCCGATGTAACAATAAGAACTTATCCTTTTACTTCGCACCCCTTTTAAAATGGTACAGTAGATTATTTCAATTAACACTAAATGTATATTTTACCTTTCTTTTTGGGCTCTGGTCTGATCTTAGCTTTTGGAGCCTCTTTATCTAAAACAGAAGATGTAATCATAATATGAATATAATGGATATAAATTTTGTGATAACCTTTAATCTAAAAAAAAAAAAAAAACAGTTCAAAGTGATTTACAAAAAAATAATTCTAAAACTAATAAGTTCATAAAAATAATCTTCTGATTTTAAATCTTTTTTTTTTATGATCTCAATTGCCCACAAAAAACTAAAATAAATAAAACACTTCTGTCAATTAACATATGCATATTTGCATAATATACAGCACAGGCCAAAAGTTTGGACACCTTCTCATTCAATGTGTTTTCTTTATTTTCATGACCATTTACATTGGTAGATTCTCACCGTCGCTGCAACGCCATAACACCAGACTTTCTCCATCGCTCGCAGAGTAGATATGGCTTCTGGAACGTTCACATGAACTGCTCGGCTCAGAAGCAAAAAGCTAATGAACGCTAGATCGGCTGACATACTTATACTCGCAAGGTGATTGGGTTCAGCTGATCCTAATCAGCATATGCCAATGCAAATCATTGGCGTGTTTGCATACACGCAGAGTTGTTTTGGCGTCTCGAAGCGAGATTCCTATTTGAAAGGGAACTGAACACAATCGAGATTGGGGTGAGCTGGACCGCAGAGTGAAGGCAAAGGGGCCAACAAGTGCTAAACACCTCTGGGAAGTCAAGACTTCAAGACTGTTGGAAAACCATTTCAGGTGACTACCTCTTGGAGCTCATCGAGAGAATGCCAATTGTGTGCAAAGCAGTAATCAGAGCAAAGGGTGGCTATTTTGAATAAACTAGAACATAGAACAAGATGTTTTCAGTTATTTCACCTTTTTTTGTTAAGTACATGTGTTCATTCATAGTTTTGATGCCTTCAGTGAGAATCTACCAATGTAAATGGTCATGAAAATAAAGAAAACACATTGAATGAGAAGGTGTGTCCAAACTTTTGGCCTGTACTGTAGTTGCTGATACACAGCTTTCTGACATACCTTTCTTCATAGGTGCTGGTTTAGTGATGTTTTTCACTGCATCTCGTTCTGTGTTGTAGAGAAGACAAACAGGTTAAGCTGCATGCAAATTCATACCAGGACAAACATAATGTACATGCATCTTGTATTGTATATATACAAAGTACTACAGAGTTGGAAAAAAGACCATATGATTAAGGCATAAAAATAAATGATACGTAAGCAGCAGAGGTAATCTGATTGAAAGTGTATCACCTCTGTCAGTACTCTACAGTAATATTGCTCTCATGAATTTTTATTTCATTAATGCATTAATTGTCTCTGGCAACTTAAGAAAAAAAATCATAAAGTAAAATAACAGGATGTATAAGAGAATTACCTGCTTTGATATGAGCTGTCTTAGTAACGTTCCTCAGAGCATCACGATCTAAAAAAGAAAAATATTTCACTCAGTTCCTGTTTAGTTGTAGTAGGTTGTTTCTATAATTCATAACCAGCTTGTGTAGCTGAGACGTTTTTATACCTTTATTTGGTGTTTTCACCTTTTCCTTGAAGACTGTTGGTTTTACTTTTACACCCACTGTCTCCGGCTCTGTAAGAGACAAGCAACATGTGGTTTAAGGTAAGCCAAGAAATTATTTGTACATATAATTAATGCACTTAAGTATTTTTTCCAACCTGATAACGTTAAAATC
The DNA here is from genome assembly GCA_032359435.1 of Enteromius unitaeniatus. Classification (NCBI taxonomy): domain Eukaryota; kingdom Metazoa; phylum Chordata; class Actinopteri; order Cypriniformes; family Cyprinidae; genus Enteromius; species Enteromius unitaeniatus. Next base: position 4,530,631 of record JAUMHI010000061.1, read on the forward strand.
CACAATAATTTCAATACGGACAAAATACCTTTGATTGTTCTGTTGTCCATTCGTAAAAGTGTGATCTGATTTTGAGTGGTCTCAAGATCACTCTTCATTTCACCAATGTCCTTCCTCAGTAAGTCCAGAAGAGACAGTTTTTGGTTGATAGAGTTCAGGAGCTCCAAGTCCAACCCAATAAGGCTGACATCATCTGTGTAGTTTTGAAATTTGGTAATTGAGGCCATTCAGACTCTTATGCACAAATGTTACATAAGATTCAATCATGCAACTGTAAGCTTTAATTATTCATCAACACTGTCAAAAACACAGTAATATATATTAGTACTTCGAATTCATCCTCTGTGTAGTGTTCTGTGGTATATGATTAAATGACATTCACACCTTTCTTTACAGGAGCATGTTTAACTTTCTCCTTGATGACTTCAGCCTCTGAAAATGAAATTATGTAAAAAATACCTTTCTTTAAATTTTCGTCAAATGTGATTTTCTTTAAATTGGAGGTAAAATATTGCCAACTCTTACCTATTTTACCAGGAGCTGGTTTAGCTTTTTCCTTGATGACTTCGGCCTCTAAAATGTTTATACAATAACATTTAGAGCAAATAAAAGATTTAATATAGCATGATATAATATTCTGCTTGGGGATAGTAAATAACAGTAATTATTTGAATGAAAACAGTAAATCAAACCTTTCGTAACAGGAGTTGGTTTAGCTTTCTCTTTGACAATTTCCACCTCTAAAATAATAATAGTAACAAAAAGAAACATAAAAAATTATGGCTTAGCTAAAATGAAATAACCTGATTATTTTAAGAAGTTGAAACCTAATTTGCCACACGGGATATCACACTAATTATAGAAGCAGATATCTCATACCTTCCTTTACAGGGGCTGCTTTAGCTTCTTCTTTGATGACTACAGCTTCTGGTTTAGAGATGATTAAAAACATTTATAAAAATGTAAAACACAAATATAAAGGAAAATCCTCAATTTAACATTATTAAACTGTATAATATAAAAACTTCATTACAAATGTTACTATTAGAAACTATTAGAAATGGCATTAATCTCACAAAAAAGTACCTTTCTTTGGTGCTGGTTTTGGCTTTTCTTTGGTTATTTTGGGTTCTGTAAAATATGGCAGTAAAACTTTACTGTATATAATACAATAAAGTTACAATTTTGTTAAATTGAATTCTGAATTCTGTATTAAAATGTCAACTATTTAAGTACCTTTTTCTTTAAGAACTGGTTTTGCTTTCTCCTTTGGAACCTCAACTGAAAAGCAGCAATATAAATATTTGTTTCTGAGAAAATTGTGAAATGCTATTTGGAAACATATTCAAATGTGCAAATGGTAAAAGATAAACATAAATTACACTACATATTAATACCTTTCTTTGTAGGTTCTGGCACTGCCTTTTCTATATGAACTTCAGGCTCTATAAAAGAGCAATTTCAAGAGATGAATGACCATACAATGGGAAGCAACATCAGGATGATTATTCATACCTGTATCAATACCTTTCTTTATTGGAGCTGGCTTAACTTTTTGCTTGATAACTTCAGCCTCTGCAGTTATGACAATATAAGAATCTTAGAAACAGGAATCATTTTGTTTATTTTATTTTAATTTGGTTTAATAATGATGTCAATTTGATAACAGTAAATCAAACCTTTCTTCTCAGGAGTTGGTTTATGTTTCTCTTTGATGACTTCAGCCTCTGAAACCATGATAATATCATATATTTGCATCATTATCATCTTAAAATTGGGCAAAATAGAAATATGTTTTGATATTTTCTTTAAAAAATGAATCACATTACCTTTCTTTGGTGCTGGCTTTGGCTTTTCTTTGATTATCTCAGGTGCTGCAAAATATGGGGGTTAATGGCAAACCCTTTATGAAAATCAGGCAGATACAAAGCATTTTATCTTAATCTCACCTGTTTTTGGTGCCAGTTCAGGGGCCTTTTCTTTAGCAACTTCAGGCTCTAGAAAATGGTTTTAATTCATGTAATGAATAATCATTATACAACAGAAAACAACAGCACATCTAAGATGCTTTCACCTTCATCCATACCTTTCTTTATAGGAGCTGGTTTTTCCTTCTTTGTGATGACTTCAGCCACTGAAACAAAGATTTTTAGTTGAATGAGAAAAATGTTTTTTGTGTCAATTTGAGCCTGATCTTTAACTTGACAGCATACATCAAACTACAAGAAGAAACTCTTACCTTTTTTCTCAGGAGCTGGTTTAGGTTTCTCCTTGAGGACTTCCGCCTCTAAAGTGTTGATAATATATATATATATATATATAAAAAACTTTTAGCATGATCTTCAATTTTATTTGGGACATTTTTCATTTCATTTTAAAGTAAATCAAACCTTTCTTCTCAGGAGCTGGTTTAGCTTTCTCTTTGATGATTTCGGCCTCTAAAATGATAATATGAAACATTTAAAGCATGAGTGTTATCTTAAAAAACATTGTTTTCCATAAATAAATTGCAGTACCTTTCTTTGGTGCTGGCTTTGTTTTTTCTTTGGTTATCTCAGGTGCTGCAAAACATTTCAAGTGTTTTAAAATATCGGGTAGATATTTAAGTTTGAATAATGCCTAACAATAAAGTATAATACATTCTTAACCTCTTTGGCTTTTTGAAATTTTGACAAGCATAAAATATATACCTATCATCATACAGCTGATAACAACAGCATATGCAGGATGATTTCACTGATATTCATACCTTTCTTTACAGGAGCTGGTTTAACTTTCTCCTTGATGACTTCAGCCTCTGAAATAATGAAA
>JAUMHI010000061.1:4533541-4545049 GCA_032359435.1 Enteromius unitaeniatus
ATAATTTCCCCTTCACTATAAATTCTCCCAGCTTTTATTTCCCCGCTTCCCGCTTTTGTGCATTCTTCGGAATCGCACGACCAAAAACACATCCTCTCTGCCTTCCTCCACGAGGACCAGATTGCTTAGCCTGCCTTACAACAACCTGCTACCGCTCTAGCTCAACACTCAGCCGGTCTGAATTGCCACGAGAGACCAGTCTCTACCCAATCCTCCAGTGGAGGTTCCCTGCCTCAGCGAGGCTTCCCCCCCACTAAGCCTGGTTCTCCCAAGGTTTTTTTCCTCCATCTTGCCATGTATCAGCTCACCAAATATGCTTATTCATTATGAGGAAAGCGTGAACTCTTGAAATACATATAAAACACTATTAATCTACTACACTAAACTGGGCAAAATGTTTACGTGGCGCACATATCAACCTGTGTTGAGAGAAAAATAAATAAATCACCTCTTTTGGGGTTTGGTAATAATTTTTTGTAATACGTTTATCAGTATAAATTTGTTGATTTCCCAAACATACATACCTTTCTTCACAGGAGCTGGTTTAACTTTTTCCTTGATGACTTCAGCCTCTAAAAACGGAATAACACAGAAATATTTAGTGAGTACCATTTTTTTTTCTTTTTTCCCCTCATTGATAATGTGATTTAATTATTAACAGTAAATCAAACCTGTCTTCTCCGGGGCTGGTTTTACTTTCTCTTTGACTTCTGCTTCTAAAAGTTTGAAAATGCAAACATTTAGAGAAACCAAATACATGTATTAGAGTTATACTAATCTGCAAGGGGAAAGTATTTAGATTATTACTCTAAAATGCCAGGATAAAAAAAGTTTACATTACTTTTTTAAATGACATTATCTTCTTGGATTGGGAAATAAGCTTACCTATTTTGGGTTTTGGTTCAGGAACCTTTTCTTTAGGAGCTTCAGGCTCTGCTAAACAGTATTGTTTCATGTGATAATTGAATCATTATACAGAGGAAAGCAACAACATATGCAGAATTGTTTCATTTTAAATGTATTCATACCTTTCTTTACAGGAGCCGGTTTAATTTTCTCCTTGATGACTTCAGCCTCTGAAATTGCAATGATAATATTTAGACTTTGTAAATCTTATTTTATATTAATCCTTAACACTTTACTCTACCTTTCTTCTCAGGGGCTGGTTTAGCTTTCTCCTTGACCTCAGCCTCTGAAATAAGAAGCTGTTTTTAGCATAAAACTTTTTCTCATTGATAAGTTTTCATTTAAAATCAAACAAAATCAAACCTTTCTTTTCAGGGGCTGGTATTACTTTCTCTTTGATGACTTCAGGTAGGGTTGGGGCTTTTTCAGGCTCTATAAAATTGTGATAATTGTGTCATTACAGCGGGAACAGAAAGGCAACAGTAACACATTGTGATTTCATTGACAGCAATACCTTTCTTTACAGGAGCTGGTTTAGCTTTATCCTTGATGACTTCAGCCTCTAAAATAGCAGAGATAATGAGAGGTATGAGATGATATAAGAGATCATAAAATATATTTATGAGAAAAAAAACACCAAAAACTGTTTCTTCTTACCTTTCTTCTCAGGGGCTGGTTTAGCCTTGTCCTTGACTTCAGGCTCTAACATGATGATAACATAAAAGCATTAGCATTTACTTAAAACTAGAGACTTTCATGGCTTTATCCTTATGAAAAATGGCAGTACCTTTCTTAGGTGCTGGTTTTGGTTTTTCTTTAGTTATCTCAGGTGCTGCAAAAATTGAGAAATTTTTAGATGTTATCCCTTTTAGATGGTATCAACATCGATGTTATAAGTTAATATACAGGGTGGGTTAATATACATTTATATGGGTCAATAAAATGGCCACCATGGTCACCACCCATCTTGAAAAGTCCCCCCCCCCCTCACATATACTAATGTGCCACAAACAGGAAGTTAATATCACCAACCAATCCCATTTTATTAAAGTGTATCCATATAAATGGCCCACCCTGTACAGTAAAGTTGTAAAACATCCTGCAATACATATTTCTGTGATGCATGCAAGCATAAAGTATAAACAAGCCATAATTGACAATTTATCTACTAGGTCATTTACTAAATGTTTAACTTTATCTATAGGGACTAGTTTCGCCCTTTCCTTTGGAGCTTCAACTGAAAGATTTTAGGAGATAAATAAAAATATTTTTATTAAACAAAAGCCTTAGAAATAGAAATTCAAGTATTCAAAAGGTTTGTTGTGATAAACGGTCATCATACCTTATCCAATAATCAATATGTGTAGATTTTTGTGTGTAGAAGTCCATACCTTTCTTTTTAGGAGCTGATTTAACTTTCTCCTCAATAATTTCAGCCTCTACAATGAAGACAATATATACATTTATGTAATATTTGTATCACATTTTCCTCATAAAAATTAAACCGTAAATCAAACCTTTCTTCTTAGGGACAGGTTTAGCTTTCTCTTTGATGACTTTAGCCTCTACAAAACAGAAGAATATTTTCATAATGTTAAACAGTTATGCTATAAATAGACCATATTTTTGGCAAAAGTATAAGTATATCTCACCTATTTTGTGTTTTGGTTGTGTAGCCTTTTCTATCACAGCTCCAGGCTCTTTAAAACAGATATATAATACAGTAGTTTATAATGTCAAAATCAGAAATGCAAAAAAGTATGTGACTATTTTAAAAACATACATTATACTTTTTGAGGGAAAATATTTACTTTAACTTGGGGTAAAGCACACATAATCATTTCTACCTTTCTTCTCATGGGCTGGTTTATCTTTTTCCTTCATGACATCAGCTTCTAAAATGTTGATAAATAATTGAAACTTATTATTAGTCAAATATTGCATACAAACATTGTTCACTTAAATGTTAACACAGTAAACCAAACCTTTCAACTTGGGGACTGGTTTAGCTTTCTCTTTAACAACTTCAGGTTCTATTAAAACACAAAACAGAAGAATACTTTAATCATGTCAAACAATTAAGCTATAATTAGACTAACCATATTTCTGATACAAACGTGAAATGTTCTAGAAGGCCTTTGAGAAAAACTCACCTTTTTTGGGTTTTAGCTTAGGAGCCTTTTCTTTAACAAATTCAGGCTCTATAAAACAGCATTTTTCAGTGTTTTTTGATCATTATAAACAATACAAGATAATGTGATTGACATCCATACCTTTCTTTGCAGGAGCAGGTTTAGCTTTCCCCTTGACTTCAGCCTCTGATAAAACAAATGATGATTTATATTATTTTTAATTTGAATTTGGATGAAAGCACACATGAAAGGAAAGTTTCTACCTTTCTTTTCAGGAGCTGGTTTAGCTTTCTCTTTGATGACTTCAGCTTCTAAAATGTTGCAAAACAATTTCAAATGTAACATTTATCTGAGGGATAGTGTAAACACTAATAAAGTGAGTAAGCATACCTTTCTTTGGTGCTGGCTTGGGTTTTTCTTCAATTATCTCAGGTTCTGCAAAACAGAATATTTTAATGTTGAAAACGTTCATAACGTTCTTATAAAACCCAAGTGGCTAGAGTCCATAAATTGACAATATTTCACAAATCAACAGGTCATTTGAGATGCAGACATGTTTCCATCAGTATACATTCATATTCATGATTTCATATTCATACCTTTCTTTACAGGGACTGGTTTAATTTTCTCCTTGATGACTTCAGCCTCTATAATAATGATATTGCAAATATGTTTAGAGAATGAATTGCATTCTGATAATGACAATGAAAACTGAACACATAAAGTAAATCAAACCTTTCTTCTCAGGGGCCGGTTTAGCTTTCTCTTTAGTAACTTCAGGCACTGCAAAACAAAACAGAGAAATTTTGATCGTGTCAGATAATGCAGTTAAACACACATATTTAATCATGTTAACAAGCACAATAAATGACTTTATTTAATTTTTGGTGTCACTTGATTGTCCAATGTCTCAATAAAGAATTGTGAGAAGACATCTCAGCTTTTTTGGGTTTTGGTTTGGGAGAGATTGCAACTTTAGGCTTTATATAGTCAATTCATCACACAGAAAGTTTCATTTAAATTCATGCACCTTTTTTTACAGGAGCTGGCTGAACTTTCTCTTTGATGACTTCAGCCTCTGAAATGGCAATATTTTAAAAAATATTTAATGTCGTTTTCAATATTGTTGTGATGTGTTTATTAGCTTTATGTTTGCAAAATCACTTTTGAAGCTAACATCATAACCCTTACCTTTCTTTTGAGGGGCTGGTTTAGTTTTCTCCTTAATGACTGAGGACTCTGAAATTATAATAATGATAATAAAAAAATATTTAGAGCAATCCAATAACATCCTTCTGTGTAATATAAGATTTTGCTTAGAGGAAACTTTTAAATATTAACATAGTAAATCATACCTTTCTTCTCAGGGGCTGGTTTAGCTTTCTCTTTGATGACGTCATCCTCTGAAATATTAAGAACAACTCTTCTCTATTTTGCATTAAAAAACTAAAGCTGCTCTTATAAATAAATAATTCGTTTAATACTGCGTGTTTCTGTAATGCAGTAAAAGCATATTTAAAGTAGAAACGCCTTTCTTTAGAAGAAAACAGATATATTAATTCAGTAAATTATGTCAAAAATTATGCTGATATCCCCACCTTTCTTTACTGCAGCTGGTTTAGCTTTCTCCTTGATGACTTCAGCCTCTGAAAGGAAAGTATGTGACTATTTAAAAAATATACATTATGTTATATTTCTTGAAGGAAAATATTAACTTTAACTTTGGGTAAAAGAACGCATTATCATTTCTACCTTTCTTCTCAGGGGCTGGTTTATCTTTTTCCTTGATAACTTCAATTTCTAAAATTGTTGAAATATAAAGCATTAATTAAAACCACTTATTCCATCAGAAATTAATTTTAATGTGATGAACAAAAGCATTTCACATCCATACCTTTCTTTGCAGGAGTTTGTTTTGCTTCCTCCTTGACTTCAGCCTCTGAAATGGCAATGTGGTGATTGTTGGACTTTTTATCTTTAATGTTATCCTTAAAACTACTGAGAAAAAATATCCAAATGAACTCACCTTTTTTCTCAAGAGCCGGTTTCACTTTTTCCTTAATGACTTCAGGCTCTAAAATGATCATAATGTTTAATCATACTTGTTACAGAAAATAGTCATTTAAATATTAATACAGTAAATCAAACCTTTCTTCTCAGGGGCTGGTTTAACTTTTTCTTTGATGACTTCAGCCTCTAAAATATAAATAAATAAATAAATGAATAATGTAGATAAATGCAAATATTTAGCACTATCTTACAAAAAGCAAGTAGAAAAACTGTTTATTTACCCTTCTTTGGCACAGGCTTAGTTTTTTCTTTAGTTTTTTCAGCAGGTTCTGCTGCTGCAAAAAATGAGTTTTTAACTTTAGAATTTGCAGATGTGCAGATCTCAATTAATATGATGCTTAACATTAGTAAAAGTAATTTGAATCAACAGGTAAACTATATATATATATATATATACACACACACACCTTTCTTTTCAGGGATAGGTTTTTCCTTTTCCTTTGGAACCTCAACTAAAAGACATCATAAGGTTAATTGATATTAGTTTCTAGAAGCTTATAAAACTTTATATGAAAAGTATTTTTTCTAAATTGCATATTTTATAATATAAACAGTAAATATACTGTAGCATAATAACACCTTTCTCTGTGGGTTTCGGTTTTGGTTCAGGTGCCTTTTCTTTTGCAACGTCAGGCTCTGTGAGACAACAACATGTCATGTGATGAATGATCACCATACAACTGAAATTTAAAGTATATGATTATTTTATTCATACCTTTCTTTACAGGAGCTACTTTCTCCTTAATGACTTCAGCCTCTATAAAATAATGTAGTAGAAACAGGCAATTTGAAATGTGATTAGCTTGGGTAAAATTTCTATCTGAGGAAACGGAAGCATACTGTACATGAACTTGATATAAAAAAATATAAAAAAGTTTCAATAATGGTAAGTCAAACCTTTCTTCTCAGGGGCTGGTTTTACTTTCTCTTTGATGACTTCAGCTTCTAAAATGAATTTTATATAAATAATTACAGCATTAGCATCGCCCAAGCAAAATATTTTGACATTATGCTTCAATGAACTTGCAGGATACCTTTCTTTGGAGCTGGCTTTGGTTTTTCTTTGATTATTTCGGGTGCTGGAAAACACAGCAGTAAAGAAGAGTCAAAATTGGCTACTTTTTTTAAATAAGCAGATGTGTTATTTAATCAATGATACAGTGTCACATAATAAAATTGAAGTGTTTTTTTTATTTAAGGCTAACTGGATATATATACACCTTTCTTTTCTGTGACTGGTTTTGCCTTTTCCTTTGGAACTTCAGCTGTAAGGAGTTAGAAGATTAAGTTGTAAAACTTGTAACGTGAAAATATCTGCATGAGATTTAGTCTAATCTAGTATTTATTAATGTTAATGATGATGAAGCATATACTGTCTCTAATTACATTTCTTTGGAGATGTATAATTTCTTTTATAATTTCAGGTTCTATAAAACATGAATAATTTACTCAAAAAAGAAATGGAAAGATAAAGTATCTCTCTATGAAACAATTATATGGACTGCTGATGAAATGTAAAATATTCAGTAAATGTGTTTAAAGGGTCAGGCACTGACCTTTTTTAGGTTTTGGTTCAGGGGTCTTTTCTTTAGCAACCTCAGGCTCTGTAAAGTAGTTTAAATGCAATAAATGATCATTACAGTAGAAAATAACAGCATATGCAGGATTATTTTATTGATATAATTTTATTTATTGGTTTTACTTTCTCCTTGATGACCTCTGAAATGGCAGTGATGTGAAAATATTTAAAGATTGTAAAAGGTTATCTTTAACTTTATGTTTAAATTTCCTTGAATAATTTTTACAGTGATTATAATGGTAAGTCAAACCTTTCTTCTCAGGGGCTGGTTTAACATCTTTGATGACTTTAGCCTCTGAAACAATAAAAAAGAGGAACGATGTTCTTTCATTTATTAGGGGAAATGTAAATTTGACTACTAATTTCGCTTAAAAAAAATACCTTTCTTTACAGGAGCTGGTTTAGCTTCCTCCTTCATAACTTTAGCCTCTGAAATGTCAAATTATGGGTAAATATTTTGATACTATTAATTATTTTCTTTAACAATTTTTAAAATGTGTTTGTAGAATATGTGATTTCTGCTTGACGACGTGATGATGAATGACGATCATTGTCTTCCAACCTGAAATAATGTTACATACCTTTCTTTGGTGCCTTGGGTTTTTCTTTGGTTTTTTCAGGTTCTGCAAAACACAGAATTTATAAAATATATATAACAAGCTCAGAATACAACTTACGTCTTGCCTACTATTACGCTTTGCAAACATTGACTGCATTCTTATGTCATGTGATACCTTTCTTTTCTGGTTTAGCTTTCTCTTTGGTAACGTCAGGTTCTACAAACATAATGAGTTTTCAGTTACAGTTCGGCAAAGACGTGCCTTTATAGCAGATTAAGGCTGTGTGCTTATAAAAATGGATTTTGTAATTTTGCCATACAAACTGTTAATTAATCGTACCTTTCTTTGGTGCAGGTTTAGGTTTTGCCTTTTCAACTGCAACAGCAGGTTCTGTAAAACATTCAGATATATTTAATAGAATTATATATTGCTTCAATATCTAATTGTTTTTAATAGATTAACATTGAATAAATGATTATTTAAATAATTATTAAAACCATTCTCCCAGATTTCCAGTTTCAGTTTAACATTTCCTGTTCCCTTTTAATGTTGTATAGCCAATATACCGTAATCACGGACTTATCCATACCTTTCTTCACAGTGACAGGTTTAAGTTTGTCCTTGGCAACCTCTACCACTAAAAATTATATATATAATATTATACTTTGGTATTTTATACCAAAAAGAAAACAATGCACAAAATACTGAACCACTTCAAAAAACATGATACACTATGTAGACAATTAACCTTTTTTGGTAGGTTCAGGTTTTGCCTTTTCTTTTGGAGCTTCAGGTTCTGTGAAAAAATAGAAAATCAAGTGTTTGATGTGCTCATATTCAGATAATAAACACGTCTTGTTAATTAGTATAAATACCTTTCTTTACAGAAGCAGGTTTGGGCTTTTCTTTTACAGCTTCTAAAAGAATAAAATGTTTTTAATAAATAACATGAACACATCAGAACACATCTTTTCACATTTAAACTTATTACCTTTCTTTGTAGGTTTCACCTTCTCTTTAATAATTACGGGCTCTAGAAATCAAGTCAAACTACTTGGTAAAAGTTTTATGTAGAGCTAATGTACATGCTTATATAATGTTAAATATTCAGAAGCTTTTCTTATCACACAAACCTGCATCATGATGGATGGATTTGCAGGTTATTATTTCAGAAAATCAATCTCATTAAATTAATTAAACTATCAGGATCTTTTACTATTACCTTTTCAAAACACAGAGCATGAAAACTGTACCTCTTTTAGCTGGTGCAGGTTTTGCCTTCTCTGTACCAGCTTCTGCCTCTGTGCAAGGTTCAATCATTTTGGATTATCATGTGATAACCATTTCAAGATATGCATGTTGAACAATAAAATCAACTATTGTCATTTTACCTTTCTTTGAAGGTTCTGGCTTGGCTTTTTCTTTAGAAACCTCAGGCTCTGTACATCAGGGAATGTTAGCAGTTAACATTATTAACATTGCAAAAAGTATGTCCAATAATGTCAGTCTCTACCTTTTTTAACTGGGGCAGGTTTCAGTTCCTCCTTAGTAGCTTCAATATCTAAAATGATCATAATTGCATACATTAGAAAGTGAAGTAATGAATAAGGACTAGCTAAAATGTTAATACTTCAAAATATATATATTTCTTACCTTTTTTTGAAGATACTGGTTTCACTTTCTCTTCTGCAACTGCAGCCTCTACAATTCAAAGAAAAGTAGGTATAAGGGTGGACCAATGCACTCATCTATACATTTAAGAAAGGAAACATCCTAATAAACTTTTTTAACAGGAGCAGGTGTTGGCTTCTCTTCTAAAAAAGATTGAGGTATATATATAAATAATAAATACATAATAAATTATGTATGAGACTTAAAAAATAAATAAAATCAAGGACACATATTTCCATTACCTTTCTTGGCAGTTGGTGGTTGTTCTTTCTCTTTAGAAACATCAGGCTCTGAAAATGAGTCAGCGGGCTCAACTAATGTCATGCATAAAAATGACTTTTAAATAAATTGCTGTTGCTTTAAGTGCATCCTACCTTTCTTCAAAAGGGCTGGTTTAATTTTGTCCTTGGGAGCTTTAGCCTCTAAATAAATAAGAAAATAGAAAAGCATTTCAACTTTTCATCTGAGGCTCTTTAACTAAGTGGATATGGACAAGTACAGTACAAAACTGTAAAAATGTTTCCTAATAAATTACATAATTTAGAGTTTAAAATGTGATACCTTTCTTTACCGGAGCAGCTTTCTCTTTCTCTTTGGGGGCTTCGGCTAAAAGTATGGAATTACATTATTTGAAAAAATATTAGAATTTAAGAGAAAACAGGTTGTCTATATAAAAATTAAGCACCTTTTTCTGTTGTGCTGCTTTATGTTTTTCATACATGAACAGAAACAGGTCATCACAAAAGACATATTTCCATTTAAATCTATATACAGTATAGAACAGCAAGGCTGTAAATGATTATTAAAATAACTTATAATAGCAGGAGTTATACCTTTCTTTGCAGGGACAGGTTTTTCTTTCACTTCAGCTGCTAAAAGACAATATATTAAGTTCTTGTTGTCTTCGAAATTAAATGTTAGCTAAAATGGTAGATAATACCATACCATATCATATATAAATTGCTGCAATTTAATAGTTCTCAATGCCTTCTCTTTTTACCTTTCTTTGAGGGCTCAGGTTTTGCCTTCTTTTTGGGAACCTCGGGTTCTGTAATTTCATCAATATCAACACTTTATGAGAATCGCAGAAAAAACACTGTATTTTGTTTAGGACGGCATTGCCTGTGAAATGTCTTTCTTTACAGAAGCAAGTTTAGCTTTTTCGGCAGTGTAGTAAATGTAATTATTATATAAGCAAAAATACATTCAGCATTTTTTTTTTTGTTTTTTAAACACAGCACAAACACCTTTTTACCTTTTTTAACAGCTGCTTGTGGTTTAACTTTGGCTTCAGCTTCTGAAATAATTTGTAAAAATTAAAATTGACATTCTACTTTACTATTTTGTAAACATTTTTCAAAGGGTTAAAGTTTTTAATATAGTACTAACTGGTTTTGTTTTTGCAGCTTCAGGTTGGAGCAATGCAATGGCACACATTACATGATACAATCAAACTGATCTCAAAAAAATACCTAAGAACAAACAGGAAAGAAACCTACCTTTCTTCACAGGTTTAGCTTTTTCCTTTGGAGCTTCAGCTGTAATATGAAATAAGAACATGCAGAATATTTCAAATAACATTCAGGAATAAAAATGTACTCCATGTAGTCCATTTCGATTTTAAAACCAAATAAGCATGCGTAAAGTGAGTGTAAAAATGTTTCATTTAATCTTTTAACTTATGCAAAGCATCATAAATAGTCATATACACAATACAAAGTACCTTTCTTTACTGGCTTAGCTTTTTCCTTGACAACTTCAGCAACTAAAAGACAAAATATGTTATCTCTGATACAAACTTTTGCACCACAAGCATACCTTTTTCTTTTGGAGCTGGTTTGGCCTTTTCTTTAATAACTTTTCTTTAATAACTATCAGCTTTTTCAACAAAAATGTGAATACTTCAGACAGGAATATTTTATTTCTAAACAAAAGAAAGCATCTAAAATGGAAGTGTCAGTTTTTTTCTTTAAATATGCACTGTGATACCTTTCTTTGATCGAGCTGGCTTGGCCTTTTCTTTTGTAACTGTAGACTCTGCAAATGAATGGAAAAAAAATTAAGACAATACAAAAGTACAGTGACATTAGATCAATTTGAAACTTTAAAAAGGTAGTGTACCGATAATTGACTTTAATTAAGAGTTTTCTTTATTATGTGTACACAGTAAAGCGAAAACACAGTACCTTTCTTAGATGGCTTCTGAAAAATTTGTATTAGCATTTATTTCATGTTAATTCAGAATTTGCCAAACAGAAAATCACTTATCAAAGATACACACCTTTCTTTACAGGTACTGCTTTGATTTTGTCCAATATATAAAGTTTGTAATATTACATCACAATATTACAATATGTAATATTCGTATTATGTTTTTTTTTTACACAGAAAAAGCTCTGGGAGCCCATTACACAGCTCATAACATTATTTATTAATTTTACAGACATTTATGTTAACTCTAAAACACAATGCAATGAAGTGTAAACTTATACTGGTACAACACCTTTGTCCACTTGTCACGTTCCATGTCTGTTTAGTTCTGTTTAGTTTCGTTGTCATGTCGTGCTTTGTGTATACTCCCCATGTGCTC
>JAUMHI010000061.1:4547422-4598148 GCA_032359435.1 Enteromius unitaeniatus
GTTGCCCTCTGTGATCCAGTCTTTGTCCGTGATCGTCGTTGTTAGGTGTGTGTAACCCTGCACTGTCTGTATTCTTTGTTTGTTTGAAAGAAGTAAAAGTTTGAAAAGAACATTTCAGACTCTCTCCGTGCCTTCCCACTACACACCCGTGACACCACTATTTTTACATTTGTTTTAGAGTAAAAATATAGATTTATAAAAAATAGAGTTAAAAACTGTACATTAACCCTTAGACAAGTTCATAAGCAAGCAAAGCTTTATCTATTTTTGGCGTTGCAAATTGTTGACGTTGGTGTGCATCATGTAACAGATTTCTTCTTTTTTAGAAGAGGTTACTTATTTGCTTTAGTCAACTTGACCTTTTTGTCAGGTTTTTCCTTGGTGTCCTTTTCTAGAACACATTTCATTTACATAGTACACATATATTATCCATTGAAATGGAGGTGTGGGCTGAACTTAGTCTTCAGCCTTCATCGTGAAGAACAAAGAAATCTACAATCAAAATAGAGTATCAGAATATCAGTATTTTTTTTTTTCTTACTTGTTGGTTCTCGAGTCTTGTCCTCTTTGGCTTTTTCTTTCCTTTTAGCCTTTTCTATCTCCTTTTTCTCATCTTCTTTTTTTTTCTTGACTTTTTCTACTGTTTTATTTATTTGTTGTAGTGTTATCTCTTCCTCTTCAAGATCAGCCTTCTTCTCCCTCAGATCTGGAAGAACAGAAAATATTATGTTCTACATTTCTTTCTATTAAATTGCAGTTTTCATTCTGCACAAGCACAGTATTTTATGGTGTGCTAGCACTGAAGAAAACAACAAACCATTCACCTTGAATGATTTTGTATATCTCCTCTCTAGCTTTTTTCTCTTTGGCTTCTTTCACTTGTTCAAGAACTGAAATCATGAGTAAATGTGAAATGAAAGTTACATGTTTTAACATCCACGTGATTAATGAACAATGAGAATTAGAGCATGAATTAGTGCACTATAAGTGTGTAGTAAAGCAGCAAGGTGGTTTTCAGCCATGGCATTGTGTTAGATGGCAAACTAAAATCAATAACGTATAATGGATCAGTTAACTAATTTTCTTAATGGAATCATACAATGAAAAAAACATAAAGAGCTGTACAAATCATAAAGACACTGAAATCATTTACACATAAATTTGCTCAAAGGTGGTATTTTTTTCTAAATTACACTAAGTCTGTTCATTAAAAAAAGAAAAATACATTACTTTATATAACATTACATAAAAGCAAACACTTTTCCTAAGACCAAATATTAAACAAAAGATGCTAAAATTGTTAGTGTGCAATGTGTAATTGCTCGGTAACATCAAACAGCTCTAGTTTTATATTTAGAAACTTGTACAGCAGCAGAGTCCTTTAAAGAATCCTCCGGCTGTGTTTTTGCTCCTCTTTTAAGCATCTTTCCAGAAGCAGAGGTGAAGTAGAAGCAACAGTGAATGAAACTTCATCTTCATCCATCAATTTGTTCTTCTTCCATGTCCAATTGTAAGAGACGAGTGCTAACATTGTTCTTCAAAACTGATGCAATCTCATTGTAATGTATAGATATATACCTATATACTGCCTACAACTATGTTATGTTCTATAAACAAAGTTAACATATAGAGTAACTGGCATTTCTGATGCATTATGGTCATTATGGCTAGGTTTAAATCATATTGTATAACCGGTGCTATTAATAAAATTACATATAATGCTATTATAATGCTATTTATACAACAATTAATAAATATTTATTATTTAGTGTGTAATTATAAGAGGAACATGAAAGCGCATTTAAAGAGGTTAGCTATGGTAAGATCCTGCACAGTTACTTTCGTTAAATTATGAATTTAAACTAATTAATCTTATTTTAGTGGTAAATTTTC
Source organism: Enteromius unitaeniatus (assembly GCA_032359435.1). NCBI lineage: Eukaryota > Metazoa > Chordata > Actinopteri > Cypriniformes > Cyprinidae > Enteromius > Enteromius unitaeniatus. Next base: position 4,549,316 of record JAUMHI010000061.1, read on the forward strand.
TAATTGTAAGTGAATTATATTTTGTTATTAAGGTCATCTATTAACATATTGAACTAACACTTTTCCCTATTTGTTAAAGACACAAAATGTTCTATACCTTTATGAAGATACGCGTGCACTTCTTGGTCTTCTGTTTCAGTGGAATGACTCTTTAATGTTTTTCTCCCGCTTTTACTGGCATCTCTCTTCTTGTCATTGTTATTGTTATTTTCATCATCTCTGTCTGTTAGGTCTTGCTGGACGGGAGATTGAACAAGATCCTCTTCATCATTATGGTCATCTTCACCAGCAGTGGTTCCCAAGGTAGTTTGATCTTTAGTCTCCTCTTTTAAAATCTCATCTTCATCTAGATCCTTCACCAGGTTCTTTGTGCCCTTTTCAGCATCAGCAATTGCCACTTCTTCCTTCTCCTCCTTGCCATCCACTTTCATGTCATCCTTATCCAGGACTTCAAGATCATCAAGTTCTGTTGCTTCAGTCTTTTCTGTTACACAGATGGTATCTGGAGTAACTTTTTCTAGTGACTCGTCGGCTGTTTCTTTAGTGCTTACATCTTCATCTGACTCAGGTTCTTCTTCCTCACCTATGAAATCAGAATCATCTTTAACTGTTTCAGTTTCTTCAACCCCCTCTGTAACACTGGGAATTTTCTGAAATTGGTTTTCATCTGTATTGTCTAATTCAGTTTTGGTTGTAACATAAGTACCTTCTGCTGTTTCGATTGTTGTTTCTTCAATGGTTGATTCTTTCTTAGTATCTTGATCTGAGGTATCATCAATGACCTTTGGCATATCAGATGGTTCCTTCTCTGTAACCACTGCAACTTCTCCCTCCTCTGTAACAACGTCTGAAGTATCATCAGAGTCTTCTGTCACATCAGAGGTCATAATAGTTGACTCATCATCTACTAAATCAGAGATATCTTCAACCTTTTCAGTTGCTAATACTATGACTTCTGGCATGTCAATGGTTTCCTCCTCTGTAACATCTGGGATATCTTCAGCTGTTTCATTAACTACTTCCTCCTCTGTAACAGCATCAATGTTTTCTGTCACATCAGATGTCATTTCAGCTGATATGTCCTCTTTAAAATCTTCAAACTTTTCTGTTGCTATTTCCTCATCTATTTCTTCTGGAATATCAGATGTTTCCTCCGCTGTAACATCTACATCTTCTTTTATATCTGTAGCATCAGATTCAATCATATCATTTGATATGTCCTCAGCAAAATCTGAGATATCTTCAACCTTATCAGTAGCTGTTTCTTCATCAATGACTTCTGGTATATCTGATGGTTCCACTGCGGTTACTTCTGCATCTTCAGTTGTTTCAGGAACTTCTTTCTCCTCTGTAACAACATCTGAATCATTGTCAATGCCTTTCACATCGGTAGCATCAGATGTCGTTTCAGCTGATTTGTCCGCTGCAGAATCTGCGATATCAGTTGCTTTCTTCTCATCTATGACTTCTGTCATATCAGAAATTTCCTCCTCTGTAACATGCAAAATATCTTCAACTGTTTCAGTAACTTCATCATCTGCTGTTACAAGATTTGAGGTATCATCCATATTCTTCACATCTGAGGTCATATCAGATTCGTCTTCAAAATCAGAGATATCCTCAAACTTGTCAGGTTCTATTTCCTCATCTATGTCTTCTTGCATAACAGAAGGTTCAACATCTACAATATCTTCAGCTGCTCCAGCAGTTTTATCCTCCTCCATGACATCGGAAGCAACCTCATCTTCTTCAACTGTAACATCAGAGCTGTCCAAAGCTGTTTCAACTTTCCCTTCCTTACTTGTGATGTCCACAATATCTTGAGCTTTTTCAGTTGTATCTTCAGCAGCTTCTGTCTCACCATGTTCCTCATCAACCTCTTTTATTCCCTCTTTAGTGCTGTCTGTGGATCTCACAGCAATGTAGGCAGCATAGGCAGGGTCCTCTGTTTTGCCTAGTATTTCTGCAACTGTTTCATGAAGTCATTTTTCATTTCATTGACAGAACTGAGCTCATTTCACAGATAAAATAACATTTACCAGTTTATGTGCGATACATGACAGTTTGCTCAGATAAGAAACACATCATTACATCACATTGATGACCTTAACAGTATGCACATGTTACCCCGTGACAAAAAAACTTCAGTTGAACCATTTTTAGCAGTTTCATCAAAACCCAAGCTTATATTTTGAATATTCAAAGTGACTTGCACTGCATTCAAGGTATATATTTTATGAGTTCAGGAAAGCTAGCACAATTCTCTACTGCTTAAGCTGTTTTTTTAAGATTTTTTAAATAAACACTTTAACTGTGCAGCAACTTGAAATTAAACCCTCTATTTCTTTCCACAACCTCAGCTTAAAATCTCAGGGCATTAATATTGTGACATTCACAATATTCTTGCAACATGTGCAATAACTGTTGTAAGAACTCCTACATGCTGTATGTTTGTGAAGAGTATCGAATGTATCACAGAAGGTTAGACATTTCACTACACCGCATGAACGGGAGAGGAAAACAAACAGCAAGAAATGCATTTGTCATAAACTTTTTATTTTTGTATTTGGTAAATATGTCATGCACCTCCTTTTAAACCATTCTGGAGAAATTAAACACACATTTTTACATAATGGGAAAAAACATGGACAGTACTGTGTGAGATGGAGAGTGCAGGACATTAAAATGAACACTTTAGTACAGACAGAAAATAAAAATGACAATAATCCCTTATTCAGTCAAGCAGGTCCTTTCATGCACCATCTTACATAACCTCTAAATGTTCTGATTACCAAATGGACAGGGTAAGACGCATGCATAAATGTGAATATATATGGGATGGCAACGAAGCAGAAAACTATAATTTTAGTAAATTCAAGAGCTTGCATTATATATGCTTAAGGTTATATGCTGAGTACTATAGTTAGTTTGTATGTTAATGTAGAGCATTTATGTAAATTAAAGAATGTGCATTTACTAACCTTTTTCCATAGGGGGCAGAAACTCTCCTGTAAAAGATTTAGGAATATTGACAGATATTATATTGTATATTAACAGAGGTATTGAGTAGTGAGTGAATTATACTGCCACAGACCTTTTCGTCTTATCACTTGCGGTGTGTCATCTGAAACAGAGAATGACATGGATAGTTAAAAAATAACTGTATAATACACAAGCATACATTTGTCATATACTTGATAGAATAAATACCTTTGTCCTCCATGAGCATGTTTGAGAGATAGACCAAGAACATATCCCTCCTGTCAGCAAACTCCTCAACAGTGTCTGTGACAACTTTCATGGGATCAAAGCTAAGGTCAGGAATACCACCTGGGAAAAGTGAAATAATATAACACAACTGAATACTCTTTTACAAACCAAATACTAAATATTAATGAATCACAATGTTTTGAGCTGATAAATGAACTATACCTTCATCCGCTGCAAACAGATTGGATAGGTAATTAGAAACAGTGGTCTTTACTTCTGTGGCCTCCTCTACAACTATTTCAGCCAGCTCCGCAGGACCAGTGCTCATTTTGGGGAACCAAGCTGAAATATATTCACAAGGTGCATTTATTTGAACTTTTATATACACTTCCATTTAAATTTTTGGGGTCAGTGCAGTATTGTTACATTTTTTAGGCTACTTATGCTGCATTTATTTAAGTAAAAAGACTGTACCTTTGTGTGTATTATATTACTAAATGTCTAAAGCCATGCAAGAAATAAATACCTCCAAGGTTTCCAAATATGCTTGAAGAAATGGCTTTAATCCCACTTAAAATTTGCAGAGATGCTTCACTGGCAATGTCTGCTGGATAAATTATTGCTACATCCAGGATGTCTATGCAGAATGGAAAGCAGAAATCAAGTGAGCATGAGCAGCTGAAGTCACGTTTTACTAAAATGCCCAAACATGACTTTCAAATATTGATTGAAATATTTTCTTGAGTTAGAGCACATCATGAGTCTTTGATTGCCTGTCAGACTGCAAAACAACAACAGCCAATTATTTCTGTAATGCAGGTACCTTCAAATAAGTGGAATAAGCAGGCCACTGGGAATCTAATCCAGTCATTAGCCTCATCCAATACAGTGCCACCAAGTTTCACTGTTTCAGTGATGCCTGCCGTGTCCACTGTTAGGTCTTAAAACAGGTCCAAAAACATACAATTATACAGGATCAATGCTTATTTTGGGAATCACTGACAAGATGCATGCACAAATATAAATTAAATAGATCATAAGGATGAATATACACAATGTTGGTGCTTTGCAGTACCTTCAACGCCCCCAAGCATGGTTGAAATATACAGTATAACACTCTTGATCCCACTTAAAATGTGCACAAGAGCTTCACTGATCATATCCACTGGAACAAGCACAATATCCAGAATGTCTGAAGCACAGAACACATTAAGCAGAGATTATAGTGCTAATAAGACTAATAACTTCTCATGTTCAATAGTTTTTGTACATAATGAGTCTCTAATTGCATGTCAGCTGCCAGAACAACATCGACCAATTATTTCAGCACGATTAGTAAACCAGGTACCTTCAAATAAGTCGAATACGTAGCTCACTGGGGATCTAATCCATTCTGTAGCCTCATCCAATACAGTGCCCCCATATTTCACTGTTTCAGTGATTCCTAAATCTCCTGGATAAAAAAAAAATAATAATAATATAATGCAAGACGAAACTGAATAGTGCTTTAAACTAATTTTATTATTTTTAAATGGCATTAATGAATTAGGTACATACCATCGGCACTAAATATTTCTGATAGATAAGACACAGATGAGTCAGCCGCTGAACTCATGGCTCCCACCGGATTAAATATTATTTCAGTGACGTACTCTGTTTTCCAAATAAAAGCAGAGAGAATTGCATCCGAGTTATGTATGTCGACCAGATGTAAAAAATAAAAAATCTGTCTTTATTTACTCATCGTTCGTTTTGCAAAACACAAGTACACTTTATTGTAATTAAAACTGGCTTTCAAAATATACACAAAAACATCATGAAAGTATAAGAAAGTGGTATATTAGTGGTATATAAACGCTATATACCAAGCTATCAAGGAAGAGATCAAAAATCTAATTTATTTAGCTCTGACTGACACGATCCTGTGAATGAGTGATGGCTGATTCACGAATGAATCATTATGCATTGAATCTTTTTGAGAATCGGTCTAATTGCTTGCGAATTGGATCCAGTTCTCGAGTCCAACTCACAGATTCAAGCTCAATGGATTGTAGTATTTGTGCGAATAATTTCACACAAAACTACTGAATAGCTTTAGAAGACTTCAAATACAGCAAATTAGACATTTTGCAACCTTCTTTTTGAAGACAGAAAGTTCCAGTAATTGTTTTTGCACAGAAAAGCAAGGTGATTTTTTAAAGAATACTTATGACTTTCAGCTACTATAAGAAACAGTGTACTGTGAAAGCATACCTTGAGCATCATTAAACATATCATTCATATGGTTTATCCTGTTTTCAATGCCTTCAATGGCTTTGTTCACCGCTAGCCCTGGATCAGAACCGAAATCTTGGATGCCTATGAAAACAATACACAGTGAACCCAACAATAGCATAAGAGTAAATAAAATAGGAAATGTGAAAATTAGGCTTATATTTAAAACTTACTTGCGATCTGATCGTCACTGATGAAGTCAAACATGACAACACCTGCTACTGACCAAGAGATCAGAAGTGTGATGATGACCACCCATTGTGCCGGACGATTCATGATTCGTAAAATTCCATAGCTCCGGGCTGCAAGTAAGTCTGGGTACACTGCCCTAGCCGGGGGATCTACAGCTGTGGGAGGGATGGGCTTCATTATGGGACCTGGAAAAATATGGATGGATTTACTAATATACCAAAGTCTAACTTTGCTCCTAAATGTTACCCAAAGAATGTTTGTTGAAGCACTGCTCTCTTTTTTATTACTTGTGTTAATATATTCTAAATACTTGACATATTTCTACATTTTTCCTTATTTCTATATAAATACAGCACCATAACATCATGTTCTGAACTGTGGCAGCTGTTCTCTTGCATTAAGAGCAAGATGCATGACTGGCTTCACGCTTGCAAGAATAAACTGCTTCTCCATCTTGTGTTATTTTCTCCCGGCTGCTTGAGTTCAATGACATCATGAACTAAAGTTTAGTTCAAGTTAGTTACTAAACAAACTAATTATTAAAAGTATTAATATTGCAAATGTTGATCACGGTCGCTAGATTCACCAAAATTAAAAAGTAAAAAAATTGGGGTGCGTATTTTATGATGTTTTGGGAAGAAGTAGTTTCTTATGCACAACAAGGCTACTTTAAACACGGTAATATTGTGATATATTATTACAATGTTAAATAACTGTTTAATAATTTAAACATTTAAAATGTTTATTTCTGTGTTGTCAAAAGTTGAATTTTGAGCAGCCATTATTCCAGTCCAATGTCACATGATCCCTAAGAAGACATTTATCATACTATCATTATCATATATCAATATGCTCATTTGGTGTTCAGATAATATTTATTTTTATTATCAATATTAAAACCAGTTGTGCTGTCTGTTTAATGTTTTTTAAGATTTCATTGCATTGATAAATCAAAATAAATTATACATTTCTGAGGTTCAGACATTATACATGCAATTTTCTAAGATACATAAATGTTATTAGTACAATCATTTGTTTCAGCAGATAAAAATCTGATTGTGACAAAAACACACATAGATCAACGAAGCTGTCTTATGTGGTACCACAACAGCAATCAGATTCACTGTGTTTTTATTTTTCAAATACTTTATTACGATAAAATATTCTAACATTCTACATTTTTGTTATTTATAAAGCTCTTTCTGTCAATCAAATGCAGGAGATCATGAGTACAAAAACCTGCAGTACCTTTAGTTGCCAGAGCCATGGTGGTACTTCAGCTGAATGTCCTTTGGGTTTGCTTGTGTAATCTAATTTGGACGGTTTCACCCAGTTGATGTTAAATCCCACTCAGGAAAAGATGTTCCTCTTTGTCGTCCCCATCCAATCCACGGGTGAAACCTCACAGTCTCGTGAGAAAAGCGGGGTGAGGGTTTTCAAAGTGCCGGGTTTGGGATCATGGCTGGGGGAGAATGGGATGTTAGGTCAGGGCCGTTAACAGGGGAGTTCAGGCTCTGGCAGGGGACGCAGCAAATAGGTGCTGGTAATTTAGCCCATGTTATTGGCGCCTCACATGGGTGTGGGACGGGAAAAGTGCTGGAGTGCTTCAAGGTAACCTTATCCACTGAAAGCCTGGTTTATTCTTAGACAGTATAGCGTTTACCAGCTGCACTCTCTCTTGCCTTTTTAGGCGGTAGGGGGTGTGATCTACTGGAAGCAAAAGAAAAGGAGACAGTTGCATGTTCACAGACTCTAATGTCTTTGGTTTTTGGTGTTTTGTATATTGTCATTACTTTAAGGCATGTACCGTCAATGATTTTGCATCATATTATGTGATATTGCATTGCCTCAGTAACCATGTTTTCATAATAAGTGATGATTAGATTAAATTAATCATTGACATTAGGATCCAGTCTGTTACATTCTAGTTAAAGTTAATCATGCTTCTAATTAGCTCTCTTTATCAAATCTTACTGCATATGGTTTCAGATCAGAAATATAGAAGCACGGCTCCTATTTTTAACTAGGGAACAAACTAGCTGAGAAGAGACGTGAGATGTGGACGTTTATGTGGCACGGAACAACATGTTTTGGCCGGAATGCAGTGGCCCTCCCCTGGACATGGAGGGAATTACAGAACTGTAAGTGGAAGATGAGAACAGAACAGACCTCTTTTCCTACTTACAAATTGTTTACTTAATTAAATTAATAATAAAGTCAGTAATATATATATATATATATATATATATTTTTTTTTTTTTCATTCAGCAAGGAAGCATTAAATTCATCAAAAAGACTTTTAAAATTTAAACAAATTCATGTTTTAAATATCTGAAATATTTTATATTATTATTTAATAATAACCTATAATAATATATTACATACTAAAATATATGATTTTATATTAAAATACACAATTCATTACAAATAATAAATTTTTATATAAAAATATGTATTTAAATATTAACTTAAATATAAAAGCAAATATAATTGATTGAACTTTTGAACTTTCCATATATCACTGTTTCCACAAAAAATATTTAGCTGCAGAACTGTTTTCTTAAGTGACTTAAGGATCAAGTGACACTCAAAACTAGAGGAATGGCTTTCAGTCATGTGAATTAATTACATTTTAAATATATATTACAATAGAAAAGTTAAAACTTTAAACTGTAGTAATATTAAAAAATATTACAAAGCAAAATATTTTATTTGTCATTGCATTAAACAATAAAATCAAAATGGTCACTAATGTTTTACAACCAGAATGTTTCAAGTACTTTTTTTTTTTTACATTTATCTACTTTTGATCATTTAATATTCAGAGTGTGTATTCATGCCTATTTGCTTCTTTAGATTTTACAGAAATATTGAAGTACCTGTAAAATGAGCTTCACACTTATGAGCTTAAAAAATAATCAATTATAATTTGATGATAGATGAAAAAAAAGAAATGTATTTGAATGACACTTTATTCTTAAAATGTTTGTGCATAAATGAAACAAAGCAATTAAATAAACACAATATTTATGAATTAATCCAAATATAGATGGTACAAAAATAAATGTGAAAAACATGAGGTTGGATTTTAACACAAATGCAGCACATAATTTAAATTATAGGCCCAGATACAGTAAAAGCAGATCTTCAAGTTGAACCTCACAATATTAACTGAAATCAACACTACAGTTAGGTGAGTAACTGCTCCTGAAATATGGCTCATAAAAACTAAAGAATGACCCAAAAATGAATATTCGAACATGTCATTTTATCATGAAGGACAAAATGAGGGGCAAAAAAACAAGGCAGACGAGTGAAATTCTACAATTTCATAATATTTCTCTACGCATTTAGTTGTGTTATTTTATGACGCATGATATTGTGAGATACATTTAATGGATTTTATTTTCTCTCACAACAGTAAGGATGTTAGCAGTCATTTTATCTTATTTGCAGGAAAGATGCAAGTATGGTCAAGCATAATGCCCACTTGGTCTCGTACTATTCTGATACATACATTGCTCTATTGTTAATCCAAAGTGACTAAATAGAAAATGCACTCATTCTAAGAAGCAGAAAACAAAAAGAGAGACATGAGCGCTTGCTAAAAGCAGGTGCAAAATAATTAGGCCCAGCGAAATCACTAAAACCAGTGCAGACATCATTACCTTCTGTGAAAGTCACAATAATGTGTCAGAAATGCTACCTATGCACTGCTGTATGTCTCCGCTAAAAGGGAGTGTTTTGACACGTACAGTTAATTTCATATACAATTGACAGAATTCCTTTAATATTTAAAAGAGGCTTGTCAACATCCTACTGGAAGTGTCTAGGAATGATTTCCAGAATCATTGTAAATCTTAAAACGGTTGATGCCGCCTCTGTTGATCATGCTTTCCTCACAGCGTCGACTTTCTCGGCCTGGATAAGAACGCAAAACAGCATTATAAAAAGTAATAAAACAAGCCGAATACGAGGGAAACCTAAACACACTATTTACACTACATACAAACAAGCCATTTTTATCATAAATCGTGACTGATGTCTTTCCCCAGAACACTATTTTTGGCTTTACTGACAGATATAACGCGACGGCAAGTCCTTTTTTTTTCAATGGAAGATGAATTGTGTCAGATATTGGGTCGAGATGGCACAATACTTGGAAGCTTTTCTCATCAAACGCTCTTTCGATCAGTCTTTTGAAGGGCAGTCTGTTGTGACATACTCTGTACTCTGCAGCTCTGTGTTTAGAGGTTATCCCCGGGTTGGTATTGTGGTTCAGTGGCAGTGAAGTAATCCTCCAGGAAGGCTTGTAGATACTCAAAGGTAGGCCGCTCCTCGGGGTCCCTCTTCCAGCATTGGAGCATGAGCTCGTGCAGGGAGCTGGGACAGTCCTGGGGGCAGGGCATCCTGTACCCACGCTCTACTTGCTCCAAGACCTCTCGGTTGTTCATGCCTGAGGGACAAATGCAAAGCATGTGCTCTTTAACTGGAAAGAAAAAAAAGCTGCAGGGCCCTTAAATTCCTGTATGATGCTGAGTTGTACATCGTTCATTATTCAAGCTCTTAAAGGGATAGCTCACCCAGAAAGGACAAAGTCAGTGGGGTCCAGTGTTGTTTTGGACCCCATAGACTTACATTGAATAGTCAAAAACAGTTTAAATATTCTAAATATCTTCTTTTGTGTTCATCACAAGAAAGATAATCTTATAGGTTTGGAACTTTTTGGATAAACGATGCCTTGAATTCTGTCATGGGTCTGGTCCTAAGAGGTTTCTGTCCTTGCACTCAAAGTCCAGGTAACCAATACTTTTACATTTACTTTTATGCAATAGTATAAATGTTGAAGATTCAAATTGGTCATAAAGGCATCGTAAATTAATCCATATGAATTAAGCGGTTTAATCAAAGTCTTGTGAAGAGATATATGATGAACAGATTTCATTTTGGCTTTAATTCACATGTAAACAGTCATACACAGTGATGTCATACATTAGATTTGGCAGTGCATATATTACACACTACAACTAACTTTATTGGTTCTCATGCATCACATAAATCAAATCTGTATCAATTGTATCTTCACAGGAATAAATGTCTCAATTTGATATGGATTTATTTCACAATGTCTTTATGACCTTTATGATCTGGTTGCCTGAACATTAAACAGGAGTACAGAAACCTCTCAGGTTTCAATAAAAATATCGTAATTTGTATTTCAAAGAATAACCAAAGAGATATAGGTTTGGAACAACATAAGAAAGTAAGTGGTGAACTACCCCTTTGAAGCATAATTTAAGCAAATTCTGCTTTCAAAATCTCAATTTTCTTTTTGCTGCAGAACACAAAAGAAGACACTTTGAATGTTTCTGTTTTTGTCCAGAAAATTGAAGTCTATGGAGTCCAAAACAACATCGGACCCCACTGGCTTTCATTGTAAGGACAAAAAAACATAGGCATTTGGCCTTGGAATGACATGTGGGTTAGTAAACAATGGCAGAATTCAGATTTTTGAATAATTTCTACCTTTAAAAATGAATCTAGTCTCAAATAGCAAACTGTCTTTAAAGAATTGTAATTTAGTCATTTTAACTGACGATATTTTTGCCAGTTGCTGTCAATGTTAGTGGTCTAAAAATGTACCGTCCCCCATCAGATCTCACCTGGATAGGGCACGCGTCCTTTGGTGACCAGCTCTGTGAGAAGTATTCCAAATGACCACACGTCTGACTTGATGGTAAACCTTCCATAGAGTGCTGCCTCTGGAGCCGTCCACTTGATCGGGAATTTGGCGCCTACAACAGAACACTGGATTTATGGATCTGATCTCGAAATGTGGCCTACTTGTGAAATGGGCAACATTCCCAGGAAAATTACAGATTTAACTCTGTTAAATATGTGCATAAGGAAACAAACATTAGTAGATAAAACACAGCACAGTCATATGTTCTATGACCTGTATAGCCACGTCACTCCATTTGAGAGGCTGCCATGTTGAACTGTTTTCATATATAACTCAACATTGTACTATAAACACTTACAATAAATAAATAATATGAATACAATATGTGATGCCAATATCAAAATGGGGAAATGCCCAGTGAACAAATCCATTTTTACAGTTCAAATATTCAACACTTGCCATATGTTAATTTTAATATTTTCTGTTAAACTATACAATAGAAATATACAGACATTAGAGCAGCACTTAAAACCTTATAAACTCCGATCTTTTTTTTACTCTAGTAATTCAGTGTACTTTTTCTGAACTGACAGGGTAAACTGTAAACTGAAGAAAAATGTTGGTGCCATATGGCAACATTGTACCATAGAGGGTTGATTAAACCTATGAAGACAGCAGCTAAGCCTGATTTGCCAGTGTAACTCTCACCTTGTCGTGCTGTGTATTCATTGTCCTCTATTAGTCTGGCCAGTCCAAAATCTGCAATCTTGCACACTAAGCTGTCACCAACAAGTATATTAGCAGACCGCAGATCTCTGTGAATGTAGTTCATCCTTTCAATGTAAGCCATGCCTGCAGCAACCTAGAAGACAAGTGCACAAGCAATGTTGTAAAGGTTTATAATAGATAAGTCTTGTGGTCAAGTAAGTGCTTACTGTAACCAAATACCTTAACATTTATGGGCATCAAAACATTTTACTAACCTGAGCGGCCATGTCCACTAAATTTGGCAATTTAAGCCCACGCCCTTCACCATCCTTCAAGAAATCCAGCAGGCTTCCTGAAATACAACCAGTATGCTTGTGAACAAACCTTTGGAGGTATAACAGTAATACTGTGAAATATGATTTAAATTTAAAATAACCTTTTTCCTTTTTAAATACATTTTAAAATGGAACTTTAACATGTGGAATTTACTGCATCATTACTCCAGTCTTTAATGTGCCATGCTTCTTTGGAAATCATTCTAATATGCTGATTTGGTGCTCAAGGCACATTTCTTATAATCAGTACTGAAAGCAGTTGTGCTATTTAATATGTTTGTGAAAACCGTGACATTTTTTGGCGATGAAAAGAAAGTTCAAAAGAGCAGCATTTATTTAGCAATTCTCTTTGCAAAATCTGTTCCTACCTTTGCTCATATATTCTGTCACAATGTAGATGGGTTCTTCAGAGACGACCGCATAAAGCTGCACTAGCTTGTCATGCCTCAGTTTCTTCATTATCTGAGCCTCCTCCAGGAACGACTCTGGGGACATTGTGCCTGGTTTCAAGGTCTTCACTGCCACTTTAGTATTGCCATTCCAAGTGCCTGCCATTCAGAGACGAGATTTCATAGTGAGTCACACAGCCCTTGAAAGGAATCACACATAAATCCTTCCAAGACAGCTGGCTTTCTTTTGACGAGAGGAAATGTTCTATGCCTCACTGACAGGCCTAGATTTATACCACTGGAATTATAAGTAATGTATGGATATCAAACTCTTTTATTGGGCATGTGGTTAAACTAATCTCTTACCCATCCAGACCTCTCCGAACTGTCCATTCCCCAATCGTTTGATGAGCTGAAGTGACTCCCGTGGGATCTCCCATACATCTTTGGTTTTGACAGACAGGTCAGCAAGGCGGGGCATGCCTTTATGGCACGGGACTATTAAACGGCAACAAAGTCCTGCAGCCCGAGCTGAATGCAAATAAATTAACAGATTATACCATCAGTTAATCATTTAGATGGATTCATTTTTGCATTATGTATTCAATGCAGATTTACCAGAATAATGGTGGACAAGCTGCTGCAGAGTTTCAAATTGAGCTCTAGTGGTGATATAATATCCTCCATTGTCCAATTTGCGGATCTTGTAGTGCTTCACGTGGTCACCTTTAGTTTCATCCCAGTCCTGTATGGACAATGAATATGCTCCTAGAATAAACAGAATGAGTGAACAAAAAATATTATGATTTGGTTTTTTGGAAAGAAGTGCAGAAAGGATGCATTAAATTGATCAAAAGTGACAGTAACTACATTTAGAATGTTACTTTCTTTGTCAAGTGCTGCTCTTTTAAACTTTACGTTCATCAAAGACTCTTTCCAAAGACAATTTCCACTGTTTTCAGCTTTAATGGAAATATAAAAACATTTATTAAACACAAAATTAGCATATTAGAATGCTTTTGAAAAAAAAATGGGAATTTTAAAAAGTGACATTTTAAAATTTAAACAGTTATTTGGAACAGTAGAAAAGTTTTACAGTATTACTGTTTTACTGTGTTTTTGGTCAAATAAATGCAGCCTTGGTGAGCATAAGCTTGTAGCTCAGTTTAAACATAATAAAATATTTTACTGACTCCACACTTGGGAACGGCAGCTTAATTGCAAATTACCTTTCGTGGTCTCACTCTCCCTTATAAGGAAAGTGCCTCTGGGATTTCCATTTGACAAGAGTTGCCGTTCTGCATCTTTACGGCCAAGTTTTCCAAAATACCAACTACAAAGGAATACACAGTGCTTGGTTTGGTTAACAGTATGACCACATGACAAAGTTATGTTATTGGCCTTGTCCCAATAGAAATACTACTAGGAGTAACGCAAATAACAGACATTGTTCTTCTGGATAGTCTTCCTATTTATATTTAACTTTTTCTATTTCAGAACTAAAACTGAACTCACTCTTCTGCCTGTATGGAGTCTACTGGAGCCACATAATTACTGGGTATGTATCCTGTTCCACCTGTAGTGAGAGAGCGCGCCTCCCACCAGTCTCCTTCCCTGATATACAGCAACAAGAGCAAGAGAATAAATAAACAATGAATACATATCTATTGGGTCAGGTTTCAGATTGTACCATACTGATTACTGATTGTACCATAATGCAAATACAAAATATAATTTTAATGGTAAAGTACAGATACACTCATTCATTCAGATCATTCGTTTGGGGTCAGAGAGATTGTTTCTTTTAAGATATTAAATTATTTTTATTCAGCAAGGATGCATTAAATATATAATGTAACAAAAGTTTTTTTTATTTCATGTAAATGTTGTTATTTTGAACTTACTATTCATCAAAACATCCTTAAAAATGTGGTAAAAACCTGTTTAAAACATGTTCCTTGATCACCATATTAGTATATTAAAATAGATTAATTATTATATATTTATATATTATATACATATTTTTTTGTCTTTGACATCACAAGAATAAATTACATTTTAAAACATATTAAAGGGGAAGAGTTACTTTAAATGGTTAGAAAAAGCACAATATTACAGTTTTTACTTCATTATTGATCAAATAAATGCAGCCTTGATACGCATTTGAGACTTTGAAAGCATTAAAAATCTTACTGACCCCAAACTTTAAAACAGCAGAGTACATCAAAAGCGTTATTTAATATTTCAGACAACATCCTACTGAAACATGTATTAACATATATTCAGAAAGAATACTTTTTGGACTGGGTTATGAAACTGAATTGTTCTTGATTGTCTCTTAAAAATATGTTCCGTGAACTTACGTGCTGTTTAGAATCTGGAACTTTTCCCCTTTCCTGAAGCTGAGGTCATCCTCTGACCTTGCTTCATAATCATAAAGTGCTACAAAGAGTGTTACTCCTGCAAAAGAAAATGACAGATAACATCAGCTAACTACAACAATGCAGTTTTATTAAAAAACAATATTACAAAGTCTCCACAATGGGCAGTACAATGTGACCCAAAGGGGAAATTGTTGGGATATTTTTATAACGACTGAGAAAAATGTTATTTTAAACGGTCAACATTAAATGGCATTCACAATTTATTATATTTTCAATTAAAATAGGATATTCAGTGAGAAAAAAAGAGGCCATGGCTTGATTTCATCAATCAGATTTTTTTTTCATAGACTTAACATAGACAAACATCTCTTTTTATTTGTAATGATGTGGACCAATTCAACCAGCTCAATAAGAATAGGAATGAGCACTATGGAGGTGATAAAGGTGATTTTTCTGTCCCATTGACTTCAAGATTCAGGCCAGCTCAAAGATATTTTACTTTCTACTCGAGCAAAGTCCCTTGTTTGTTCTACCTGTTCCACCTCGGGATCGTAATGTTCCAGAGTGTGAAGAAGAGTTCACTCCACCAAACACAGTCACTCCTTGACTGACAGGCGCATGGAAGTTGTTGTAGTTGGGTATAGTGGTGACTCCAAAGCTGGGGTAGTGCTGAGGTGTCGGATCGGCCCCATATCGATAACCAGCATGCTGTGAGACACTAGTTTCTCTGTCGTCTGTGAGTTTGGTTGCCTCTTTGTCCTTGCATTGCACACAGCCCATTATCTATATTCTTTGTGGTGAAGAAAGGCATAAATAAACCTTCAAACAAAATGACTCTATACATATTTATTTCTAGATTTATATCTAATCAAATTAAAGATATTCAGATTCATATTCAGAACAACTGACTGGAAATAAATACCCTAAGTGATTGCTTGAAATGGACATAAATCAATAATTAATTCAACAAGTGATTCAGAAAGACATTTGGTTTTAAGCAATCAGACTGTAATTACTGTGAAAACAAATGGATGTGTCACTGAATATGTGATTCATTTCATCTTATATGCAAATAGCGTGATTTGGATAAATAAGAAACAGTTATAACCAAAAATGATAATTTGCTGAAAACATATTCACCCGCAGGGCTTCCAAGATGAAGATGAGTTTGGTTCTTCATCAGAACAGATTTGCATTATGTCACTTGCTCAACAAAGTAGTGAATGGGTGCCGTCAGAATGAGAGTTCAAACTACTGATAAAAACATCACAATAATGCAGACATAATCCACACCGCTCCAGTCTATTAACGAATGTTTTGTGTAGTGAAAAGTTGTGTCATTTCAAACATTAACTTTAAACCATAATAACGTTTCCTGTATGCTCTTATAAATGGTGCTTGATCTGTGCATATTTCTCTCCTGATTCAGACAGGATGACTTTTCCACTGCAGAAAGCAATATTATGTGTAGTACAGCCTATCTTAGCCAGAAGCAGTTTTAAGGTAACATTATATTTATAATGGATTTGTTACAAGCATGCAGCTTTTTACTTCACAAGACATTAACTGACATGGATTACTTGTCGATTATTGTGATGTTTTAGACTTTTCTTAACTGCTATTGGTGAACAAGTGGTGCAATGAGTAATTTTTCAGCAAATTTACATTTTTACTTGAACTCTTCCTTTAATGTGTTTATTATCCAACTGAAGCAAGAATTCTATTGTATAGAACACTATGTTAATATTAACAAATGTTAATAGAAGTGGCCTGTTTATACAAGAATTGGAGTGTAGCACATGCAGACAGTAAATGAAAACATATATTCAATAAACATACCAAGGCAAGCACTGGGCTACCACAGTGGAGTATTCGCATTCCATTCAATTAAAGATGATGTGAAAACATCTGTGATTTGCTCCTTTGCCTAAGTGGGCACAACAAAAGCCAAATAATTTTTTTTTATTGGCAAACAACTTCTGGAGAACTACAATACACTGGGCTGAAGAATACTTAAAGTCTGATGCCTGAATAAACTGAATAACATTCTTTAACATGCTTCTGCAGAAAACAAAGAATTTAGAAGAAAGTTTGTGCTTCGCTTATAAAAGAAAATGTGTCTCAACCACCGACATTATAGAAAATAGATTTTAAGGAATATGGATTTACCTATATTGTTGTATATAATTTTATAAAAATATGTAGGAAACATGTTAACTAAGTCAGTAATAACCAATCTTTTTCATCACTGGGACTTTTTGCCCTGTGTAAATATATTTACAGAGATTGCTGGGGGAATTTCAGAAACCAGTCCCCTAAATTAAAAGATTTATATAATTTTATGAGTCTCAGAAAGATTTGAATGTAGCTAAATGGAGGATTTGACGCTGTGAGACTCAAAACATAGAATGTTTCCATGACTTTTGACGTTTTATTACTTTCCCAGACTATTTAACAAATTCCCAGATTTTTCCAGGTTTTTTCTATGACCGTGCTAACCCTGTATTTATCATTCTGCGTGCATAAAAAAAAGCAATGAGGAGGAAATGTATTTTTTCTGCCTTAGTTCCATAGCATATACATTAGAAAATACATAAAACAACCAGAAAAAAATCAATAGTAGGTTGCACACACTGAAAAATTAAATAACAAAATGAAATCCATTAAGTCACACAAATACTTGTGTGTTGAGACCCTTTGATAAAGGGTATTGTATGATTTCATTCTATTATAAAATGACCACTGTCCAGTGACAGAGGCCTTATTCTTCCATTCAATTGTGTACATAAGGCTTTTTCTGCTGCGCATCAATCCTGCTGCCAGAGACGAGCGCTTAGGAGCAAAAGCATCACACCATCCCTACACAAAATGCATTCGTCCTCGATGTTAAACGTCCCTAAATATCATGCGGCTGATAAAGCGAAAGCATTACGATTACTCCGCCCGCTCTAGCACTATAAAGCCTCCATCTCCCATCATTTCCATTAACCACGATATCAATTGGATACGAATCGGCTGCACCAAGTGTATCAAAAAACGCCAGACCATCAAAAAAATGCTTACCAAGAGAGGGGTCGCCTGAAGTGTTTAGTATTTCGCCGCAAAGACAGAATCGAAAATAGGTCATTTGCAGACAGCTTTTCCTATTAATAAAATCTCGGTGAATTAAGAAAATAACAACATTGGCCCTGACGGCTCAGGCTGCTCCCGTCGCCGAGTGTAACAGATGATGGCGTTGCTGAGGCGGATTCTCTGGGGACCGAGGCTGCGATTGACAGGACGCTCAGCCAATCGGGTGGCGCAGAAGACGCCTGCGTGCGTGAGGATAATTTGCCTCCTCGATGGTCCTTTCTTGCTTCTACTATGCAGCGTGGGCTCAGCTGTGGTTACTATAGGAAAACAAGGACTGTCTGGTCATGCTCTACAAATCTCTCTGTAATCGTCGACTACCTGTGACACTAATCATTTGGTGTGTAGTCTGAGTTATATATATATATATATATTATAAATCCGCATGTTGTGAGGCACACCTGCTTTTCTAGACACTCCTGAGAATTTCTTTGTATTAGAAACGTTTTGGGTGTGAAACTTCCCAAATGCACCCTCATGCAAATCTTTTAACTGAAAGGTTGCATGGTGTTCTCAGGAGGAGGGTACTTTTTATAAAAAAGCCATCACATTTTTGCTTATTAATTACAATATTTGCAATGGTTTGATGCCTTGGTTTGACATTTTACCTTTTTTGCCGTTTCGTTATTTATTTTTTTTATTTATTGGCTAAAAAGCCTAAAAACCATGCTCTATTAGGTAGCATACCCTGATAAATATTAGGACAATGTGTGTTCAACTGCATTTTTACTCTCTCTCTCTGTCAGCAGGCTAATGTTGGAAATATTCAAATCACTTTGCATTGTTTGGCCATAAATAAAATCCTGTGATTCGTTAAGATTTACCCAGCCTCCTGTTCTTTGAAACCAGTATGACATTCTTTCTTCTGTGGAAAACAAAAGAAGATGTTTGACAGAATGACAGCCTTGGTTGGTGAAAATTCTCCTAAAATTCTCTTTTTTACAGTCTATGGTGTGAAAGTCATACAGATTTAGAAGAACACAGAGTATATGATAGGCGCCTACTAAAACTGACAAATATAGCTCCAGTCTCCTCTTCTAAATGATCATGTATATACCACTATATAGACGTATATTTTATGTATACATTTTTATACTTAATGTAAATAATAAAGTTATTAATACCCAGTGTTTTAGGGTAAATCTCTAGACGTTGCATCCCTTTTTTTAGAAAGTTTTGCTATTGGGGCAAACACGAATGCAAAATATAGACTTGCTGTAGTTAAAATTCACCAGAACTACCCAACTATGATGACTTCTGTGAACCTCTGACATATAAGAAAAGGGTGCACTGGTACATGGCCAACTAATTGTTACTTATAAAGCCCTGATTGGCTAGCTCCTCAGTACTTGAGCGAGCTCTTATCACATTATAGTCCTCCATGTCTGCTGCGTTCTCAAAACTCTGCCCATTTGATAATACCTAGAATATCAAAATCTACTGCGGGGGCAGATCTTTTTCGTATTTAGCCCCAAACTCTGGAACAATTTAACTAATACTGTTCCGGTGGCGGGCACACTCTGTCAGTTTAAATCTAGATTAAAGACACATCTCTCTACTCTGGCTTACACTTAACACACTAATACACATTTATTTATCAAATCCTTTTAAGGATTGTTAGGCTGCATTAATTAGATCACCCGGATCCGGGAACACTCCCCTTAACACACGATGTACTCGTTACATCGTAAAAAAGAATGGCATCTTCGCTAATATTAGTCTGTCTCTCTCTTATTCTGTTCCTCAGTCCGTACCCAGATCAGATGGTGTATCAGCATAAAGAGTTGTTCTTTATCAGAGACAAGAACACCTATTCCAGAACCAGATGCACACAAACACACACACACTATAAGTCCTTTACACAAGCTGACATGTGCTTAAAATTTAACTGGAAATTAGGGCGAACTGGCACCAAATAAGCCTGGTTCTCCCAAGGTTTTTTCTTCATTCTCTCATGGATGGGGTTCCTTGCCGCTGTCGCCTCATGGCTTGCTTAGTTGGGGACACCTGATTTCTAGTGATTATTGACTACAGAGACCATCTCTGCATTTAATAAATGAACAGTTTAAACTTGTCATTATACATTACCATCACTCTGTTCTCCTATTTGATAATGTTCAGTGCTTTGCTACAATCAGTATTGTTAAAAGTGATTGATTGATTGAATTTTACTGCCATGTTACACATCAATGCTAGACTGACAGAAAAAATTGAAAGCATGTATATGACATGCAATGTTACAGATGTATTCAAAATCAGTAATCAGCGAAAACAGATCAAGGTTTGGGCTGACTTTCAAGCATTTTCAGTATTATTAGTTTTAATCTTAGAAAATGAAACTCTGCCAGTGGACTCTCGCTCTAAATCAACATCTGTTACTGCAGTGTTGGCCAACCGTACTGAGACTTTGTGATATTTTAATATTTATACTCATCAAGATTTTGATGAGTCACTTTATGTAAGGTATAGCTGACTTTTTAAAATGTTTTGGTGAGGCTTCACTCGTTATATTCTTTATGGTCTTACTACTTATTTATGTCCTGTTATTTGAATTTTATAATACATTTATGTCTTTAAAGATAAATGCACAAACCGGTTTGGTGTAGTGAATAGGTTTAACGTTTTAGTGCTTCTCTGTTTAACAAAACATCCGTGTGCAATGTAAATCTCTCATATATCCTGGATTACTCAGGCATATCATTCACTCATTCAGACGTAAACAAATATTTCACCACTGCAGATTTACAATATTATTATTGTTTATGAGCGATCTGCTGTGATGTTGAGCAGTTGCCATGGTTACGTGAGTTAGTATGGTGATGTGAAAGCGCACTTTAGACTATTTCAGTGCATTCAAAACAGCTCCGTCTAGGCTGACAATAAACTGTGACTGAATCTAGGTCACCAGGATTCCTCAGAATGAATTCATCATGCATGCAATGGGTGACTGGAAGTTTATATTGGAAAAATTGTAATCCATGTTGGGAACGTTGGGAATAGTGTCTGTTTAGACAAAGTGGTAGACTATAATGCATACTCAGCCAGTTTAATCCATGCTGTTTGCTTTCTCCCTTCATATTTTGAAGAAACCAAAAGAAAGGTTGTTTGAGAGACAGGTTTATGACAACAGCAAAGAAATAAAAACAGCAATAAAAAGAAAAGCAAAACCTTTGTGACCGGATTCATTGGTTCTGAATCACCAGTTGCTGGTTGCCCGCCCTTCCTCCCCCTCCAGTGCGTGAGTGTAGCCCCGCCTCCTGGCTTCACTCAGCTCTCGGATTGGCTCGCGCAGCTCTTCTGTGACGTCAGGGGTATTTGGGCGTTGTATCCAGCATCTCATTATCAAAAGAGAACAATTTCATTATCTCCATCTCGTATCCCAAAATAATATATTTTATTTGAGAGCGAGCTATATTTAGTGTTTTTTTCCCCGATCAGTCGATCGCAGCTTTACCTCTCGTTGTCTTTTTTCCGCGGTTTTATTTGAAAACAGACGCTCTTGAGAGCGAGCACGCGACGCGTCTGGGGGAGAAGCTCGCGCTCTTTGTTCATTCATTTGATCTGCGATTCTTTGTTGCGCGTGAAAGCATGGGAGCGCAAATCTCCAAAAACGGAGCAAAAGACGAGACTGCTGCCGAAAAACCAGCCGAGGCTGCGAATAAATCAAACGGGCAGGTAATAACTTAAATTATTATCTTTCTACAGGCGTGTGATGTTTTGAGGGGGTGTGCAGTACCAAAAAAACCAAGTCGGTTCAAATGAACAATGAGCCGATCAACAAAGGGACTCTCCACTCTCCACTTAAATAAGCACTTTGTATTAAATATCGATGTTATTGTTGTCTAAAATGGAGTGGCGAGCATAAATGCGTTAGATTTAGTCTAAATTACATTTTTTTTCATTTGCATGTTGATTGGTATGGACCCCCAATGTTACCAGTGCGTTTGAACGCCAAGTTATTTATTTCCTTTTAATATCATACAGTTACGAATACGTTAAAATTCGGTGATTTCATTCGGATTTTTTTAAACGTGGTAAATAGGAGCATCATCTTGGCTTTATCAAGATTTTTCGTCGTGCAAAGCCATTTCGGTAAAATCACCACGCCTTTATCGCATCTTGTTGATAAAATGGGTGTAGAAATAAGCTGTGAGGCGCAATCCATGGATTTAATGCGATAAATGGCTTTAATGTAAGAAGTGGACTTGCAAGACAGTCTGTGCGCTCAAAACGATGATCTCCAAGGTTTGATCAGCGCTGGTGGATCTACTCGTCCATCTTGCAACGCTTTCACTTAAATGGCAACAGCATCAGCTAGACAAAAGTGCATGAGACTTCACCCACGTGGCGAACCTATAGACTCCACAGTGTTTTCACACAGCCTTTTGTATGCAGTAGGTTGTAAATATGCGAAATAAATGCAAAAATGTGGGTTTTAATTTTCATACTGTGCAAAAACACAACTCATATGAAGCGTTTTTTAATCTCACAGGAAAATGGTCATGCTAAAACCAATGGGAATGCCTCTCCAAATGCAGAAGCAGCCACAGAGGATGTGCAGGCCAATGGAAAACACTCTGCCGATGGGGAGGTAAAAGCAGAGGAAGCAAAGGCTGAGGAAGGAGGCGCAGAGAAGGCCGCTCCTGAGGGCGAAGCGGAGAGTTCTGCCGTTGCAAATGGTGAAGACACAGCTAAAACAGAAGAAAACGGTTCCGCTTCGGCAAGCAGTGAGCCTGCCAAAACCAAAAAGCGTTTCTCTTTTAAGAAACCGTTCAAACTTAGCGGTTTCTCCTTTAAGAAGAGCGCCAAAAAGGATGCTGAAGGTGGAGAGGCGGCGGCGGCAGCAGCTGTGGAGAACGGTGAGCAGAAGAAGGATGCCGAACCTGAAACTGAGGAGGCCAAGCCTGAGGCCTCCAGCGAAGAGAACAAGACGGAG
Organism: Enteromius unitaeniatus; assembly: GCA_032359435.1. NCBI lineage: Eukaryota > Metazoa > Chordata > Actinopteri > Cypriniformes > Cyprinidae > Enteromius > Enteromius unitaeniatus. The sequence continues at coordinate 4,572,556 of JAUMHI010000061.1, forward strand.
GCTCCGGCTGAGGAACCGAAAGCTGAGGAACCAACTGAAAATAAAGAGGAAAAACCTTCCAGTGAGGTAGCCGAAGAGAAGCCAGCTGAGGAGAAGCCAGCAGAGGCTGCTCCTCAGGAACCAGCGCCCGCTGAGAGCTCAGATGCCCCAGCCGCTGCCACAGAGTAAGATGTAGGTGAAAAGCCCAGTTTAGATGAAGTCCGAGGAGCACAAACAAGGAAAATTTGTACAAAAACCAATGACATTTCAAACCTTCAGTTTTTTTCCCATACTTTCATCCATTCCTGTTCCATCCACTACATTGTATATGGCATTTTGAAGGAAGGAAGTTGGATGGAATGATTGGAAGTGAAAGGCACATTTCTCCCCATGTTTTTCATAATTTTTGTAGCAGTTGTGTATGTTGCGTGGGTGTGTGTGTGTGCGGATGAGTGATATTAATAGAGCATTGCTTGTTTCAATTGTTTTTTCTTTTCATTATTTTTTTTTTTTTTGTAGGTGAACTATGTTAGCGTCGTAAGGACATTGAGTTGCATTGTTAGTTGAAGGTACTGGTGCCATACAATTGGGAAAATCAAGCGTGTGGAAAAAGAAGCTGTCAGAAACAACACCATTGAACAATTTCCAGATGTTATTGGTCAGTTCTTATTTGATTTTTCTGTCTTTATTACATGAATCACTAAAACAGGTGCTCAAAACCTCAGCAGCTGCATTGTGCAATACCGCAGCATTATGTATTGGTATTTGGCTTTTGTCATTGCTGGATTTTACGATATTGAAAATGGCTTTCTTATAAGGTTCCCCCCCCTCTTCTCTTTCCTAAAATACACCTGTTTTAATGAGAATGATGTTCTGAAATGTTTAACATCAAAACATTTGACCTGTCATGTGTAATGCAGTCCAAGTAGTTTTTATTCCAGCAGAGTTCCACAAATGTTTGAAAAATTGCCGGTGCAATCGTCAAGTAGATTTTTTTTTTTTCTTTCTTTCCTGTAAATACTTCAGCACCATCTCTACTTGATTTTTAAATGGAATGTAACTGCGTGCAAATCGTTCACAATGCTTCTTTTACCCCTTCATTTTGAGGGGCACTCAAAACAAAAATAAAGGATTTAGACAGACAATGTGAGTTTTGTTGTTTTAATTTTGCAATATTCTGTTTATAATAGAAATGCATTTGCCTTAAATGTATGTGATTGAGCAATTGTGAGAATTTTAGCAAAAGAATGAGAACTCCTAATTTTGTTTTAGATCAATTCTTACATTAAACCCACTGTGCCAACATGTACTGAACAGCAACACCATAATACAACTTTTAATCATGTAATTATATGAGGGTTTGTAGACTTTGTGCCACCTTTTTCTCAAATCACAAAGACCTTGAGGTATGGAAAAACTTTTCTTTATGTTTTGTGTATTTATCCTCACCACTGGTAAATGCTGTTCTTCTAAATCCTGAGAAAAGCCAAATGTTTTCTAAGTATAAAATGAATGTTAACAGACACTACTCGGATGTTTTTAGCCTACCACAGCATATAAAAATAATTTAGAACCATGCATTTTCTGCGCTCCAAGATGAACCCCACCACTAATCTAGCAACCACAAAATGGGTGTGTTTTCACCCAATATTCCTTTTACTAGTTTAGATGCTGGATATTCATATATATGGCATTTTAAACTTGTGGCTCCCACCTCTAACAGTTGCAGGATAACGACTTTACCCTCCAGGTGCTCTTGTCTTCATTTTTTTATTCTACCACATCCCTCAAACCCTCCAAATGCAGTGCCTGCCTGTGGCTTGTGGCTCCCAGCTTCTGATTGCCTCCACCCAGCGTCTTCTGTTTGACTTGTCTCTCTGCTTTACCCACATCTTTTGGTTGACTGGGTGAACTTAACACAGTCATCAAAGCATACTCTTTACTTCCCTCTGCTGTTTTTAAAGACGCCACTCTTGAAACTTCAGAATTTATTATTAGTATTTTTTATGCAACCACTGACACAAAATAGAAATTTATCTCTTTAAATATGTGTGCTGTTGTAATTCTTTTGCATCGTATTTCACTTTGTAGTTACCCTTATTTATAACATCAGTAAATGACTCGTGAAATTATCCATCATACTAAGACACAAACACAGACAAACTCTTTAGGAAATATTTTATTTTAGTCATTATGGTTTACAGAGCAAAATTAATCATTCGGGATAACATTTATAGATGTTTATTTCTTTGCTTGAGAGTTTGTTTTTCACACTCTCACAGTATTCAAGTCAAATATACGGATGTCAGGAAGAGCATTCTCTCTGTATAATCAGTAAAGATATAAGAACAACAATAACAGTAAAATAAGACACAAAGATTTGAATTAGCCACTGTGATCAGCAACAAGAAAACAAAAAGTACAAAAGAGACAAAAAAAAACGAAAACAAAATGAAGAAAAGACACAACTTCACTTGCTCAATCCACACGCAGAAAATGAAATTGTTAAGGTTTTAACTTTCTTTCTATCCCTGATAACGTGTTACATAAATTACTTCCTTCTTATTGGCACCACTGCTTGTAATTTTCAAGTTGAGATGCTTGTATTTCTCAGAACAACAGCACAGTCTGTTGTGCATCAAGGTTTGCAGAACAGGAACATTTTGTTTGAGAAATAGTGATGTTTTAGAAGTGATGTGGTTGATCACCTTATCACGTAGAGGCAATCAGGAACCCAGAGAAAGAGCAATGGACATTATCAGCGGCAAAAACACCATTAGCCTCATCATCAGGGATCTGGATATAAACAGTGTCCTGCTCATTGAGCTGAAGGACAGAACTGCCAGACATCTGATCCACAAATCCCTTGTTGTACTCATCATAGGTGAACATGACTGGATCACTATTTTTGTAAAGTGCCACTAAAGCATTAGCACCGTTCACATGCATGCTATAGGAGAAGTAATAAATTCCTGGAATCTGGCAGGTGAACAGACCTGTCTCAGGATCATAATGCTGCTCTGCATTATACACAATTTGATCAAACTTAATTGGGGTGCCAGATGGGGGATACGGTGTCACAGTTGCAACAGTGAAAGCAGACACAGGACTTTTGACAAGAACTTGGTATGCAGTTTCACTTTGGGCCTTCTCAAACATGACCTCGCCAGGAGGACCAGGAGGGCCGGGAGGTCCAACAGGACCTGGAAGTCCAGCAGGTCCATCAGATCCAGGAAGTCCAGGTGGACCCTGAGGTCCAGGAATTCCTTTGGCAGTCAAACCAGCTGGGCCAGGAGGTCCAGGAAGACCTGGGTGACCTTTATGACCAGCTGGGCCTGAAGGACCTGCTGGGCCAACGGGGCCTCTTGCTCCAGGAGCACCTGCCTCTCCTTTTTCACCTGCTGCTCCGGGATATCCTGTATGACCCTTTGGTCCAACAGGCCCATGTGCTCCTGGGGCACCAGTAGCACCAGTTTGTCCAGCTTCTCCTTTGCTGCCAGGAGCACCAGTAGCTCCCCTTGGACCAGGTTGGCCTGTGGCGCCAGTATAACCCTGCTTGCCTTCAACACCTTGGGGTCCCTGTTCTCCCTTGTGCCCCTTCAGCCCTTGAGGTCCCATTGGACCTTGATCACCCTTGTCACCTGTTGCTCCCCTCTCACCTGGGAAACCTCTTGGCCCTTGAGAACCAGCTGGACCCATAGGACCAGTAGCACCTGTATATCCAGTGTGCCCCTTAGCACCTGGCTCACCTTTCTGACCTGTTGTACCTGGGCTACCAGCTACTCCCCTCTCACCTTTTGCACCAGGTTCACCTGGTTTGCCATAACCTGGAACACCAGGAGCACCAGGAGAACCAGCTGCACCCTGTGGACCTTTAGGGCCAGTGGGGCCAGGCATACCTGGAGCACCATTCTCACCTGGCTTGCCTGAAATTCCAATTCCTGGAGCACCTGTTTGACCTTTTGGACCTGGTGCACCCATAGGTCCAGGTTCCCCATCACGGCCAGGTGAGCCTGATTTACCTGGTTCACCAGGAACTCCAGATTTGCCAGGTCTTCCAATTCCTGGCTCACCAGGCTTTCCGCTAGCCCCCTCTGGTCCTGCAGGACCTCTCTCACCTGGTGGTCCCTGAACCCCAATACCCCTTTCTCCTTTGAGTCCTGGAGCACCAGGAAGACCTGGATGTCCTTTAATACCTGGTGCACCCTGTGGTCCCGTTGCTCCAGGCAGACCTGCTGCTCCAGGTTTGCCTGTTGAAGAAATGCCTGATGGTCCAGGGCTACCAACAGGACCAGGCATTCCTCTGGGGCCTTGAGGACCAGGTGCACCGCTATCTCCTTTAAGTCCAGGTGCACCTGTGGCACCAGGTTTGCCGGGTCCACCTGGAGTACCAGGTTTTCCAGGTGCTGAGTAACCAGCCGGACCAGGGGGTCCAGGGGGTCCCTGTGGCCCTGGGTATCCTTCACCATCTTCTCCTCGTTCTCCAGCGGGGCCAGGAGGTCCAGGTGGGCCTGGCTCACCAGGGATGCCTGGTTCACCTGCTACGGATACCACTGTAGTAAAAAAATAAAACATATCAGTGGCAATATTCTTAGTCCTTATGTACATCAATGACAATAATCAGCTATAGATGGAATTCATGTAATTTGATGATGAATTCGTGTAATGTGATGTTGATAATACACAATGAGTAAAAAATGTCCAGGAGGGCCAGTGTCCGGCAGAGTTTAGCTCCAACCCTAATCAAACATTAACTTTCTGGTGATCTTCAAGACATTGATTAGCTTCTTCAGGTGTGTTTGATCAGGGTTGAAGCTAAACTCTGCAGGACATTGTTGTTGATGCATGACAAATCTATGCATATACATTTATACAGACATTTGTATGTTATAGACAAATTTTAATTTTAAATCTAACTTTAATTTGTTTTTTTTCCAGAAGCATTTCACTTCCTGCATTTGCATGTTGCATTTTTTGCTGTATTGTTGGTGAATAAACTTTACCGAACAAAGGCAATCCATGTTGTTTATGCTTTTAACTTAAAATCCGAGGTACTTTAGCCTTAAATGTATTTTATATAGTTTAAATTCATAGTACATATATTCATCAGTTGTCTGTTTTACATTACAGCACATATTGTTTCTTGGGAATTTTGCAATTTCATTTTATAATATAATCCCTGTTTAAAAATATATATATTTATGCGACTAGTGCTTCAGTTTTATGATTGCTTTCATGTGGGCAAATCTATTGCTTTGTAAAATGCATCATACCAAAGGTCATTCTTCTAGGCGCAGCTTTTATGAAACAAAACAGATGTGTCTTTGCTGTGACACACCCAGACAAATCACTTTTCAACATGTCTCTAAAAGAAGCTTATTTTGAATAGCTAACTTTGAAAAGTTGGTTGGTTTTGTTCTGCATATACTTTCAAATTGAAAACAACACTGAATCGCTTCTACTCAAACAAATCCTATAAATCTGTACTGTACTTTGTTGTGCAGTAATACCAATCTAAAGATGGCTTTTGTTGATTTCATCAAACCAAGCAGTTAAACTCAATACAAAAACATTTTTCAAAATTTAATAAATGCTGCAGAGACAGTCTTCATAGTATGATGCATCTTTAAAGGCATGACATGTTTTAGCCTAGAACAAATCTATAATTTGAATATTCAAAACCTTAGACAGGTTGCATTACACTATTGGAGGAAGCGCTGTGTCTCAGCAACCAATCAGTGTGCTGGATTCTACTCATGCAGCTTTTGCTGTGTGCATGCCTAATTTTTTACCTAAAATTTGTTTAGCCACATTTAGATCCACAGACAGAAGCAGAATTTCAGCACGCTGCATGAAGCAAAGAGAAACATTTTTCAATTTTAAACATACCTTGGCTTTTCACTGAGTAGGGCTGGTACTGAGGGGCCTTCATCACCTTCTTGACAACATATCTCTCACCATGGGCAGCCGTCAAGGCAACCAGGAGAAGAAGAATGCTTGCTACTCGTAGTTCCATTTTCTGAGGTCAAATCTGCAATGGAATTAAAAGATTAGATGTGATGATGTCAAGAAAACTGCTGGTAGTGAAGGCTGAAACATTCTAATGGAACAATTGAGTTCAGCCATTTTTAAAGTAAACAGCTGACAACCATAAACTGATTTCAGCTTCCATTAATAATAACTTGGTTTAAACCATAACTGTTGTAATAAGTTGTAATAAGAGCACCTTCCCAACTGCACCTGCTGATACATGTCATTCAATATCAGGGCCTGGATTCCCAAAGCCAAATGAAAGAGAAAAGAAATGCACACCTACCGGCATACTTGGGTTCCAAATAAATAAGAAGTTTAACACAGAGCGTGACTCCCACTTCTGAATATCCTTGTGCTAGGAGCCAGACAGGATCTGCTGCTGCCTAGCACAATGATGAGGGTTTTTATACCATATCTGGCCCTTGCATCATTAAAAAAGCACCTACCACACTAGTACCTCCCCTCTCATTGCAAGGCTGTAATTACCAAGCAGATTTGCCCACTGTTGGCATGTCACTTCAGGATGGCTTTTTCTTTGAGTGTTTAGACCCATGATTAGATCTTGTTAAGCTCCCCTCAAAGCTGCAAAAGATGCACTTTAGTCCTAAATTTGGGTCAAACAATGTCATTTTTAGGATATGGATAGCCTGTATGATGTGGACTTCCCTAATGCTGTTATCTTTAGAAACATGATGTAAACAATAATTCATACAGACGTTTGGTTGACTTTCTAACAGTGTGGTCTATCTACAGTATCTATCTATGTACTATATCTATATACTATAGATACAGATAGATAGATACGAGAATTGAAAAAAGCACATAAAATTGCACAAAAAAATAAAGGAAAATTATTAATGTGAATTATTATCTACATCATGTTTCTGTTTTCAGACGATTGTAGTTCATAACTGCAAATGTCTAAATAGAATGTTTTTAAAATGTTTTGATGCTATCACAGAACTTCTATTGAAAACCACTTTTCCGATTTCAGCCTCGTCTGGTTGTCTTTACAAATTCCTCAGTTTTTTTAGACTGTCTGGTGCATTTGAATTTCTCCCAGAAAAACATATACAAAAACATTAGGGGGAAGACAGATCCAGCAGCTTGGTGTGGTAACGGAAACCCTCCTGCTGTCCATAACAACAAACATGATGGTTCCAAATGTGCCTGACCATTAGAGAACATATTTAACTCTTTTCCTTGAGAAAGGCACATACAGGGGCCACTTTGACTCTGTCTGTTCAGCGTGTCAGAGTGTGTGAGGCTTTCATAAAATGTACTATTTCAGGCCAAACAAGTTTATGGTTCTTTACGTGTGTATTTTTGTAAGTGCTTCACCCAGAAACAGCTAATAAAGAATATATAAAAAGACGTTCTGGAAAATACATCTGCCTTTGACTGTTTTACCCTCTCATGTGGGGGTTATGTTGAGAATCTTTCACGAAGCGCCCAGAAGGGGGCGCACATTATGTACAGTGGATTTTAAGAGGTTTTCTGTGAACTTGGATTTGTCAGCATCTTCATCACTAAGCATTTATTGCCATTATGGTCCTTTCATCATGTTTTATTTCCTTAAATTGGGTCTTCTCACACAGCTCTCACTTTCTGAGGCTGCTGCTGGATTTTTTCCCAATTTATTTTTGGGTGCATGGGAAACGTGCACACCCAATTAATCATACCCTCTACAACACACAAGTGGTCTTGAGGTATGATCAGGATCAGCTATGTACAGCAGTCAACAGCTTCTAAATCTTTACATAATAACATATACTGAACGGTTCAGCCCATGTATGATTTGATATGTGATGCAGGCCTACTCCTGTTAACTGAATAAGAAATACCAGGTTCAATGGAAGATCCCTTTGCACACATGATGGAAGTTTTTTTGCCACATAGCGTATCATTAAGTGTTCCTTGAACATGAAGTTTGTTTCAACATCTCCAATTTTCAGAATTAGTCTCAATCATGTATAATTTTCTAAAGTGGTGCCTTAACATACTAAATAGTTTTGAACAGCAATTGCATTTGACAAGCATTGTTTTAACAAGTTCTTCAACCTCAACTTCTTTGACCTGGTAAAATATGGCATTGCTGAGAAAATGGAGACATGCTGTTTTATAGACGTGGCATGACATCTAAAAGAAAGGTCTCAATATCAGCTGTCGGCAGCACGTGTTTGATTACAGTCTACACTCAGACATTTAATGTCTTCCAAGACAGGACTTTTCCTCTTTCTTTAATTCTGATAATTATTTACTCTTGTGTTGCTTCAAACTTGCATGTTATCAGGTTAAAACGTGTGAAAAAGGATTCTTATATTGATCATTTACAGTGACCAGGTGCACTACTGTTTAATTCTATTCTGTTCAATAACTATTCAGTTCAATACTACTGGGGTCAATTAGATTTTCTTATGTTCTTGAAAAAGTCTTATGCTCAAAAAGGCTGCATTTAATTTATCCAAAATAAAGTTAGTGCAATAGTATTGTGAAATACAATCTAAAATTGTACAAACTAAACTGTAAAATAATGATACTAATATTTATTCCTGTGATGGTAAAGCTGATAAATTTCAGAATCATTGCTCCAATCTTCAGAATCTCATCCTCAATCATTTTAATATGCTGATTTCTTATTATTATGAAAATCTGTGCTGCTTAATTTTTCTTTTGGAATAGAGTGCAATTAATTGAAAAACACAGCTGCAGTCTTTATAGTATTTTCTTAACAATTCAATGCTGTAAAAATACTTAAAATTAAAATTAATTAATTAATGCTTTAAAAAAAAACTCTGACACCAAGATATGTCAAGCTCACTATCTTGATAGCTTTGTGTTATGAACTCAAATTTAATGAGTTAGTTGAGTTGTGTTAGCTAAACTGAATAACTGAGTTGATTTCAAGTACACTCTCAGAAATACAAAATCTGTCACTGGGGCAGTACCTTTTCAAAAGCTCCATGTTTGTACCTAAAGGGTCCATTTTGGTACTTAAAGTACTTAAAGTGTACATATCTGAACCTAAAAGGTACAAATGTGTACCATTCTAAAAGGTACCATCCCAGTGACACCTTTTTGTACCTTTATTTCTGAGAGTGTATGAAATGATCCCAAAACAACTTTGTTTTTATTAACTATGGAGAATTGCTTATGATGCTCCTGATCTTGTTCTTAAGTTCTTAACTCACTGACTCACTCACTGTTCACTAAAAGCTCACTGGAGGGCAAGAGTCTCAGAGAAAAACAACAACAACAACAACATTATTTCTCCATCTATGTTCCACAGATAAAATAACGGTTCATGGGTTACGAATTACATGAGGGTGAGTAAACAGTGAGAGAATTACATTTTTGTGAGTGAACTATACCTTTAAGTAGTGTGTTTTAATGCCATGAACACTTTCCTCTCTGCTGCTGACAACTGTTCTTTCTAAACGTGTCATTGCACCTCCTGCATGAAGTCTCCAGCAAACATTCATTTTTGCAAACTATGTTTGTGTTTACAACCCACTAAGCAGGCGAGTGACTCAAAATGCTACTAACATTTAGTTTAATGACAGAGCAAGTATGGGTGGAGTCTGTCTTTTTGTAACATTTTCAGAATCAGTTAATTTGTGCTCCTTTTTAAAATCGTCAAAAAGAACAGCGTGGAGGGTTTTTCATCCCTCATCTCCAAACCTGAGAGCTCAAGATGTGTCCACCTGATGAAATCATATGCTTGTGTTTGCTGTACAGGTCATTATAAGTCTATATTGTCATGTGAGTGATTTAGTTTTCTTTTTATGAGCTGTGTGATAGGGCCATAAAATGACACAGCACTAAAGTTACAGTGACTTCACTTTGCACTAACAGAGGAAAAGATGGAGAATGAAAGAAATACACTGTCTTTCAGCCATGGAGGGCTCTGTTAAACTCATTACACTCTCTGACCCTCTTGTTGTGGTTACCGTCTTACTTTATAATAACCATTAGGGCATGTAGTGTAGGCATTAATAAAAGTAACAAGATACTTGTCTTACAAGATACATCTAAATTAGCTACTGGTGAATATGTGTCAGTGCCATTGCAGACACTAACATTCAACTATAATGCTTTCTAAAAGGGACAGTTGACCCAAACATTTTATCACCATTTTACCACCCTCATATAATTTTTCAAGATAGCTTCTTTTGTGTTCCACAGAAAGTCACACAGGATTAATTGATGATAAAATGGGTAACAAGTTTTAGGTGAACTATTCTATTAAAATTACCAAGCCCTTGCTGGTGGATATTGTAACTACACAATTTCTTGGACAAAATTTTTTTTTTGGTTAATGGCCATTTAAAAGTAGGAAACAAAAAACAGCATCATATACATTAAAATAACAATAACAATAATTAATAACCATTATATTTCTGTTCATTATTTGGTCATTCAAAAGTAGTACAGATTGGAAAAAAACACAAAAAACTACAATTATGTTTTTAAAGCATATTTTCTTACTTAAATAAGCTCAATATAGAAATAATAACTAAGCGTATATATGCTGGAAGTACATTTTCTTATTAAAATACATACTTTTTAATGGTAAAACATCTATAATGCATGCATTTCATTACACAGCTTTTGAATACATTTCATTATAATATAGATATTTTGCCATTTAAGGGCACCTATTTATTCTGACAAAAATAGAGTAGTTTTATTACACAGGCCTTTATGTTTCACATAGAAATCATAAATATTTAATCACATTCCAGATGTTTTGGCATTTCAAAATATCTGTGCATTCTGACAAAGAAATGATTTGTTAAATTAAACAGTACACTTAAGACAATCACCCTGGATCAACATGGGGTCAAGTGTTTTATGAAGGGTGTAATAGATTGGGTTTGTACTTCCAACCTTCATTAGCTGTGTTATTTCAAGATACATGCGAAGATGTTCCTGGCTCACTTTCCAGTGACCAGAGCACTTCCTCACCCAGGAGAAGAACATGCTATGTAATAATTATTGGTTGATGCAACAGGGAGCTGCCTTTGAGTGAGAGCTAAAGATACCCCATCTGGATTGGGACACAAATTTGAGATTTCAATAAACTAACTGTACCACTAAGAGCTACTTTGCGTTTTATGAATGGAAGGGTGGATGGGAACTACTCAACGAGATTGTTGGTGAAATTACAGGGTCTTGGAAATAGACACTGTGAAACCAGTCTCTGGGACATTATTCATCAAGCCTGAAACGCCAAGGAAATGCTGATACCACCATTGTTATTTGTCCCAAGTGGCAATAAAAAGATCACGAACAATTGAAAAACTTTAAAGTGAAAGGTGTGTTGATGGTGTCTAGTTAAAGGCAGTATTGGCTTCACTTGCTTTTCTTGGTCTTCACTTGGTTCTCTAAAATCATCCACAACAAAGAAACTCTTTCTTTTTATGTCTGAGCCTCCACCTTTCAGACATGTCTCGCCTTTCACTCTTTTATGACAGGATGGGAGAAAAAAATATCCTTTGCTTCAGGGAATCAGAATCACTTAAAGGAATTGGTTAAATAAAGCTACCTAATGATTTTTTCAGAACATAAATTTTGGTCCTTAAGTCCTGTATTTAAAGATAATAACTGATCCAAGAGTGTCTTCCAAAGATAATTGCAGGTTTTCTGTCTGCAAGAAACAATTTAAGCAGTTTTAGAATAAAACATGACAAACATCTAAGCCTGAAGAACACTTTGGAGTTTAGGAAAGTGTTTTGAAATGCAATCGTCAAGACGTTGTGAAATATTATAAAAGACACGGCTTTATAAAGTGGATCAGTTGTTAGCACTGCAAAAGCATACGTCAATAAAGAGGAGTCTGACGTTTTCACTGGAAGATGCAGTTCAATTAAATATTGCTTTGTCAATAAAAAAAAAAAATTGGAGGTATTATTAAATATAACATCAACCCTGGCTAATTGGAAATACAACTCAACACCGTGTCACGTGAGCTACCAAATACATTTTCTAAATTAGAAAACCTATACATATGAAGCTGTACAGTATATGGGATGACAACGTTCAAAAGTATCAGTTTTCAAATAAACATAAAATAACATTCTGCAACTAATTGTATGAAAACAGCCTTTATCAATCAGAAATGTACCTGCAAATCATACTTTTGTGTGAAAAAGAATAAAAGTTGTGGGAGTTTTACTGCCTCTAGTGTTCATTTCAACTGTAAACTGCAGAGATTAGTGTGTATAGGTACGTTTTATCAGTTTTGCAGAAATGTATGAAGAGGCATGTATTTCCAATGAGGTTGCAAAGTATGCTATAATATGCATTTATGAAATAAAAAGATTGAATTACTGTATAACTGTGTTTAAAGATATCAAGACACAGACAACTTTTAAAGGGATAGTTCACCCCAAAAATTGAGAATATTCTGTCATTAATTGCTCACCCTCATGACCTTCAGGTTAAGACACATACCAGTATATTTTTAAGCATTTTGAGAGATTCTGACCATTTGTACACAAAAAAACCCCCACAAAATAACAAATATATTCAACAATTTGTCTCCTCCGCTTAATGTTAACAGTTGGATGCTGCTGCGCTACATGGTTTTGTATGTTTGTTTGTGGTCTCTCACATTTTGTCAGGTGTTGCTTCTTACCACACATTTGTGTGTGCCATCATGAACAGAAATGGAAAATATCTGTTGATTAGTGTCTGGCCATTAAAGTCTCATCTAGGCATTGAGACTTTACATTTAAATTCTCCTAAGATACTTATATGTGATTGGTTGCTATTGTCAGCTCTGGAAAAAAAGAAAACATTTTGTAAAATTGACGCAATAATAGAAGTAAAACTACTCCAGACTAAAACTAAATACTTTTATTTTTTGCTTAGATGAGAGGAAGAAACGTGGCATACACTTTGAAATTATTGACCATTATTTACTGGAAAATCTAGCTAGAGTCTAGCTATTTATTGGAAAAAGTTGCAGTGTACTTTTAAAAAAATCCTTAGATGATGTGTACCAAAAGCGCCTAGATGCTGCTTAAATAATCTTGTTGAAGCAAGACCCACATTGCCAGACAGCTATAGTAACGTATATTTGTGGGCTAATGCATTTATAAACTACCCCAGTCATAAACAGTTGGAGCCCGGATGAGCAGACAGGTCCTCAGTGGAAAGTCTGGGCTAATATAGGAGCCTGGCACCAAACTATGAGACAACCTCAAGAGCATTTGACTGTGAGAGTTGCAGTGATCTCTGTAATTTCACCATGTGCCAAAGTTGCTCTTCAGGAACCACAGCTGATGACCTGTTGACTTTTAAGAACCACATTTAAGATGGTCTTCCTGGCCCACATAATGATCTCTTCTGAGGTTTTTTTCTCAATAGCGATTTTCCAGCCTCAGAACAGATATGAAATTTTTCCCGGACGCTATGGCCCTGGGTTGTGTGATTAGAGATTCTTGAGAATTAGGCTACATAAATTAAGTAATTTTTTTTGTTAGCTTTGAAATTCAAGATGCTTTGCAAGAAGTGTTGGATTTTTTTGTAGTTCTTTTAAAAGCACTATTAAGGTGTTTATGTTGATTTTAGGGACACCTAGGCTATTTGCAGTGATATATGAATATATTCAGAGAGGGCAGTTTGTGGTTTTATGGTGTACAAATAGAACAGCTGAAACCACAAGGCTAAACTCGCTAGAAACATGGGTTTAGAGCCTTTGGTAAGTTGTGTTTGGTTGAAATTCAGTTATTTGTGGTAGAAATAAAACTTTAAATTTCCTCTTCTACAGATGTTCCAACTTAGAACTGACAACTGCAGACAAATTACCTTTAGATTTTCTTACTGTTTGATTTGCTTTTCCTTAAAGGTTTGTCCATGCTCCATTAAAAATATCCGTTCTTTCATCCACAAACCAAAGCAGACAGCCAAGATCCAAACATTTTCATCTGGACAGGTTTTCTTTATCCTTCATCACCACTTAAGAGGCAATTTTGCACATAAATAAACTAGCCTTTACTTACTTTCCAAACATGGCATCCCTCCATAAACTATTTATGAATGATTCATGTTATATAAATATAAATGTTGTCATGCTTTTAGTAGAATTCAGAAATGATCCTCTTGTTAAAAAAAAAACAAAAAAACATCACTTACAGACCCATAGTTAAGTGCCTTTTGTTTTTTCACACAAAAGTCAAACATTTAAAGTCAATTGAAGATTTTTATCAGTGTTAAACTACATTTACAGCTTTCCGCCTGTGGGTTTGTTCCATTGAAATTAGCCAAATTATATCGTTAGACCTTGGAAATCCACTGTAATCTATACATTTACCCTCCATTATCTTTCTAAGTTCCATGACATTTCTGAAACGCCCTTTCTAAATTAAAGGACAGAAATGCACCAGAGCCCAACATTATGAGCCGTGTGCTTTTTAAAGCAGCGCCTACTCAATCTTCATCTTCATCTTAATCTGAGATAAGTGGCTGACAGTCAACTTCACGCCAAGTGCTCATTATTGTGAATAAGCAAAAGTTATTTTAGATATTCCTAACCTGTAACAGGTTCCTACAAAATGAAAACTTTGCATATACTTGCAAAGACATATTCTAACATTAATATGGATATTGAAACACACGTTTTTATACCTCTAATAAAACATGATAGTGCCTCTGACATTTATATAGAGCTTTACCTTGCTTTTTATAATGTCATATCTCTCTTCAGCCAACTCTTTACAGTAGCCCGGCTCAATTATAACACACTGGCCCACTGTGCTTAATTAAAATCAGATTGATGTACTGTAGATGAGGAGGAAAATTATAATAAGAGATCCACTTTTGGAACAATATTCAATATAAATAGCTTAACTGCTTCTGCATAAGCACAGTTGAATTTCTTTTATATATATATAATTATAAAATGGTAAAATCCTTTAAAATCACAAACTAAATGGTCATTTTATACACTTCAATGTAAAGCTATGGGTGCCAGAGAGGATGTGATGTAAAACATAGCATAGTGGTTTAACAGGTGTTTTCATGCGAACTTTATGAAAATTGATGGCATGCATAATGTTAACTGTCCAACTGTGACTGGTGGTCTCGTAATTTCTTAGGACGTGCCAGTGGGAACTGCTTGTGCGTAGTTGCTCTCCCACCAAGCTACGATTAGTTTGGGTGTGTTCATTTGTGGAAAGTGATGTTGCTAAATTTCTAATTACTGCATGGCTGATGCTGTTTGTAGTTTCTTAAGTGTATGTAAAGGAATGTTTAGTCTTTAATCAACAGTGTTATATTCCGGAAGAAACTGCAAAGTTTCTGTAAAAGAGGGTAAAAGTAAATTTTCTCATGACGAGTACACATTATTTTAAAAGTCATATTATTATAAGCGTAATAGTACTTTGTCTGAGCTATCAGAAATTTTTCTTTTAGATTTAGGAGCAGCTTCCAGGTACAATTAAAAGTAAATTTGCTTTCCTTTTTTTTTTGCATGCATAGTTTATTTAGTAACAATTTGTAATTCAGCCGAAATAACGCCCTTTACGTCTTTTTTTTTTTTATCGTTTATTCAAGTAAACATCTTTAAAATTAGTGAAACTTTGATAAGTAAAACCTTGAACATAAATAGAACAATCATGCAGAATTACGTGTACGGGCAAATAGTGGTGGTTTAACCACGCTCAATAGTTAAAAATGACATTTAACTGTAATAGAGAATTTTGTGGGTTAACACACTAAAAACAAGGATAACAATGCCATAATGTGAACTTTCATGAGTCAGCAAAAGCAATTACTGTCCTTCCCAGAAGCAGGGATGCAGTAGGGTTAGGAAAACGACTTTAAATGTATATTACACTCGGGTCTTCAAGTTCAAAACCAAGTCAAGGGAACCACCCTTGAGCATACACTCGGTTTAGTGCCAGCATGGCAATATTGTTTTACGATTCCAAGATCTGTAAATTTCCATATTTATTTCATGGCTTGTTGTATCATATTTAAACTCAATATCTTAATTTTCCCTTAATTAACACATTTGAGCCAAGAGTTTTCTATGGATGTCAACCAATCTCTCAAAGTCATTAGTCCTTATAGTCCCGCTTGTTATGTTAATAACCCGTAAGTAGAAGATAAACAAGTTTCCAAGTATGCCGTGTTTATGAATCTATATTTACTTCTCAAAAACATCTGCATGCAAAAGGCCCCATTTACTTCAAGTTTTAAAGCCAATTCACCTTGCCAGCCTGCATAGCTCTTTTGCATACTAAACAAATACTAAAACCCTTAAATAGCACTCTGCTGAGAAATTAGAAGGCAGCTGAGGTTTGACACTGCCATTGTTACATGTTAATTAGACTGATTGCATGGCCGTCAGACATGCTAACAATGAATATTCTGTCCATTGTGTAAGGATACGACGGCTAGACAAAGCAGAGAAAGATGTGTGCTGGAAATGAGCAAATCCCATATGCCCTGCTGTGGGATTATTCTACACGCCACACTAATAGGCCATGTCTGGGAGCCAGGATGCATGGTAGGAGCCTGTGGTCTTTGCCTCTTCCCCGGTGTCTCCAGTGGTCTACGCTGTGACTATCCCCTGGTGGCCTGGCTCCAAAACCGAAGGTAAAGAAAGCTATGGAAATGACAACGTTGCTTATAGGGACTGAAAAATAGATATGTTTTGATCATCCTTTGGGGTGTTTATTCTCGGATTTCCTCACTATAGCATTAGCTTCTTCAAGGAAACTGCAAATTAGGCATGGTTCTATCTTTACATTTCTTTGGTACCTTACCATTATTGCTATCCAAAGGTTGCAAATTAAGATTCTCCCTGTGTCTCAGCAACCACTGAGGCCAGAAAAATGCGTCATAAAGAATATGTTGCAATCGTTTGCGGCTTATTTGCTAAAACTGGCCGAGAAGCACTTACTTTTATATACAGTACCGGTTCTCATGGTTGTACTGTATTTAAGCAGGTACCTGACGCTCACAGTGTGATGTCTTCTTGTTCAGATGCCCAACAGATGTCTCAGGATTACTGCATCTTGGCATTGCTGGCACCAACAGCTCTCCTAGAATGTAATTTCTGTCATTATTAATTCACCCTCATGCATTTTCTTTTTCTGGAGGAACACAGACGCCTTGTTACGCAAGAGTTATAGTGTTGAGGAGCTGTCAGACTCCAAAAAGAAAAGAAAAACTTGTGCGTTGTCTCTCACATTGTCTTCAAAACCAAACCAATGGCTTGTGAGAAACAGACTCAAATTAGAAATTTAAAATGCAGTATGTATCCTTGTCTAGAATCAAAAGTGTGGCACCAGTTCTTTACATCGGAATACTATGTATAATGTTACAATGTACAGTATATAAAGTAGAAAACATTTGAAGCGAAAACTTTCATCAAAGTTGTCCTAAAACAAAAACAACACCCATTCTTGTCTTAGGACAAATTTGAAGAACTTTTTGATCATCTTCAAATGTTAACATATACAGTGCCCTCAACAAATATTGGCACCCTTGGTAAATCTGAGCAAAGGTGACTGTGAAAATATCATTGAAGTATTTAGAATTTTCTGAATAAAAGTTCAAAAGGATAAACAATGCAGATTTATTTTCACAGCCACCTTTGCTCAGATTTACCAAGGGTGCACATCCTACCCCGATCTAATGAATGTGCGTATAAATAGTATGCATATAAATAGTATGCCAAATAAAAACGAAAACTTACGGTTCTGATAGCATGAACTTTGGCCTGTATATGCTACGCGATGGATTAGGGTTGTGGGGTATGCATATCATATGTACGTGAAACCTGCTTATCATATGCATGGCAACAAATTTCTCATCTTATTCATGTGAAAACTGTGTATTATATGCACCCCAAACACATGCGTGTCATATACTCTAAAGTCCATTTGGTCTCAATACCAAGAGTTTTTGTTTGTATTTGCCACATTATTTTTGTGCATTTTCCAACCTAGGCTCATTGGAAATACATGCCTCTTCATACATTTCTGCAAACTGAAAATACTTATCTATACACACTAATCTCTGCAATTTCCAGTTGAAATGAACACTAGAGGCAGTAAAACTCCCACTACTTCGTATTCGTTTTTCGCACAAAAGTATGATTTACAGGTACATTTTTGATTAATAAAGGCTAATTTTTACACAGTTAGTTGCAGAATGTTATGTTATGACTTTAACATCCTGTACAGTTTAAAAACTGATACTTTTGAACATTGTCGTCACATAAACAACTTGATATGTATGAGTTTTCTGGTTTTGCAGGTTTAGGTAGCTCACATGATACAGTATTGCACTTAGGTGGTGAAAAGCATCGATTTGAATCCTGTGTAAAAAAGTTAGACAATACGTTTTTAAATTACTTCTGCATTTGTTAACACTATCGGGTAGGTTTAGGTTTGGTGTAGGGGATATTTCCAACATGATAGAGCATTAATCTGTAGCTCACTGAATATTTGAATTCTGAATCGGCACAAAACATACCTCAAGCAACATTATAAAAACACTGCAATACCTACATGTATCAACCAAATACAAACGTGCCACGGTTACGTAGTACATGTATGTTTTAGCGCCACTCTCTGGACATTTCACATTGAAACTGCAGCAAAACGTGCAGTAAGGTACATAATTACGGGGTTGTAGAAATGTATGTAGAGGCACATATTTCCAGTGAGCCTGGGTTGGCATTTACTTGAGACCAAGCTTGCATGATGCACATGATGTAATATCCCTTCTGAAAAAAACAGCATGTGCTGGTTAGGTATGTTTTGATGCCGGGATGCTGGTTTATCCCAGCATCAAAACATACCTAACCAGCACATGCTGTTTTTTTCAGCAGGGATGTCACGTCAACATAGTTTTACCAGCTCAACTTATCTAATGTTTACTTTCATGACACATTTTGTTGTCAGTCTTAAATCATAAAATGGCAGCACTTTATATCCCCATTAAATTCAGCCTTTAGTAAACACAAATTATAAAACTGATTCCATTTGGAAGTACAGGGTATGTTTCCAATTCATTTCTAAGTAATTTTTTTTTAAGTAAACACAGGCATTTTAGATGTCTACCTTTATATTTAGAAGCACAAGATGTTGTTTCTTTTCCTCTGTCTGTGGTGTAGATATTTATAAAGATGGCCACAATTTGTTCTGTAACTGTTGATTTTTGCATCCATCCTGTTTCCTCATGTGTAAAATGACCATCTGTGCCGAAGCCTTTAAAGATCCCGGGCTTCTCTCCAGGGGACATGCTGACTGGCCATATAAGCAAGTATCTGCACCAGATTGCTTTATTACCGGAGTAGCCTATTGGTGAGCATAAACAACACCTGAAAGGACAAGTGAAAATAGTTTGAATCAAACCTACTAAAAATTCTGCAATACTGCAAGCTTGTGGGTTTGTAGTCTCTTTAGCCCTGAAATGTCAAAACACGGAAGGTCCCAAGAGGCATCTGTCAAAGAAGGGAGGGATTCTAAAGTAAACTCAGAGTCCACCCAAATGACCATCAGCCCGGCCCTGCACACAAGCGGTTTGCTTTAACAGAGGGGCAGAATGAGTCACAGTCAGTGTGGTCAACACATAAGTACATATTGAATATTAAACCATCTTTGTTGAACATAGACCCATATGGATGTACTTTATGCATAATCACTTTTTTGCCCTAATGCACAGTTGCACAATACTGTATGCACAATATTTACAGTGCACTTCATGAAGAGCAAATGCAAAGTTTAATTACACACAGCCTGTCGAGGTTGGTATTTCTTTTTTTAAATTACATTTTTGATATAGACCTGTTTTTGTGAGATATCCCAAATAAGTGCATAAATATATGCTCTCAAAATGCATCCCTTTAGATAATTTGCCTTATGAATACAGCTTATGAATACCACCTGTGCAGATATTAGATTGTGTTCAAGATTTTTTTTAATGTTATCTTATTTGTAAACACAATAAAATAAAAGCCCATTGTGCAATAGGAAAAGAGTGGCAAGAGATTTATTTATGATAGAAATGGAAGCAGAAGACTTTATGTAACAGTGGATCACTTTGACATATTACAGTCTGTTTGGTATTCTGATTTATGTGGATAACATATTTGAGGTGTTTTGTCATTTATTTTTTCATGTCCACAAACTAAACAGTCTGGTTTGAGAATTTGTCCACATAAGGTGGCTTGTCTGGAGAGCACCATGTCCTGAAGTGGTATACAGCCTGGGTTTGTCAGGCTGCCAGTTCCTCACCATGCCTGGGCTAGAAGCAGACAACACTGAGCCAACCCAGTCCAGTGGGTGTAAAAGAGATGTCGACTTGTTTATAATATAGTTTCTTCTCTGGAACCCATGTCGAGGCCCATAGTATGCAAAGGTCATTTTAGCCAAGTCAGAAGACATTCAGCCTCAATGGATCTACATGAAGCATGAATGAACACGGCTGAAAGAATAGTTTATTGTTGTTTGTGTTGGCATGCCTAGGCTTTGGCGTGTACTGAAATTGTATGTGTGTTATATTCAGAGAAAGCTGCAAAAAGACAAAAATACAGTAAAATAATGCAAAAAAACGTGAGTTCATTTGAAAAATATTATTAATACTTTTATTCACCAAGGATGCGTTAAATTGATCTAAAGTGTTGCAAAAACATGTTTTTAAATTACAAATATATTGAAAGGATCCTGAAAAAATATAAGGTTTTACACAAAATTAGTAAAAATAACTGAGCATAACTTAATGATAATGGGCATATCAGCATATTATAATGATTTCTGAAGGATCATAAAAGAAGATCAGAGAAGTGGATGTTGACAAACAATGTTAAAAACAATTTAGACTAAAAACTCTTTCACAATTAATGTGAAATATAAAAACATACAATAAAAAAGTGTGATTTACACCAAGAAATATGATCTTTTTTGTTGTTGTTGCTTTACAGATCTGAGTCTTTATCTTTCACTACAATACATTACTGTAATAATAACATATTTTAATGTGCTTAAGAATATTGTTATATGTGACCATGGATCTCAAAACCAGTCATAAGCAGTATTTTTAGCAATAGCCAACAATATGGGTCAAAATGATTCAAATTCTTTTATGCCAAAAATAATTAGAATATTAAGCAGGGATCCTATTCCGTGAAGATATTTTGTTTATTTCCTACCGCTAATACTTTAAAATGTTTAATAAGCAATATGCTTTGTAGGGACTTAAATTAGACAACTTTAAAGGCGATTGTCCTCATTTTCCAGATTTTCAAATAATTGTATCTCAGCCAAATATCATCCTATCCTAAAAAATCAACCCTTATAAATCAACGGATAGCTCATTTATTCAGCCTTCAGATGATCTGTTCTGACAGTATATTGTGGTGTGGGTTTCCTGCTTGTATTTGTGGCTTGCTTTGTTGGTGTCTTAGGATGTGTCATCTATTCTCTGCAATTTGTGCTAGTAATTGCCTTACTGTCCAAGTAATTACTGTCTTTATTGCAGGCCAACCTAGTAAGCAACATCTGCTGAGAGCATAAATGTAAAGTGATAATGTGAAAAGGTGTGAATAATAGTGTCTTTGTTGTTCAGTGTCCACTTTCTCCACCGTGACAGGATATGTGTGTCAGCTCTCCTGTCGGCTTGCGCAGAAACTCGGGCCCTGTAAGACGTTTCTGGCATGAATGGCAAACACATCCTCTGTCAACTTGGATTTTTTCATGTGTTACTTCCATCTGGGAGCATAAAGAATAACATTAGCATTGCTGTTAAAAAGTAAACTCTGTTTTTCCTCCCTGTTTCATTTATATAGTACGTCTCACCCAGACGTGCTTGTGTCTTAGGGTTTCCACCTCGGCTAGGCTCATCTCCAGACCTTTCATTCTTTTGTCATGCACTGTTCCTCTCAGTGATTCAGAGAGGAACCGCAGAACCAGCTTCAGAGACCAGGAGTCCGGAAGCACCCTTAACACACTGACTACATCAAAAGACGCTGCGTTTTTGTTTAGCAGATCCACTGCCGTGATCACATGTTGATCGGTCTCGAGGTAGATTTGAAGCAGGGAGAGAAACATTTCCTGTGTGAACTTCCTGTCTCGTCCAGCAGAGGTCCTCCAACAGTAGCTTTCAGCAGCCTGCTGGTCTTTTTCTTCATGGACCAAAACCTGCAGGGCCTTTTTGTGTTTACCAGACTTCCCAAGTAAAATTGCTCTCTCCACATGAAGAAACGAGGGTGTTATTTGCTCTGTGGCAATAAAGGGTAGGCTATAGTGTTTGTTTCATCCATGAACACTTGAAACACATTTAAGTTTCAATTTCAGTCAATATGTTTTATGCTCACCATATATGACGTCCACATTATAGAAAGAAGATTGCCAAAGCAACTGCTGTAGTTTTTGTCTCATTTCTTCTTTGCTTGTTTTATTGTTGTAGTTATCCTCAAATGACTGCAGGATCCATTTGACATATGATGTGATGAGCACGGTATGATGCTTTTCTTCCTGTGAATAGACAATTGGCTTCTTAAATGCAATGTAATGTGTGGCATTTTTTGCAGAATCATAATTCTCAGTCATTGTTCTCTCTTTGTCCATTACTTTTTTTGCTGCGTGTTGTTTAATAAGTAGTTTTACACACAAATTTTACAGTTTTCTGGAGCATATTACAGAAACATCCTAATTCTAGAGTCTTATCTGTTTAGTAACTATGGTGATTTCTGTTTAAAGCTTGTTAGGGCTTAATTTGAGACTTAACTTTCTATAATAGGCCCCTGAGATATAGAAATAATAGCATTTATCCTGCTTTCTCCTTATTACATCACTGTGAATGGCTGGGTAACGTTTCTGATCGTCCAGTTCTGATGTGTAAACGTGGACAGACGTGTTGATGCAATGCCACAAAATTGCAGAAGTTCAGAGCGAGTCGGTTTTTAAAATTAAGTTTCACTAAAAGATCTTTCCTGACTGATGGGGAAGTGTTCTGGTATGAAATATTTCATAACAGTGTTGTTATCTTTAATTAAAACTGAAACTGAAAAGATAATAACAAAATCTTAAATATTAGAAACAAAAATGTCAAGGTACATAAAAAAGACTAAAAATGAAACTAAAATGAAATAAATCTAATTAAATTAAAAATATAAAAATAATAGCTTATTCAAAATATTAATCAAGACTATATCAATAAAACTAAAATAACTCTACATATAATTGCTTATGTATGTCAAAACACTGAAGTAAATTTGATTTCACACAGAATTACAAACTGATAAGTCACCTTGCTGTGTAATTCATTGACTAAATATTCCAAGTATAGAGTCATAGCAAGCGGGTAGCTGGTGAGAATGGTAAGGACTTCTTCTGGTGCAAATGTAACATGGCTGCTTGTATGCATCTTTGTAAAGATCAGTATTCCAGCCTATAATAAAATAAAGAGCATGTTTTAGAAAAAACACTAAGCTTAAAATGCCACTGAGATGTTTAAAAGTTTAGTAGTAAGATATATCCACTAAAAAACCCTGTGTTTATCAAAGTGCATCAGTTTCCACAAAATATTAAGCAGGGCAACTGTTTCCAGCACTGATCATAATAACTGTTACTTGTTGACCACATCAGCATATTAGAATGATTCCTGAAGGATCATGCAACTCTGAAGACTGGATAATGATGCTGAAAATTCAGCCTTACTGACAATAAAAAAAAAAAAAAAATTAAATTGTACAATGATTTAATTTAAACTAATATTATTTCAAAATATTACTTTTTATACTGTATTTTTGACCAAATAAATGCAACCTTAGTTAGCATAAGACACTTTATTCAGACACACTAAAAAAATCTTACCAAACTCAAACTTTTGATGAATAGTGTATTATGGCAAGGTTGTTCTTGGTGTCTTAGAGTGAATTCTAGATAGATAACAGTGATTCTTTACTGCCAAGGGTGAAAGATTAAACTAGACTTGATGAAATCTGTATAACTCTGCCCTCTGCTGTTGATAAACAGTACAGTTAAAATGCTTGCCTCTTGGTCTCTCTGAAGAACCCAGTCTACAAATTTCCAGATGATGGGTTTATGATCCAGATTTGAGAGAGTATTAACTATATGCTGGAATACGCTGCTGTGCGAGGGGTTCTCGCTCTGCTCTTCCACAATTTTAACCCAGGTCTAAAAAGAAAAAGGAAAAAAAACATTTCCTTTCTGATCCATTTTAGTCATTGCACTGTAGATCTTTCAAAGATTAAAAGATACCTGAATTGCATTGAAATGCTGGCCTTGACTTTGATAGAGCAACCCAAGTGTGAAAAACCTGAAATGGCAGCTAATTAGCTTGGCTTCTCAAAATAGAAAATAACCTTTGAACGCTGAGGTATAGCCTTAAATAATAAGAACAAACCTTTTGTGCTGTTCCAAGTCAGGCACACACATTTGGAGGTTACAGTTATTCTGCGATGACACAAGCTGGTCCAGTTTTCCATATTCACCTTGTTCCAAATACAGCTTAAAAAGTGCAGAGTCGATGTCCTGAGGACACACTTGGCCCTGTCCTGTTGGCCTGACTTCTTTCAAGAAGTCTTCCAAAAAGATTAGGTACTGTTGAAATGTTGGCCAGTCGTCTCGACTTAATGTCCACAGGTCCTTGGCATTGCTGACTGCTGTTGTCTGAGGTGTAAAGTCTTCACTCATAGTAGGCATAGCTGGATAAAGGCTAATGATTTCCCTTGGGTCTAGTTCACCTTTACTGGAAAATAATGGATTGTAGTGAAAAGGTATAGAATGTTGAAACAATTTCCATATAGTAATTGCTAGCAAACTTCACAAACTTCATGAAAAGACAAAAATTTCCTTTTTTGTAAAGCACATTAAAACATTACTTACATAAAAAGTGCTTTTGCTTCCACAAAAGCCTCTCTATAGAACTTTATCATTCCAGATGTACAGACAACATTTTTATGTAAATCCTAAAAGTAAGGCAATGGATGGCATAAATCAGGATACATGTTATACAGTTGATAAACATATTAGTTTTCACTCCAATTATGAAGTGTAACTATAAAAAAAAAAAAATATATATATATATACATATATACTGTAGGCATACATACATATACACACAAACACACATTTATATAGTGCTGGGCAACGATTAACTATATCTAAAATAAAGTTTTGAGTGTGTACTGTGTATAGTTAATATTATGTAAATATAAATACACAACATGCATGTATATATTTAAGAAAAAATATGTTATGTTTATAGATTAAATATATATATATTTTCAAAATATATATACTGCATGTCTGTATTTATATGCAAATATGCAAATAATAAATGCACAGTACACACACATATATCATATATGTAAACAAAAACTTTTTTCAATGCAATTAATTGCAATTAATCATTTAACGGCACTAGAACATGTTTATATATATATATATATATATATATATATATATGAAAATGAAATGAAAAAAATGAAATGAAATGAAATGAAAAATGAAAAAAAATGAAATGAAATGACGTGACAAGTGGCCAGGTATGGTTTCCCATACTAGGAATTAGTGCTCTGCATTTAACCCA